>CM041782.1:126125995-126457570 GCA_023374045.1 Limonium bicolor
CAAATGAAGCATCCTTGAAAGAGGTGTGCAAAGAGAGATCCCTTCCCAGACTTAGCAATGGAAAGGCCATGACGATGCTCCAATGATGAGAACAGATTCATGTAAGACCAAACACAAAAGTTGCAACCCAATACCACCAACCAAAACTAACTTCCAAAGACGGAATATAAGACATAAACAAGAATCCTATCAAAGATAAACATATATCATAGACAATCAAAGATAAACAAATGGGCACTTCACATAGCCCGATCACCCAAGGGAAACTCACGGCTATAGTTGGCTTAAAATTAGCCCCTTACCGAAGCTTGAAAATGATGACCCTCCAACCGATAATCTGCACTTGGTTATTAAAAGACTGAAATCGAGTGTGCTCAGTTGGATCCCGGTTCATTATTGCAATGATGTATTTGCATGTGGAATTAAGAGGTAAGAAGCACCTCAAAATTGACCACATAGTACTACCACTATTCACCACCTGTTTGTATATTATTGTAATGTGCATGGGATGAGGAGCTGAAAAGTGATAAGACGACGTACGTATTGTTGACACCAAACGTCAAATTATGGCAGGTGGGAAGCAGTGGGGTCAGGCATGGTTGTAAGTCTCCCACCACCATCCTGGAAGATCTGGTAGCGCTCCTCTCCATGCAAGTGCAGATCTGGAAGATGGCGCCAAGCGGAAGACAGAGCAAACACTGGGTCAAGCCTGAATCGTGAATACTTAGCTAAAGATGTCAACATTTGCTTGCTGAGCGAACAAGCTGTGTCACCGCTAGTGAAGCTTGTGGCCATGCGCACCATGGAAAGCAGTCGCGAGGTCGACACTCTCCTCCATTGTGAACTGGATCTAGGCTCAGACACATGCGCTGGGAGATCTCTCCTTTCTTGTTGTGTTAGTCTGCATAACCTTGAGTGTTATTCCCCATCGCTCGCCATCCTCCATGTAGGATGTAAAACCTTATGTTTCGGGAATTGACCGTCCGATAGATTATGCGGCCCAGCCGCATCCACCATTGTGCAACCCTGTCCACTTGGTAGTCCAGTCAGACTGGGCTGTCTTTTACTATATTAACTTTAATTAGTTGTAACTTTTAAAATATAAGTCCAAAATGAAAAAAAATTGTATCATTGTTCATCTAAATTCAAGCTCTTCAAAACAAGATCAGACATGGATATATTTTGACAACTTTAAAATTTTATATTTTTTATATGTATATATCTATACATATCAACCATATGTGATTCACCATATACAGTTTAAAATACACCATACAACAATAATAATACACTACAAAACAATAATGATTCATTATCTGTTTTGAAATCGGTATGTTACAAAAATATGATTCACTATATAAGACTTCAAATACATCATATAAATAATAATAATAATACACCACAAAATAATAATAATAATGTATTACAATAATGATCCATTATTAGTTTCAAAGTTTGTTATCTAATTCACTACTTGTTAGTTAATAAATCATTATGTCAATTTTAATGAATCATAATATCAAAATTAATGAATCATATCTTCATTATAGTGTATCATCGTAAACATATAAAAATAAAAAAAAATTAAACAATAATGTAATACAAAACAATATTTGGTATGTATGAAAAATACATGATTCACCATAGAAGATTTAAATTGCACCATACAATAATAATAATACACTACAAAACAATAATGATTTTTTATCGGTTCCGAAGTTTGTTACCTAACTCACCACTTATTAGTTAATGAATCATAATATTAATTTTAATGAATCATAATATCAAAGTTAATGAATCATATCATCATTTTAGTGTATCAACGTAAACATATAAAAATAAAAAAAATTAAACAATAATACAACACAAAACAAATTTGGTATGTACGAAAAATACATGATTCACTGTATAAGGTTTAAAATACACCATACAATAATAATACACTACAAAATAATAATAATTTTTAATGGTTCCAAAGTTTGTTATCTAATTCACCACTTATTAGTTAGTAAATCATAATATCAATTTTAATGAATCATAATATCAAAATTAATGAATCATATTATCATTTTAGTCTATCATCATAATATGTAAAAATAATTTTTTTAAAGTTGTCAAAACATATTCATGACTGGTCTTGTTTTGAAGAGCTTGAATTTAAGTGAACAATGATATAATTTTTTTCATTTTGGACTTATATATTAAAAGTTACAACAATTTAAAGTTAGAGTAATTACTCAGAACCCCCTTGAGAATTTGGGATATTACAGTTAACCTCCTCGTGTTTATCATAATTATTGTAACCACCTCAAGGTTAAGGTATCTTGACTACGAGCCCCCAAACTATAACTTTTGATAAAAAAGTAAATTATGTGACCTATCAGCTTAATCACATTAATTATGCCATGGTGGACAACAAAATTGCTTAATCAGCATCATCTAACTCTCTCTCATCCCACTTTAGAACATTTTCAAGGAATTTGACATTTTAAGGAAAATACAATGCATTTAAGTAGTGTTTTTTTGTCCAAGATGACCTTAGTAATATGATTAAGCTGATAGGTTCACACATAGTTAACTTCCTGATACAAGTTATAGTTCAGGGGCTCGTAGTCAAAGATACCTTAACCTCAAGGTGGTTACCAATAATTATGATAAACACAAGGAGATTAACTGTAATATCCCAATTCTCAAGGGGGTTCTGAGTAATTTACTCAAGTTAATATAAATTTTTTTTCACTCATGTGTCATATAAGCAGTCTAGTCAACATATTGACTGGACTGCCACATAAGTGGACCGCACAACATACGGTCCCTGCCGTGTAATCGATTCAGCGCAGGGCTAGACAGCGTCGTTTACCCGTTGGCCACATAAATCCACCTTAGAGGCATAACCAACTTTACCATCACCATCAAAAAGGCTAAAAGCCCATACCAGTCAATTATACCATTTACCATATTCGATTACTATTAATAAACAAGAAGGATCCCAAGCTTTATGTTGATCCTGCAAAAGATCGGCCACATCTCCACTAACATGGAAGTTTATTATATTATAGTAAGGCTGAAAAGCTTAAGGGTGAATAAGCAAGATGAAGAGAGGAAAAGGATCCACATGAAAAGGAAGCCATCGGAAGGAAAGGCGAGGGGAAAGATAAGAGTAAAGGTTTGGGAAAGACAAGACTCCCGTCTATAGGGAGAAAGGGCTCCCGTCTAAGGGGAGAAAAGAGTCATGCCC
This sequence comes from Limonium bicolor, assembly GCA_023374045.1. Classification (NCBI taxonomy): domain Eukaryota; kingdom Viridiplantae; phylum Streptophyta; class Magnoliopsida; order Caryophyllales; family Plumbaginaceae; genus Limonium; species Limonium bicolor. The sequence goes on from CM041782.1 coordinate 126,129,234, forward strand.
ATATATGATGTGGGATACATTTATTAAGTAATTTAATAGGTGTGATAAAAATACGTTTAACGTGTTTTTAAGTAGTTTTTATATAGAATTGACAATACTTTTTTCAGAGACAAGGGTTCTTATTTTTAGCAAATAAGATTAAGAATAAAACTAGGGATGTCCCCTATCCAAACGCCCACACCTGTAGCAAGATAAAAGACATCATCGAGTACATACATAGACCCCTAATGAGACCCCGGCACAAACACCCCTGTTCATCGCTCTCTTTCTAAGAGGCGATTCCAGAGCCGATTTTGGTTGGTCTCTTTTTTCCCATCTGATATTCTCAGTGGGATCGGACTCCGTACTATCTATCCCACTTCTCGGTAGATTTTCTTGCCCTCTTCCTTCAGTTGCTGTGACTTCGATTCTTTGTTTTTGGGGAGCTTCATTCTAGTTAGGGTTGCTTCTTTGGAGCTTCTTCGTTCGACGACTTCCTCGAGGATCGGCTTGTGGAAGCTGAGGCTGAGTTACAGTTTGAGCTGGCGGCTGAGCTAGCAGAAGATTCTTTGCCGCTTGTGGATTCTGCGATCCATTCTTTTCCAGGAAAGTGGAGAAGAGTCTCGGTAAGCTTCCTTCTGTCCAGTGCCGGCAAGTTATCTGGTTCTTGGGGGTTCTTCTTGATTTTAGGTCATTCGTGTTGTTTCTGGTGTGGCTAGTCGCTAGAGCTGATCATTCGGGCGGGCGGGCCAGGTTCGGGCCGGAGGAAAATTTTAGGCCCATCGGGCCTATTTTAAAAAACCAAGCCCGGTTTTTTACATGCTCGGGCCGGGCCGGGCAGGCCGGTTTTTTTCCAGGTTTTGCCGAAGCCCGGCCCGCCCGGCCCGGTTTTTTAATTTTTTTATATAAATTAAAAAAAATTAAATTAATATATTTTAATATATATTCATATATTATATATATACTTAATTAAAATTTATATATTATTATAATTTTTGTATATATTATACAAAAATAAATAAAATTAATATGTATATATTACATTTTAAAAATAAAATCGGGCGGGCCGGCGCTTGCCCACGGGCTCAAAAATGTGCCGCGGCCCGGCCCGGTTTTTTATTCGGGCCTGGTTTTATGTCCAGGCCCGCCCGGAAACCCAATCGGGCTCGGGCCTATCGGGCTTTTTTACGGGCCGGATCGGACCGGGCTGCCGGGCCGGACACATTATGATCACCTCTACTAGTCGCTGAATAGTTAGCCGCCGAACTTCTCCCCAACCTTTTCTGTAGTTAAGGGGGCGAGTGGGTTTTGCTCTTCTTAGCAGATTTCATGCAGTAGTGTGGTGGGTGTGAGACTGGGCTAGCTGATTAGAAGATTCGTTGAGCAGGTTATTGTGTCGGGTTGGTCTATTGGTTGATTTGGTTCGTGCGATTATCAAGCGCCGCCTTTTTCGGCTCTAGTGTGGATTTTGCAGTTGTCTTGTCTTTGGTTTTGGCCTCAGTCCTGATTTCGTTCGGTCTGAGGGGAGGATGAGTTGTTGTTGGTCGAGCTAGTTTGTTGGAGCTGTTAGTTTTGCTATACTCTTGAAGCACCAAGATCGAAATGTTGAATGGAGCAGATGCACGCGTGTTGTCTTGGTTCTTCAGTGGAGAATTTACTTTTGCTGGGTGTTTGGCTTACAGCTTTACTCCCTCTTGCTAGATGATCTTAAGTTCCCGGATTTCACAAGTTTCCAGGAGGTTATGCCCATCCGAAAGTTCAAGGGGGCTAATTATCCATCTGATGAGATCGAGAAGCTAAGTTAAGAGTGGGTACAAGGAGGTTGGATACATCAAGAGGAGTTGTAACTGGAGGAGTAGGAGTATTAGGAAACAGGAAGCGGGAGCTGCTTTCCTAGCTATCAAGAAGAAATTTTTCAATTGGATCTTTGGGATGCTGATTTACAAAGGAAAACAAAAAAGAAGGCACAAAGGTGGTGAGAGTAAGGAGGTGGTCTGCTCTAGTCAGCAAAAGAAGAAACATCAGTATAGTAGCAAGTTCCATGATTATATTCCAACTAGGAAGATTTCAAGCACTTTTTATGTGCAAATGGTTAGTCTTTCTTCACACCTAATAGCTCTGGAGCTTATCTTCTGGATGGGTAGCCTTAGCTTGTGTTGTAAGCTAACGAATAGATCGAACAAGTGGAGGATATGGTGGGATTCAAATGCTAGTGTTTTTCTTGCTAACCTAGTCAGTGCAGGGTATCATCTGGTTTATGACAGTGGGCACTTCAGGAAGTTAAAGATGGATCAAGTAAGGATAAGCAAAAGAATTCGCTGGAGTTACTTTCAGTGCAGTTTTTGGACAAATGTAGTTGTTTTGTTTAGATTAGAAGTAGTTGTTAAAGCTGATTGTTGGAATGAGTGGAAGTTTAGCCACCCTTTTGTCGCTTTAGCTATTGGGAACAATAGTGTAAGTGTTGTAGATAATCCCAGTATTAAGAAGATTCGTGAGGATGGGGGTATAAACAATTCTCTAAGTTTCCCCAGTCCTGGGTTGTAAGTTGTCGATTCCTGTTTCTGATGTTTTTACTATGTAATTTTCTATGAATGAATGAAGTTCCGGTTGTTATAAAAAAAAAAAAAAAAAGAGTACATAGACCCCTAAAACATTTCCAAACGCCTGAGAAGCGGCAACTACTACATGCAACCTGAGGCCTCATGAACTGTTGAGTGAGTAGCTTGACTGACCAACCATTACTTGGTTGAAAAAGCTTGTCCTGCATACTGGATACTTCATCTGCTACTAAGAAATTAAAAACGACAACATCTAATCTTTGAACACGGCCAGCAAAAGGGATATTGATACACCTTCCACCATTAGGATGGATCCAAACTAAAAAAGATTGACTGAAATTAACCAGCCAAACCCACCATTTAGAATACGACACCCCTTCGGCAACCAAAACAGAGCAAAAGCTTCACTATGGGCAAGAGGATTGAGAAGCAAAGAGAGGACCACAGTAGCTTCGACCAATCCCATCCAAAATATCATTCTGATAAGAACCACGGTCTAAAAAACCAAATTTGAGCAATCCACTTGAAATCATCCCAAACAAACAATTCTTGGGTGTGGGCAGTAGCATCCGCAAAGTGCCACTCCCAAACCTGCTGCGTGAGCTTTCCTCTCTTGCTCCAGCAAAATTCAAGGAAGGAAATATGGTTACCCATCACAAAGAAATCGATGTGGTGCCTCAAAAAATGGGGAACCACAGCAGTCTGATGTCAGTGGAATCGCTTCAGCTTGAATCACCCTTCGCCAAACCATTCCCATCATCACACACAAAAACTCGACCTTCCTTCTTCATTTTTTATTCCTCCTTCTGTTGCTCATGTTCTCAACAGCGAACCTTCACTACCAACCTCTGGCCCCATCGATCTCCTCTGGCAATACTCACCAACTCAAAAAAATATGATGGATGCAGTAGTGTTTTCTCACAATAACCAAGCCAAAATTCCCACAAAGCTTCTTTCAAACTGGCTACCTCTCTCTCACTTCCCTTCCCCATCTAAATCAAGCAGTTCTCGAACCCAAAATCCACATGTAAATCATCATAACAGTTCATCGTATTCAGAAGTTGGACAAAATTACCAGATAGAGCAGTCTTTGAAGTGGGGATTCCTTTTAACCGCTGTCATAACTAGAAACTGAGAAACCATGGAAAAAGGTAATTGAACAAGACAATCATGCAATGAAATTACTGAAACATTCCTCAAGATAACAACTAGCTACATATTAGAAGACGAGGTCCTTCCCTCCCCCCATGTGAAAACGCCGCGAGCTACACCGAGGAGCAGCTTACGAGAGCTTCTCGCCTGCAAAAAAACTAACTAAAGAAATTGTAAGTTATCGTGTCCTACTTTTGAGTATGAGTATGGCAAGAGAATGTGTCCTCTAATGTTCCCAACTAAAGAAGATATATTTGGTAAATTTGTGGAGGGTAATTTAAAAGTTTATATATTAACAAATTATCATAATTTTGAATGAAGTATTTCTAACGCCATCAAAAATTACTTCGTTAGGTGCAACAAGTTGCTAACATGTGAAAAGACCAAAATACTCCTTCACTAGTACAAAAAGGGTCTATTTCGGCGGTTGTAAAAGGTCTATTTCGGCGGTTCTAGAACCGCCGAAATGGAGACCGCCGAAATAGGGATGAGACCCTATCTCGGCGGTTGTACAACCGCCGAGATAGAACACCTATGGTGGCGATTCTAGCTCAACCGCCGCCATAGGTGGTTTTGTTTTTTTTTTAAAACACCCTATGACGACGGTTATTACTAGGAACCCCGCCCATAGGTGGTTTTCAAAAAAAAAACACACCTATGGCGGCGGTTCCTAGCTAACAACCGCCGCCATAGGTGGTTTTCAAAAAAAAACAAACACACATGGCGGCGGTTCCTAGCTACAACACACCGCCGCCATAGGTATTTTTAAAAAAAATAAAAAAATTTAGCTGCATTGTCTTCTTTCTCGGGAGCGAGATGCAACAGTTTTGCATCTCTGTAGAGGCGCAAACGCAAGAGAATGAACAGTGGCACAGAGCATGTAAGCTTCTTGTTCGCCTTGCAAAATCACCTGAGTGTGAAGAGATTGTGGCGCAGACACTAGAAGAGAATAAAGAGACACAAACACAAAGAAGAGAATAAATAGGCGCAAAGCATGTATGTTTCTTGTTCTCCAAAAAGAAAAATATAAGTTTGAGTATATTACCGGATCCAGAATGAACTACTTCAGCCCGTCTTCAATCTAGTGAGTGAGATGCAGCGGTTTCAGTGATTTCACTACATAGGCGTAGACACAAGAAGAGAATGAAGAGATGCGCAGACAAAACAAAGAGAATGAAAGGCGCAGAGCATGTATGTAGCTTGTTCTCCAATGAGAAAAAGATAAGTTCGAGTATACTACCGGTTCTAGAATGAACTACTTCAACCCCGTTTTCAATCTGGTGAGCGAGATGCAGAGAGGAGCGCAAAGCATGTACATTCGCCAGTTGAGTTGTAAAATTACCGTGAGAGGAGAGAGATGAAGAGCAGTTGCGATATATTTAATGAAATAAAGTCTATTTCGGCGGTTGTTAGCTAGGAACCGCCGAAATAGACTAAAATTTTCCCGCGGTCTGAATTTTTTGAAAAAAAAAAACCGGGAAAACAAGTTTCCGAAAATTTTATGTCTAAAAAAAGGCACCTATTTCGGCGGTTCCTAGCTAGGAACCGTCGAAATAGGCTGAAATTTTCCCGCGGTCCGAATTTTTTGAAAAAAAAAAACCCGGGAATAGGCTTCCAAAATTTTAGTTTAAAAAAGGCACCTATTTCGGCGGTTCCTGGCTAGGAACCGCCGCAAAAGGCTGAAATTTTTCCCGCGATCGAATTTTTTTGAAAAAAAACCGGTAAAATAGGCTTCCAAAAATTTTATGTCTAAAAAAACAGGCACCTATTTCGGCGGTTCCTAGCTAGGAACCGCCGAAATAGGTGGCCCGAAAATTCTATTTCAAAAAAAGGCACCTATTTCGGCGGTTCCTAGTTTTAGGAACCGCCGAAATAGGTGCCTTTTTTTAGACATAGAATTTTCGGGGCACCTATTTCAACGGTTGTTGTTACAACCGCCGAAATAGGGCAACCGAAATAGACGTTTTTGTACTAGTGCTTGTTAACAAGTGTTAGTTTAGTTTCACACATATGTCACTTTATATTTTTAATCTACAATAATTACAACAATCGCAAAACATATGGGTGGAGTAAAAGGATTATTTATGGAATCTTGCCATACTGGAGTAACTATTTTTAAGACGTAACTTGGATGTAATGCACATTATATTTTTCAACATAAATTCTAATGTCAAAAAAAGACAAAGGATATTGAGAATTCTAGAAAGGAGATGAAACGACTACTACGATCATCGTGAATTAACGTATGGTCTCATGAAGACGTCTTGGCCAAGCCATCATATGTACTTTACCAGTGATTGAATGTAATTGGTTAGGGTTGTGACATCCATGCCTTCAACATTTAAGATTATGTCGACATGACCTAACAGGAGGGTTGTTTAGAATGAAGAGACCTGATTGTTACTTTTTTTCTTTGCAAAGACTAATGTCGATATCATTATGTCATCTTCATCTGCCAATAATGTGGAAGCCAATCGCTAAGCTTTGTCTATTTTAGAGAACTGACATCTCAGCTTTGCACCAAGAGAGCATGTATCGAATTAGAAAACATAGGGTACATCAAAATTGGAGAAGAATTTTTGACAAAGTTGTTTTAACTCCATTAAGCATCTTCCCGTCCTTGGGCATACAGGGCTAGTATAGTAAGACCATGTAGTACAGATGGATGTATCAATTTGGGAGCGAGGTAGTCATTGTGGTGCATGAATTTCACTGTGTACGTGATAGTTATAAAAATTGAAAGTTGCTGGGCATAACCTAAGACTCTAACAATATGCAGAGGTCTTGGGTTTGATTCCTTCCTCCACTCCTTTATCCGAAGTTGGCTGGAATTCAGTTGTGGAAGATCCCCACCCCTATATGTGTCGACCCCTGAGAAAGGTCGTTTGCAGTGGACACTGGTATTTTAGGAAACTTGAGCCCTATACCGAGAATGGGGAGCGCCACTCCTCCCATTTCTTTTTCACCCAAAAAAAATTGTAAGCTGCTAATCATGTGTTTTGTTATTAATCATCTTTCATCAAATAAGTATGTGGGAAAACTAGAAAAAAAGGTGACAATAAAATCTGGTTGATGAATCTATCATTGGATACTTCACTTAACCTACGTATCATTCTTTTATGCTCATTTGCCTCATGATAGTGTATTTGATACATTTCAGGTATTTACTTAGAAAAAACGGGGCAAAACAATCATGATGTAAAGTAATGAAAGTAGTGACAAGCAACCGATCTACAACCGAGATTGGCTGAAAGCTGGTCAGGCATAATAAAGGAGTATAGAATACTCACACCTGGATTTTGATGGACACCAACAGAATTTCAAAACTCGCGCCACCTAAGACAAACCAACCTGCAACGATGTTGTTGCATCTTCATTGTGACCTTCAAGCCAACACGTGGAGATGGTGATTCACTGAAGCATGTAGCTGTAAAGAAGCTTCTAGCATTATAATCGCCTTATCCGCGTGGCAAGTTTCCCATTAGCTATCTCCTTTTGGCGTTGTTAGAGTGGTAATCTGCAGGTTTCGAATAACCCACAGACACTACAAAAAAACAGTAGTATTACAGATGGAAAATTACCTACGGAATTTTTCCGTATGTAAAAAACCTTTCACCTACGGATTTATGTATTACCAACGGATGTAGTATTGCAGTAAAATAGACATTTACAGCGTTATTACCAACGGAATATGGACATATTACATACGAAAATATTTCCGTAGGTAAAAATGTTCCGCAGACGCGAAAATGACAAAGTGTTGGAGGGAAATTATTCACTAGCTAATATACTTTCACCTACGGAATTCCGTAGGTAAAGTCATCCTATTTTTATCTACGACAAATCTGTAGGAAATAACCATACTTCTTTCATTTCCAAACTTAGCTAACCAAACAATTTCTAACTCACACTCAATTTTGCAACCCTAACGAGACAAGATCACTCTCTGTGGCTCTACCTCATTTTTGCAACCCTAACGCGACAAGAGGGAAACCAGAGAGAGGACGGGAAGGGGGACGTGCGGAGTTTCACCGGTGACGGCCACACCTCTTCTGTCGCCGGTGAGTCGCCACGAACATCTTCCACAGTTTGCAAATTTTCCGGTGGATAGATAGAACGAGGGAAACGAAAAGAGGGAGAGAAGCGGGACGTGCACGGTTTCGCCGGTGAGGACCACACGAGTTCTTCCGCTGCCAGTGAGTTGCCAAGAACATCTTCTTCCATAACTTTCAATTGTGCCAGGTATGTACGTTAAACCCTAGATGACCAAAATATTGTAGCTTTGACACAAACTTGCTTCGTGAACTGATGAAACATAACATTTCTTCGTCAAATTTATGATTAATTAGATAGACATTTGTTAGATTTTTAATCTTTCCCTTCTCCCTCTTTCTCAGCTCTCTGTTTCTGTAACACCCCCAAACACTGGCCTAGGAGTTAGGGGTATTACACGCCGCGTATTATTACATAATAACGCAAGGCTCTAATAGCAGAAATAAACAGATAATCAAATAAGGCCCAAAACAGAATACTTAAACAAAGTATAACCACAATGAAGTCTTAACACCTCAAAGGTTTTACAGCACCCACCAAACGTTCAACAGAAACGGAAGCTAACAAAAGGCCCAAAGGCTCAAATCTAAATACAAAGTCTCAGGAAACTAAAAACAAAGCACAAACTCCAGAAGCTGAGGGGAGACGATCCTCGCTAATCAATCTGCAAAAGCGTTAGAAGTAGGGGAATGAGCACAAACTATGCCCAGTAGATGACCAACTTCATCAACCAGCATGCTCAAAACATTTACAGAATGTTACAAATCAGAAGGAGTCAAAGAATCCACAAATATATCAGAAATCAGAAATCAGAAACAGAAGCCCAATCATAAGGGACTAGTCAGAGCAGAAGCAGACAGAAGCAGAAAACAGAGTGGGACACTAGCGATCACAGCATACAGACAGAACGAGCAACCAGCTCGTGAACAGAACGAGGAAACCTCACTCGTAAACAGAACAGGTGTAAACACCCGTGAACAGAACGGGGAACATCACCCGTGAACAGAAGGACCCTACATAGCGCGCTACGAGACAGCGTAACCAGCCATCCAAAGGCTCAGACACAGAGATAACTAGGTCCCAAAACAGAAGCTTAAATACAGATAAGCATATGTGCACCAAAGGCACCAGAAAGCCCATAGATAGCTTGGAAATCAGAAGGGGAATCCAACCCCGCAAACAGAAGTCAAAACGGAGCTCAAACGAGCAAGTTATGGTCAAAACAGTAGCCTGTCCGAACTTGTGTCCGGACATCAATGTTCGGACACAAGTCGAGACTCAGAAGGCAAAACCAGACAGATGTCCGAACTTGTGTCCGGACTTCAAAGTTCGGACACAAGTCGAACCTTAAAACAGAAGAAGAGCCAGAGGTGTCCGAACATACAAGTTCGGACGGATGTTCGGACTTCTTCGGAAAACAGAACGTGGAGAGTCCGAACTTGTGTCCGGACATCAATGTTCGGACACAAGTCGAAGCCAAATCAGAGAATGCAGAAGGCTGTGTCCGAACTTCAAAGCTCGGACAGAAGTTCGGACACAGCGAAAACTTCAGAAAGTTTAAGCGCAGAAGGGCATGTCCGAACTTCAACGGTCGGACAGAAGTTCGGACATGCCGAAAAATACAGAGAACAGAGGCGATTTCACACAGAACAGAAGCATCAAAACACTGTCAAAACAATATAGGTTTTCAGAAAACAACCTTGGGGGTTTGTAAGCATTAAAACACCATCAAACAGACAAATCGCAACCACAATTGCAAGACGAAACACATTTAAACTCAGAACCGAAACGCAACTCCCCAAGGCTGAACACACAAGCCGAATCCATAAGCCACCTACCTCGAATTACAGCAGATGAAATCCCCAAATCTGAACAGCGCAATCACCCAACGCAAACACAGCCGCGCGAACCAAACTGCAACCCAAACAACCACCGAATTCTGATAACAAAGCAGAGAAAGAACCCTCAATCCGATCTGTCAAATCTACCAAAACTGATACTGCAATTCGAAGAACGCAACACAATTCTCACCTGAATCGGTCTACAGATTGCAGAGCACGACAATAGGAGATGAACCCGATGAAGGAGTCGAGAAGATCCGCTGAATCACAAACAGATTGCAGAAAACTAATTCAGAAAGAGAGTAGGCTCCCCCAATTGTAGAATTGCACACGAACAACCTGACGCCCTTACCTTAATCTGGACCGGAATGCAGCAGAGAGAAGGATCCACAACAGAATTAGAATCGCAGGAACGCAACAGCAGGAATTGGGCACTTGATTGATCGTACTCTTTGGAAGAGAGAGAACAGAGAAGAGAGGAGCGTATAGATGGTAATTCAAAACTGACAAAGTGAGGGGAAAGAAAGAACGTCGTGGAAACGTGATTAGAGAGAGGATAATTAATGAGGAAATAAATAAATTAATGGAAGGGAAATATTGTGAGATTAATCTCACCAGAAAATAAAACGGATGGGGGAAAAGACCTCCTTGTCCCCGGCTTCTTTAATAAGGACTTCCATGTCCTAAATTCAGAATACAATAATGTAAGACCACTAGTGACGAAATAAAATATAACCAAATCTTGGGTTATAACATCACCTCCCCCTTAAAAGAATTTCGTCCTCGAAATTAAAACATACCTACTGCTCGAAAAGGGCGGGAAACTTAGAACGCACATCACTTTCGACCTCCCAGGTCGCCTCCTCCTCTGACTGACCCGACCACTGCACCTTCACCAAGGGCATGGTCTTACTCCTGAGCTTACGAACATCTCGGGCTAGAATCCTCGAAGGAACTGCCTCAAACGTGAAGTCCTCCCTCAACTGAAGCGGACTGAAGTCGATCACATGAGATGGGTCCGGAATGTACTTCCTCAGCATCGAAACATGGAAAACACTGTGCACTGCTGCTAAAGACGGAGGCAGAGCCAAGCGATAGGCAACCGGTCCGATCCTCTCTAGGATCTCAAAAGGACCCACAAAACGAGGGCTAAGCTTGCCTCTCTTCCCAAAACGAACGACTCCTCGCACAGGAGAAACCTTCAGATACACATGGTCGCCCACCTCAAACTCTAGAGGTCGTCTCCTCTGATCGGCGTAACTCTTCTGACGACTCTGAGCCACAAGCAGACGCTCTCTGATAGACTGAATCTTGCCCACAGCATCCTGAACCAAGTCTGGACCAATCACAGCTCTCTCCTTCAGATCATCCCAACAGATGGGTGATCTGCACCTCCTGCCATACAAGGCCTCAAAGGGAGCCATCCCGATACTGGTCTGAAAGCTGTTATTGTACGCGAACTCTATCAGTGCCACGTGCTGATCCCAGCTGCCCCCAAAGTCGAGCACACATGCCCTGAGCATGTCCTCTAGGACCTGATTCGTCCTCTCTGTCTGCCCGTCTGACTGAGGATGGTAAGCTGAACTGAAAGACAACTTCGTCCCCAAAGCCTGATGCAAACTCTGCCAGAACCTGGACACAAACCTCGGATCTCTGTCAGACACAATCGAAGCCGGAACCCCATGCAGACGTACTATCTCATCAATGTACAACTGGGCTAAACGGTGCAAACTGAAAGTCTTCCTGACAGGCGAAGTGAGCGCTCTTCGTGAGCCGGTCCACAATGACCCAAACTGCATCGAAACCCCTCGGAGTCTTAGGCAGTCCCATAAAAAGTCCATACCGACGCTCTCCCACTTCCACTCCGGAACGGGAAGAGGCTGAAGCAAACCAGCTGGTCTCTGATGCTCGGCCTTGACCTGCTGACAGGTCCTACATCTGGATACAAAGTCGGAGATGTCCCTCTTCATATTGCTCCACCAGAAAGTCTCCCGCAGATCCCGGTACATCTTCACCCTCCTGGGTGTACCGAGTAAGGAGCTCCATGGCCTCCTGCATGATCTCACGCCTCAACGCATCGTCTGCCGGCACACAAACACGGCCTCTGAACCTCAGGCAGCCATCCTCTGAAACCCGGAACTCGGACTCCTGACCAGCAGACAAACTCTCTCTGATCTTACACAGACTGACATCAAGCTCCTGACTGGCCTTGATCCGGTCGATCAAGGTAGGCTGAACCTGCAGTGCTGCTAACATCCCAGACCTCTCTGGACGGACAACCCAGATACCCATGCGCTGCAACTCCTGAGCAGACCTCTCCACACCGGACAAGCACAAACAGTCCCAGACGGACCCCTCCTACTGAGCGCATCAGCAACCACATTCGCCCTACCCGGATGGTAGAGGATCTCTAAATCATAATCGTGCAACAACTCCAGCCATCTCCTCTGCCTCAAGTTCAACTCCTTCTGAGTGAACAGATACTTGAGGCTCTTATGGTCCGTATACACCTTGCACGCTGCCCCATACAAGTAGTGCCTCCAAATCTTCAACGCAAAGACCACCGCAGCCAGCTCCAGATCGTGGGTCGGATAGTTCTTCTCATATGGCTTAAGCTGACGAGAGCCATATGCAACTACCTTCCCCTGCTGCATCAGAACACATCCAAGTCCCCTATGGGACGCATCACAGAAAACCTCAAGACCCTCGGTCCCCTCCGGAAGAGTCAAGATCGGCGCAGTAGTCAACCTCTTCTTCAGCTCCAGAAAACACTGCTCACAGGCATCGCTCCACTCGAACTTCACATCCTTCTGCAGCAGACGAGTCAACGGAATCACCAACTTGGAGAAGCCCTCCACAAACTTACGATAGTAGCCCGCTAGTCCAAGGAAGCTACGAATATCTCCGACATTAGTAGGCCTGGCCCACTCAGTAATAGCTCGAATCTTCTCCGGGTCCACGGAGATACCATCCTTGGAGACCACATGTCCCAAGAATACCACCTGATCTAGCCAGAACTCGCACTTCTTCAGCTTCGCATACAACTCGTTCTCCCTCAGAGTCTGGAGAACGGTCCTCAAATGCTCCTCGTGCTCCTCAGCACTCTTGGAATACACCAAGATGTCATCGATGAAAACTACAACGAACTGGTCCAAAAACGGCTTGAAGACTCTGTTCATCATATCCATAAATACTGACGGCGCATTCGTCAACCCGAATGGCATCACTAGGAACTCGTAGTGTCCATAACGAGTCCTGAAAGCGGACTTAGGCACGTCATCTGCCTTAATCCTCAGCTGATGATATCCCGACCTCAGATCGATCTTCGAAAACACCTTAGCTCCTGCTAACTGGTCGAACAAGTCGTCTATGCGCGGGAGAGGATACCTATTCTTAATGGTAACCTTGTTGAGCTCCCTGTAGTCAATGCACAACCGCATACTACCGTCCTTCTTCTTTACAAATAGCACTGGCGCTCCCCAAGGCGACACACTCGGGCGAATGAAGCCCTTATCCAGCAGCTCCTGCAACTGGACCTTCAACTCCTTGAGCTCAGCAGGCGCCATCCGGTATGGGGCCTTCGAAATCGGCTGAGTCTCAGGTGCGAGCTCGATCGAGAACTCCACCTCTCTGACAGGGGGAAGCCCAGGTACATCATCCTGGAACACATCGGGGAAGTCTCTGACCACTGGAATCTCCTCCAACTTCGCATCCTTGCGAACCTCAGGGATGTAGCACAGATATCCCTGGCATCCCTTCCTCAGAAAACGGAACGCCTGCATCGCAGATATGACTGGCGGCGAGCACGGGAGTCCATTCCCTGCTACAACTAGACGGGGCTGACCCGGCTCCTCAAAAGTGACTCTCGAAGCAGCACAATCAATATGGGCATGGTGCGCAGCAAGCCAATCCATGCCCAGAATCACATCAAAAGAAGTCATCTCCATCGGGATGAGGTTAGCACACAGAGTCCTATCTCTGACTAACACAGGACTATCTTTGCAAACAGAATTCAACAGCATAGAAGAGTCCCTAACTAATGGACTATGCACACATAACTCAACACCCAGAGGCACAACAGGCAAACCGAGCTCACCCACTAACTCAGCAGAAATAAAAGAGTGGGTGGCTCCAGAGTCAAACAAACAGAAAACAGAACGAGATGACAGCTGGAGAATACCTGTGACAACTCTGTCAGTCGATCGGTCTCTCTCTCCAGCCATCGCGTACACTCTGGCCTGGCCCTGGGGCTTCTTCTGCTCAGCCCGGTCTCGATCTCTAGACCCAGATGTAGATCCTCCAGCTCCACCTCCAGAGCTACCTCTGCCTCTCAGCCTGAGGGCAATCAGCAATCCTATGCCCATGGACCCACACTTGAAGCAGGCCCAGACTTCCTGTAGCAGTCCTGCCTCTATGAAACTTGCCACAGACCTGGCACTTCGGAGGGAGCTGATGAAGACGAACCACCTCTGTCTCGCGAACGGTCCCCAGAGCGGTCTCCAGTAGACTGCTTCTTCTGAGAAGCAGACTGATCCCTCCTATCACTGTCATCGGACCTCTGCTTCCTCTTCTGGTCCTTCCCTCCAGACTGGCGACCTCTCAAGTCGGCCTCTACCAGCAGGGCGACATCAGCAACGTCCCTGAAGGTCTTGTGACGCAGCGGCGTCACAGCAGATCGGATGTCCGGCCTCAGGCCACTCTCAAACTTCCTGGCCTTCCTATGCTCGTCAGGCTCAGGTGCAAACTTAGACAGGCTGATAAACTTGCGGACGTACTCCTCAACGCTCATGTCCCGGCCCTGGCGTAGCCGGTTATACTCCAGGATGCGCTGATCCTTGTAGACGTCGGGGTAGAACTGTTTGTTGAACTCCCCAGTGAACTGCTCCCACGTCCAAGGCTGTGGGAACTTCCCCATCACTGACCTCCACCACTCCTTGGCTTCGGCCTTGAACAGAAAGGTGGCGAAGTCGACCTTCTGCTCCTCCTCAGAGCCCATCACCCGAAGTAAATCCTCCACCTCTGACAACCAGTGGCTGGCCTCCTGGGGATCTCCTGCCCCATCGAACGATGGCGGCTTCAGCTTCATGAACTCCTGAAGCGCCTTCACATTCCTCCCTCCAGCATCTGCCCCAGCCGGGCCTGCTCCGCCAGCTGGTCCTCCTCCAGCTGGACCGCCCCCTGCAGCCATGGTCTGCATGAGCTGCGTCATGAATTGCTGAACAGCATCAGCAACATTCCCTGGAGGGTTATTCGCTCTCCTTGGCGGCATTCTGAAAGTCCAACAGCAGACAGTTAGACTCCGACACTAACACTGACATTTCTGACTGACTGGCTAACTTAAAATCCCAGCAGATTAGAACCCAGAGCTCTGATACCACTAAATGTAACACCCCCAAACACTGGCCTAGGAGTTAGGGGTATTACACGCCGCGTATTATTACATAATAACGCAAGGCTCTAATAAACGAACTTAAACAGATAGTCAAATAAGGCCCAAACGGAATACAAATAAAGTATAACAAGAGATGTTAAAACACCCAAAAGTTTACAGAACCCACCAAATATACAGAAAGCGGAAGCTAACAAAAGGCCCAAAGGCTCAAATCAAATACAAAGTCTCAAAGAAACTAAAACAAAGCAACAAACTCCAGAAGCTGAGGGGAGACGATCCTCGCTAATCAATCTGCAAAAGCGTTAGAAGTAGGGGAATGAGCACACAACTATGCCCAGTAGATGACCAACTTCATCAACCAGCATGCTCAAAACATTTACAGAATGTTACAAATCAGAAGGAGTCAAAGAATCCACAAATATATCAGAAATCAGAAACAGAAGTCCAATCATTAAGGGACTAACAGAGCAGAAGCTGACAGAAGCAGAAAACAGAGTGGGACACTAGCGATCACAGCATACAGACAGAACGAGCAACCAGCTCGTGAACAGAACGAGGAAACCTCACTCGTAAACAGAACAGGTGTAAACACCCGTGAACAGAACGGGGAACATCACCCGTGAACAGAAGGATCCTACATAGCGCGCTACGAGACAGCGTAACCAGCCATCCAAAGGCTCAGACACAGAGATAACTAGGTCCCAAAACAGAAGCTTAAATACAGATAAGCATATGTGCACCAAAGGCACCAGAAAGCCCATAGATAGCTTGGAAATCAGAAGGGGAATCCAACCCCGCAAACAGAAGTCAAAACGGAGCTCAAACGAGCAAGTTATGGTCAAAACAGTAGCCTGTCCGAACTTGTGTCCGGACATCAATGTTCGGACACAAGTCGAGACTCAGAAGGCAAAACCAGACAGATGTCCGAACTTGTGTCCGGACTTCAAAGTTCGGACACAAGTCGAACCTTAAAACAGATGGAGAGTCAGAGGTGTCCGAACATCCAAGTTCGGACGGATGTTCGGACATTCTTCGGAAAACAGAACGTGGAGAGTCCGAACTTGTGTCCGGACATCAATGTTCGGACACAAGTCGAAGCCAAAATCAGAGAATGCAGAAGGCTGTGTCCGAACTTCAAAGCTCGGACAGAAGTTCGGACACAGCGAAAACTTCAGAAAGTTTAAGCGCAGAAGGGCATGTCCGAACTTCAACGGTCGGACAGAAGTTCGGACATGCCGAAAAATACAGAGAACAGAGGCGATTTTCACACAGAACAGAAGCATCAAAACACTGTCAAAACAATATAGGTTTTCAGAAAACAACCTTGGGGGTTTGTAAGCATTAAAACACCATCAAACAGACAAATCGCAACCACAATTGCAAGACAAACACATTTAAACTCAGAACCGAACGCAACTCCCCAAGGCTGAACACACAAGCCGAATCCATAAGCCACCTACCTCGAATTACAGCAGATGAAATCCCCAAATCTGAACAGCGCAATCACCCAACGCAAACACGCAGCGAACCAAACTGCAACCCAAACAACCACCGAATTCTGATAACAAAGCAGAGAAAGAACCCTCAATCCGATCTGTCAAATCTACCAAAACTGATACTGCAAATTCGAAGAACGCAACACAATTCTCACCTGAATCGGTCTACAGATTGCAGAGCACGTCAATAGGAGATGAACCCGATGAAGGAGTCGAGAAGATCCGCTGAATCACAAACAGATTACAGAAAACTAATTCAGAAAGAGAGTAGGCTCCCCCAATTGTAGAATTGCACACGAACAACCTGACGCCCTTACCTTAATCTGGACCGGAATGCAGCAGAGAGAAGGATCCACAACAGAATTAGAATCGCAGGAACGCAACAGCAGGAATTGGGCACTTGATTGATCGTACTTTGGAAGAGAGAGAACAGAGAAGAGAGGAGCGTATAGATGGTAATTCAAAACTGACAAAGTGAGGGGAAAGAAAGAACGTCGTGGAAACGTGATTAGAGAGAGGATAATTAATGAGGAAATAAATAAATTAATGGAAGGGAAATATTGTGAGATTAATCTCACCAGAAAATAAAACGGATGGGGGGAAAAGACCTCCTTGTCCCCGGCTTCTTTAATAAGGACTTCTGTGTCCTAAATTCAGAATACAATAATGTAAGACCACTAGTGACGAAATAAAATATAACCAAATCTTGGGTTATAACAGTTTCTTTTCTCAATCTATTGTCATCTTTCCTAACTGCAAACCCAAAAAAAAGTGTTGTACGCAGGCTTCTAATCTCATCCCACGGTTCTTTTATTTCTCACAATCCTCCCGATTCATCTTTTCTCCTTCTTCTTTTCTACAATGTTGTGTTGCATCATCCTGTTTCATTCGATCAGTAACGTTTTTCCTGGTGCAGAAAAATATATTTTTTGGTTTGTAAACTGGTAATATAATGAAGCAAAGAAAGAGCCTTCTAAAAGTTTCTGTAAAGATAGAAATTGCTAGATTGAACTTATCTATTTATCAGTTGGGTAAGCAAGATGCTTGCAGCAGTTTTTTTTATCGCACTATCACTCACGGAACTTGATTAGTACATCAAGCACGAATATGATTAATTTGCTGGTGAATTCCTTTAATATAGTAATATGAATAATATCAGTTTGCTGATAACTGTCCGAATAGGTATGTGGTGAATTCCATGAATAAAGTAATATGAGTAGTATCAATTTGCTGATAACTATCCGAATAGGTAAGTGGTGTGAATTCCATTAATATAGTAATATGAGTAATATATCAATTTGCTGATAACTATTTGAATAGGTATGTGGTGAATTCCATTAACATAGTAAATGAGTAATATCAATTTGCTGATAACAATTTGAATAGGTATGTGGATAAAGCTTGTTAATGGTGCATTCTGGTGTGTATTTATTTGAACCATTGATTGTGTACTTGTTTATGCTTTGTATGTTTTTTAGTCTGTACGTGATCGTTTCATCGCTCTATCAAAAAGAAGAAGATACTTAGTATGTAGAATTTACATCACAACATGTTGATTGAACTTTCTATTTATAAGTTGGATAAGCAACTAGCTTGCAACAGTTTTTTATATAGTAAGTATGCTTTCGGAATCTCTTATTTAAACCTATAGCTATGAAACTAACTCCATGAAAAAAAAAGATATTTAGTATGTTAAATTTGCATCAGAAAGTGTTGATTGAACTTTCTATTTAACAGTTGGATAAGCAACTAGCTTGCAACAGTTTTTATATAGTAAGTATGCTTCTCAAGCTCTTAATTAAACCTGTAGCTGTAAAAATAACTCTATAACAAGTTCCATTTTTGAAAGGGTTGTCATTCTATAATAAGCACTTAATAAACTTATCGCCTTGAAGCTAACTTTATAATAAGTTCCATTAAAGAAAGCTCTCAATAAGCATTGCAAGGTGAAGATTAATGTTCACCTGAATCTCCATGGAATCATCGTTTTGGAGTCTATGATGGTATGCAGTAACTTAGCGATTCATTTCAACAAAGCTACTACGTTTTATGAATTGCTGTATTATTTCTTAATTTTGGTGGCCAGTTTTTGTGATAGCTAATAGAAGATCATGTCAGCGTTCAGCCTGAGATGTCTTCACCACCATTTTTTCATAGTATTTTTTTACTAAAAAGAAGCTACCTTTTCTCTGTCATTGTTTTTTTATGCTACTATTGTATCAATCCTTTTAATCACTTGTCAAATACAATTTCTCTGCTATCTTTTTAAAACCAGCCCAGAATCCACCATCTTCACCACTTTTTTAAAGTTTGAATTAATTAGAAGGAATAAACACCCAACACAATGTGTTTTAAGTGACTAACATAACAATCTGCTCAACTTAATTTCTTAATACTACCGTATTATGAACAGTTACCTCCATATATAAGAATGTTGGAGATGATTATGAACAATTCCTGGTTCCTGAACCTCAATCTCATCCTTACCCTGGATTAAAATATTTAACGCAAAGTTGATTTAGATTATGAAGAAGGGTGATCATCTTTCTTCTAGAGTTTCTTCTGCTGGTGACCGAAAGAAGGGTGAAGGAACTGCTTCTGGTAGTACCCTAGATTTATATAGCGTGCCAGGAAGAACATGTGGAATAATCTGAAACTGCTTCTCATTATCTTTGCCGGAACAGTCCCTTTCTCTGTACAAAATTTTCTGGTTCAAGTCACCGCAAATGGGATTGGAACCATTGACGGTTGTTGGTTTTTTTTAATGGTGTAGGTGAAGCTATTACTTTAGTGATAGCGGTGATGAAGATGAGTACAAATAACAAACTGAATAGCCAAGTCACAAACCAACAGAGTCTATCACAAATTGAATAGCAGAGTCTGTTATTAGCATATAAAGGAGCAACATAATTCATAAATGTCAATCTAACACTTCATATTGTTATATGGATGACATAGGGATACAAGAATAACTTTAATCAATGTGTGATTGATGTGGTCAGCTGCTCAACCCCTTCCCTTCCCTGCAGCACCTGCTATGTTGATTTTTCGCTTGTGGCCACCATACGATACTTGAAGCTTGACAGAGTTCGGGCGCTTGAGCTCGTTAGTGACCAGAGAATTGAGCTTGACGAATACTGTTCTCCTTCCTCTTCTTCTTTATTTGGAAATATTGCGAAGTAATGATTCAATTTTATATAACACTAAAGAGTTTGCTGCTGTTGATTTAAGTTTGCTACTACGCTGTTTGTAATTTTTTGGACTTTCGTGTTGCTAGGAAGTAGTGCCGATGGTCTGGTGGTGCTGTTATTGGTTTAAGTTTGCTGTTGCGCTGCTTGTAATTTTGTTACTGATACGTTGTTGCTGATAGTAATATTTGATTATCTTTTATGGCTACTAGATTCAAGGTAATCCAGAGTTCTTGAACTTTGTCGATGTATCGCTGGTGTAAGTGGTAACACTAGATTGTCATTGTCTGTCCGTTGTCATTGTCGGTCTGTTGGTTTAGACGATGGAGTTCGCCTCTCTTTCCTTTTGTGTAAACCTACTACTGCTGCTATCTTTTTCCTTCAATTTCTTTTATATTCCAACTTTTATAAAGCAAAAAACTATTGAAGATTCAGCAAAATCTACTGCTGATAAATTGAAGAAAACTCTCATTCCCCTGGTAATCGTCCACAAGAGCTGTGATAAAGTATGATTATTGAGTTGTGAAGACCTCAGTTGAATGAGATTCATAGTCAAAGTATACATGTTTTGTAAATATGGGAGTCGTGCTTTCGTTTGCTTTGTGATTTTGTTTTGTGGTTGCGGATATAATATAATAGAATGAGTTGCAGAACATTGTTGTTGGTGGGTTGGTTTCTTTGGAATGGAAAGTTGTATTTTCTTGACGATTCATTATTCAGGCCTCTGTAATTTGCCCATGTGAATATACATTAAGTTGCTGTGCGCAAAAAAAAAAACTTTATATTCCATCGGCTTCAACTAATGCAATGGATCTGGTGGTGGATCTTCAAGGGCTCCAAATGGTATCTCACATAACAAAGATGAGGAGCTTGATTCTGATGATGTTTCTAATTAAGGTATGGATCTTATACTTTGAACATAATTTAAACAAGCCTATTCCCATGTCTTTCGGTTATGGATGGTGAATGGTCATCTATGTGATTGGAGAACATGTTACTTTGTTCGTTAAAGGGAAAGAGTTGGCTGCTTTATACTTGAACTTGTATAAACTCAAACTTTGCTTGATTAAAAGTGAATATGGCCATCTGTGTGACTGTAGAACATGTTGAATTAGTCATCTATGTGATTGGAGAACATGTTGAACTGGTCATCTATGTGCTGGTGTTTATTTCATGTCTTTCGGTTATGGATGATGAATTGGTCATCTATGTGACTGGAGAACATGTTGCTTTCTTCGTTAAAGGGAAAGAGTTGGCTGCTTTATACTTGAACTTGTACAAACTCTAACTTTGCTTGATTAAAAGTGGATATGATCATTTGTGTGGTTGGAGAACATGTTGAATTAGTCATTTATGTGGTTGGAGAACATGTTGAATTGGTCATCTATGTGTTGGTGTTTACTTCTCATGTCTTTCGGTTATGGATGGTGAATGGGTCATCTATTTGACTTGTGAACATGTTTCTTTCTTCGTACAAGGGAAAGAGTTGTCTGCTTTACTTGAACTTGTACAAACTCAAACTTTGTTTGATTAAAAGTGGATATGGTCAACCGTGTGACTGGAGAACATGTTAAATAGTCATCTATGTGATTGGAGAACATGTCGAATTGGTCATCTATGTGCTGATGTTTATTTCTCATGTCTTTCGGAGAACATGTTGAAGTTGTTTCTTGTGTAATGTAGTTTTTATCTTCTATTGAAGTAGTGTTTTCTTTTGCAGATTTGAAGTAGCTGAATTCAAGGGACATGAAGCTCTCAAGTGAAGAAGAATATGTTCTCTATGATGATAATGTGAAAATGGTGTCATAGTCATCGGTAAAGTTGGATATTGTGAATTTTGGTAGGACATGGGTGTTGTAGTATTCAAATTCTTATGAGAAACATTTTATAGTTTCCTTATTATTGGAACATTTGCTAGTTAGTTATGAAGAATATTTTGGGAATGTTGTGACTAAGGATAATAGCTACTTTAGTGGCACTTTGTAAAATGTTACAGTTGTTTTCAGCTATGAATGGATTAGTTCTTCAGATTATATGTGTCTCTTTTGTGAAAATATTAGGTACAAAATATTTCGTAGGTGATGTAACTTATGAGATGAAAGATTTTGTAGGTAATAAGATTATCTGAGACGGAATTTTTCGTAGGTGATAAGTAATTCTGAGGTGAAATATTTCGTAGGTAATGACTTTAACTGAGACGGAATTTCCGTAGGTGATAATCATTATCTGAGACGGAATGTTCCGTAGGTGATAATTATTTTCTGAGACGGAACTGTCCGTTGGCGATAACCATTATCTGAGACGGAATGTTCCGTAGGTGATAATTATTTTCTGAGACGAAACTGTCCGTTGGCGATAACCATTTTCTGAGACGGAAAATTCCGTAGGTGATGATTATTTTCTGAGACGGAATATTCCGTCTGTAAAAGTTCGTACTATCACCGACGGAGTTTGTTTCACAGACGGAATAGTATTACCGACCCGTTTATTACAGACGGAATTTTCCTACGGAATTTTCCGTCTCTGATTGTCATTACATACGGAAATTCAGCTTTTACATACGGAATATTCCGTCTGTGATAGTGATGTTTTCTTGTAGTGAGACTAATCTGCTAACTACTTTGTGGTATGATGTCTGATGGTTTATATGTGATGATCAACAATAGTAAATGAGACACCACGGTTTACGTGGTTCAATCTTGAATGATCTACTCCACGGGGAGTTGACAAATAATCTTAGTATAATAGAGAGAGTACAAATGAGGGGGGAGTGAGTATTCTTATGTTGCTGTATGTTTCTCGTTGACTTTGTCTCTATCTGATATATGAGACACTGATTGCCATTTATTGAGAAGAAGACAGGTCGGTCAGCTTGTCTTCCTGGCTTGCTTCCTATCATCTGGTCAGATTGATGACAAGGGTCTTGTATCCGATTGGAGTAAGGCTGACATCATCCAGAATGAGCCTGTCAGAAAGCAAGCTTACATGCCTTGCTCGATCGTTCCTTAATTATGGAAAGGGCACACGCTATGTCGGGGTAATAATGATATGTTAGAGAGAAGTGTGAGTCGGTAAGCACAGATGTTTGTGTTGGTAATGGTGGGGCGATTGATGACATTGAAAGGACAGGGTGTCATGGGAAAGGATACTGAATCATGAGTGTTTTTTTGTGGCAAGAGGATCTGGCCATGGTTCCAGCTGGTGAAATCCGACTTATAGTTGTTAGGGACTTGGTTTCCTTCTTTGATTCTCTTTTCTTGTCCTTGTAAAAGCTATTTTGTTCCACTCTATCACTGGTGATCTCATGTTTATGATTGTTCATACACTAGACCATCTCAAAGGAAGTCTCTCCTTCCTCCACCAAAAGGAGATTGTCTTCCTAGATTAGGATCCCTCTAATTTTGATCTCATTACTAAGAAAAATAAGCTCACGTTAGGCCTTATCAAAAGTGACTGGGAGGAACTCTCTTTTCATAAGCATACAAATAAATCAAAAGATTAACCTCGACATTGATTTCTTTTTCATACCCTTTCTCATATTTGTGGGTCAATGAATGGAGGCAGCAACAAGTGGCCAACACCCTTCCGTTTCTAGCTTAAATCTTTGTCTTTTTCCTCAACCAAAAATCATTGGAACAAAAAACAAAGATTAAATATATATAATTAAGGGTCTTATTCATTAATTCTACCTAGGGATACATCATATATGCAAAGGGGTAATAAAGATCATTGTTATATCAACTTAGGAATAAGCATGAGCAAGAAACTCAATTCCTTCTCAAAGAAATCAGACTTACCCGTTAACTCCTTCTCAAACACTTGCAATACTTGCCCCCCCCCCCCCCCCCTCTTCATGAGAGCTACTTGTTTCATCATCATTGAGAGGAGGAAACTACTTGGAGGATTGAGAGAAGAAAGTATGTGAGGTCAGATGTTTGATAAGGGAAGTGGTCGTCGAATTTGAGTTCGATGATGAAACCGAGTGTGATGGGGTGGATTTGATCGAAGGCTTGTTGAAGTGTGCAGAGGGAGTTGTCATTTCGACATTCCAGGTGTGGATTTTTCCGTCTTAGGTTTTGCAAAGGAGGGGTTTTGCGGGTAGTGATTTGGTGGTGGTGTCTTTTTTTAGTCCTTAGGATAGAAATTCGGTTAGGGTTAGGTATGTGATTTATTTCTCAAAGATTACGCCCTGAGAGAGATGGGAACAGAGAATTTGAATCCAAAGGTGATTGGTTAGTATAGTAGTAGAAAAAGAGATTAAATGGTATAATTCACCGGGTGATTTGAAAGATGAAACTTGCTTGTTGTTAGAGAAGACGAATTCGTCGGGGAAGATAATTGAACATCCGTCCTTCGTCACCTATGTTTGGGGGACATAAATTTGGGATTTTCAATTATGCGGGAGCAAGAATGCAAAGATGGAAACAAAATTACTAAAAACCTTAAAATGAAAAGACAATATTATCCTATCTTCATATTAGAATCTGGCACCAGCGAAAGGTTCTAAAAACACATTTATACTTTAGTGTGGTAAAAAAAAAAAGGAGATCATTTCAAATGATTTTTAACGATCTTCATACAATTATATTTTCTACTTAAAATCTGATTTTTCAAATTATAAAAAAAGTTAAAACTTTTTATTTTTATTGACCAATTAAATAATAGTCATTTAAATAAAAAATTATAGTTTGTGGGTCTAATTTTGTTATAATTTTGAAAAAATTGATCGTGAAATTTTAAAAATTAATTATAAATGGTAACTACGTTGACTAAAATGTCAACTGTATAGTTCATACATCTATTTTTTAACCTAGTGTTAGAAGTCAACCTTTTAGATGGTTCAAAGAAGACATATTTTATATTTTGGATGAATAAGTAAAACTTGTTTTTTTAGTAATAGGTGAGACTTAATGTTAATATTTATAATTTTTTAAAACTATAAATTTGTAGCTGCATGATCTAATAACTGACTACATATATTATCATGTAACTATATGAACCCACAAAACCAGACGGAAAAAAGTTTTTTTTTTTTGTGACTAAAAATTTTAACACATTAACCGCATATTGAATTAAGTACCTGATTGCAGTATTTTTAAATGAAAGGGCTTTTAAAAAGTTTTTAATAAAAACCATGAAAAAAGAGCGCCCCACTGACATGGGAACGAGAACCTCCTGGATGTATATTATCAAGCCAAGTAGTAGTTGATGTCTACAATGAAGGGGGTAGAGAATCTACGGTTTACAATGACAATAAATGAACGCTCATCGAGCTAAATTAACTTGACACAGAAAACTTCCAAAGAAAAACCGGAAAGCAATTGAGCGCAACACCTACAACAACCACTGAGGAAGATTTTTGTTGATATGTAGAAAAAGTTAAAACAGAGACAGGAGAACTCACACTATGCAACTACCATCCTTCACCTATTTCTAACATTCAGCAGCTGTACAGAGATTTTATCGCCTATCAGGAGAGTGAAAATCACAACACCCTGTCCCTAACTATACTTGAAAATTTATGGGGGTAAAACCAGAGTCCCAAACCCATCAAAACCACATGGTATTCCTTTAATTAACTATTTGCATTATTATCACGGATATCCTGAACTACTGATTCCATCTCCCCTTTCCATGATATAACCAGGCCATATTCCCCCTAGCTTCCGAACCCCAAAACCCAAGACACGTTAATGTTCCTGGAAATAATCCCCAATTTGGGTCTCTTGTGCCCTTGATCTCCCAGGCAGTGAAATCAGCAAGGTTATGAAAGCCCCGCATCGCTTCCACCAGTGTCAACACCTCCTCCATGCCCATCTCGCAGCCCTTGGAGGCAAAGATGAAGCGCCTTCTGGATACTATCAGCTGCCACTCTTAATCTACCCTGGGAAAAGACATCCCCAGCCGAGAAACCATTTCCATCCAGATTTTGAGATACGGTCTGTTTGCAGTTTTCCCACTCACTGGCCCGGAACCAACACGCCCTCCCTCCATGGCTGCCTTTCATCCCAAGAAATGTCACACTTGAATTCTCCCCAAATGAGTACCTCAGCCTTACTAGCACACAGTATGGCAACCAACCAGCCCCACCAGCAACATTAGCATGGGGAATATTAGCAGAATCGAGCACCACAGTCAAACCAAAGTCAACTGCATTGCAGGCTCGGTCATAGTGAACATTGCTCTTGGTGGAGGATGACCCATCTATGTTTAGGCCAGAATGGTTTTCAAGGCATAGCTCAATACGAGGTTTCTGAGAGGGGGCTACTGTATCTCCAAGTTGTGATTGGGCAAGACTTTTCTTCCACGTGATGAGCTTCAAGAATTCTCTCAGGACAGAGATTGGGAGGGTAAGTAGGGTAATGAAAGAAGCTACACGGGATGCGTCATACGGCTCGGATGCGACACGCCTACTGAAGTAGTCACATATCTCCCCGATCTCGGACTGGGTAAGCTCCTCTTGGGCGGAGGATGCATTCTGCTGTTGCTGCTGCTGCTGGTTGAAGCGCCTTACACTGAGAACTTGAAGGAGCAGCTGCACTCTGTGGACACTTACTGCGAATACGTAACCTCTATAACAAAAAATTCAGATCAGAATTCTCTACTTTTTCATTATCTCAAGTATAAAGTTGATCACAAAAAATAAAGCACTTGGCCTCTTCAGATTCAAATATCTATTCCGCATTAGGCATACTACATGACATCAGGATTCATCTAACAAATATTATTTGCACAGCAGGAAAAACACTGTTCAATTCAGTAGAATGAACCTGAACTCCACCTAAAAAGGTATAACTAGAATCACCAACAGTACAAATATACCGAAGTACAGAATAATAAAAAAAAGATGCAACTATAGCAAAGATGACATACAAGGAAATAAGTGTATAAAACTTTTTGGAATCTCAAAACTCCTTACCCCACAAAGAAGCGCAAGGCTGGTTGCTCTTGGTCTAAATTCAACAAAGCACCTTCATTTTCTTTTAGAATGGACCCCAGGATCTCCTTCAGAAGATCGGGTAACTGTGCGAAGAGCCATAGGACCCAAGATACTTTAGAATGCCTCTTAGAACCTTTTTTAGAGCAACCAAAGGAACCCACCCACCTCCATATCCACCATCATCTCCGAGCCCTTATAGCAGTATTTAGCTCCCCTCTAACATGAGCAGGAACACCTCCACCAGGTGATCTCCTTAAAGGCAGCATGGAATTCATCGCTGCAAAAGTAGAAGCCGTAGAGAGAGCATTTCCCATCCGAGCAATTGCCCCAGCAACCTGTCCCCCAGGTCTGGGTAATCCAGAAGAGTTTGGGATATTTGCTCTCAATCCATTGGAAACTGCCACATGTGGGCCAGAACTAGGGGCTGGATTACTCGAATTAACAAGCGCAGCAGTTGGATACCCAGCTGAGTAGTTTGGTTCCAACCCATTTAGTTCTTGTGCAAACATGTTCCATAATGAACGGACGAAACTGGGGGCATGGCAATGAGCCCCCAACTGAAGGACCTCCCTTTGGAGGGGTTGCCGGTTGCAACCAGACCTGATCTCCAGCAAAACAACGCATATCCACTGCAAAATTCTTCCTATAGATAATGCGGATCCAATAGGGGCCTCTAAGTACAACAGAAACATCAATGGGCAAGAGGGAACTAGGCACTATCCCTGAGCCACCCCTAGCGGAAGCAGCAAGCATAGAAGCTGCACTGTGAAGGCCATGGCTTCCAAGAGCACTAGCTGGTGTAGCAGATGCAGCAGGATTGCCCAAAGAGGATGAGGACATGGCAGGATTTTCTATAGAACTGCTAGGTGAAACTGCTTGAGACGGAGCAAATGCACTCTGCTTAGATATTGCAGACATGGAAGATGATATAGCTGGAATCATAGTGGACTGAGCAGCCCGAGCAGGTCTGGTGGCTGCAGCCAGAGCATGCAAAGGCCCTGCAGTAAGGCGAATGCAATCCAAAAGGGAAGCAACTTCACCACCATTTATGAAATCTTCTAAGAACTGCAGGGAAGTAAATATCAAATAATATGAGAATGCATTTGTTAGTACAGATGTAGGCAACAAATAATTCAACATGGTTACCAACAGGACAGGCATTTTACTGCATACTAAAGTAACACATGCTAAATTACAATCTGTACGGAGGAGGGCATTTAATTGCACAAGAAAAAAGCAAACACCATTTAGGAATCTATGTTTGGTTGTGAAACAGAGAAATGAGTGATTGAAATGTATGCGTGCTGTGCACTTCTCTCTTCCACTATGCGAGAGCAACTAGAAGCTGGCATCAACATTGTCTTCTCTCATAAAAGTGAAAACTAGCAGTTAGCAAAACAGCAACTTCCAAAACTAACCCATTTGTTAGAGAGCAACATCAGATGACTGCCAGATGGCGCGGTCATTACTAACACTTAGAAAGTGACCATTAGCCATGGAACTGCCATCACACTTGATGAGTGGCCCAACCAGAAGGCAGTCACCCCCCAGTCAATGCCAACCAGCCAGTAACTTCACGTAGAAAATAATCTCCCCAAGTTTGAAGGGATAACATATTTCTAAATCTTCCTCAGTTTTCTATGCCTTCTTTACAAACCAGACACCGCCAATAAATTATTTCAAAGATTGTTCAAAAACATAGATAAAAGCATGCAATCCAAATCAGATAAAGCACGATCTTGAAAAACAGAGAGTCACTCGAGCAGAACACAGAAGAAAGATAATATGGAGGGAGGAAAATAACCTTTGTATGTGGCCAAAGCCCATCAGGTGAAACATGCATAGTGCATCCTTCTTTACCAGATTCCCATTCCACGACAAACCGGGCAAGGACTCCAGACCCAGAACCAAAGCTAAACCACAAACTCATAAGCCCAACTGCCTCTATCTTAAATGCCTTCCTCATCTGCTCAGATAATCTTTCAACACTATCGATAGGACCTTTTGCACCGATGATTGCCTTATTATCGTTGTTGAGGCCTTCTTCCACCTTCTCTTCCATCTTCACTCCTAATAATTTCTCATTCCAAGTGCGAACATTCTAGCATTGGAAAGCCTGCGAATATCGGCCACAACATTTTTTATGCTATCGTCTTCCACAGACTTATAACACAAAACCACACCTTCTGAATCATAATAGATATGAGAGTCTATATCAGAAGTATTAGCAATGCGAATACCACCACCCCAAGGAGTAGTATTATTTCCTCTCTGAAGTTCCCACAAATCTTTAAAATGCTGATCTTTGATCTTGACATCCCAACACAGAGTCCCAGGTCTGCCAAGCCGAAGAACAACATTTGGCCAAGAAAAAGCACTGCCAAGTGAAGGAAGCCTAAGCCAGATATTGGGGAATGCATCCCCAACTGATGCTTCTTCATTGTATTCGATATGAAGAATCTCCATTTGACTAGTTAGTCGAGCATGCTTGACGCACAGTGAACAATGTCTCACAACATGTAGCAGAACTGCAATGTATGCAGTAGATGGGGCATTTCCTTTATTCGCTTCAGAGACCAAATGACCATAACTATATCTTCTAGGTTGGCAGACTCGGTCCAACGAGGTATAAGTCAAAGATGAAGGCATTATGTCTGACCTAGTTTTCCTCCTCTTATTGATGTTAGGCTCGACTTCCATGCCTAGAAGTGAAGGCAGCATATTCAGTACATCCGAAACTCTACGCTTCCTTGAATTTCTACATGGTTGAGTGTTGTGACCAGTTGCACAGTCTTCAGTCTGGGCTGAGATCATATAATTGAAAAACATATATAATTAAAGACACAGGTATAGCAAACATGATCCATAACTAGCACTGTACGGGTGAGGGCAGATATCTTACATACGGGATTTGAAGCAACCGAGCTGGACAACAAGTAATTAATAGATTGACCAAGTGAAGATGAGTGAGCACCACCAGGTAACAAATCAGAAAGAGTATGAGTTGATCGTCCAGAAGTGGAGGCTTCTCTAGAGGAACCATTTAGCGATGATAAGAGGTCCTCATCCCGTGACCTCAGTGATCCGGCTTCAACTGTCAGTGGGGACCTCAAAGAAGCAAGATCTTGATCTGATTTTGATTGATGCAACTTCTGTCCAGTACTATTTTGTCTGTCGGCAGCATTGAGATGATTCAGGCCTTTCGGCTTGCTTCCCTGGTACAATGAGCCATTATGATCACAGACCTGCTGAGGTTTAGCATCAATAGTAGTGGTCTCTAAAGCATGAAGTTCAGTAAATGATGAAGATATGCCCGAACCACAATATGTAACTGGTGTGCCTTCACCATGCCCAAAAACCTCATCAACCACAGAGGCAAAACTAGATGGAGCACACCCAGTTTTATGGACCAAAGCTTCAAGGTTGATATTAGAAAGCAGATCATGTTCCAATGACTCGCCGGGGAGCCCAGCCCCAGCTAAATCCTTCACAACTTTTCCCCAGTCAACAATACTTGAGCTCAGTTCGTCTTTCATGATCTGGAGGTGATCTATGTTAATGTCCTTCATTCTCACAATATCAAGAACACTGGATTTACTAAACTGGGAACGTGTTTCTATCAATTTAAAAAGAGGTTTGAAATCCTTATTTGGCTGCATCAGTAAAAAGTAAGAGCTGCTTTCGTCCCGACACCCCATCAACAAAAAGTTGGATCCATTTAAAAGCTCTTTAGGCACTTTTTCTGCAGCAAAACCTTGTTCATATACCTGAAAAGAGAAAATCCTGGACTTCAATCTTCTCAAGCGAATCAACAAAGCAAAAGATCTCCTAGGATTCCAAAAGTTAAAATACCTGGAGACCCAAGAATTTGCCAATATATGCAAACAAGTGCAATATAGACTTGGATCTCAAGGTGGCAAAAACTTCAGCTGCACTTATACTCCCCTGGTTCAAAGCTTCGGCAGCATCCACCAAAACTGATGGTGAAAGAATGTTTCTGGATGTCTGCAGAAGAAACCGACCATTCCTGCCAGCCAAAATTGAAGTAAGAATTCCCTGTGAAAGCCAAGGGAGGGGTTACTTATACCCTTAATTTAAAATTGAAAGGAGCGTATCTATCCAATCCAGGTTTTCAGACACAATAGGAAACTTATACAATGAAGAGTTCTACAGATAGTCTTCATAAACAACTTCCACAGTAATATCTAATTATGAACTTCAATTTCAAATCAAAGCATCTTCGGTTCACTCACTTCTAAGTTCTAATCAGATCCTACTGCAACATGCAGGTCTTGCAAATAGTTCATTAAGAACTAATATATCTCCAGAACATAAAAACACATGCAACTGGATGAATAGTATGATTCAAAACAGTATGTTTCAACAACCTGCAGAACGATTACCAGTCCCAAGTGAGTGTGGTAGATAATAAAAGGTTGAGATGTGTAAACACTTAAGATTATTCTCCACTTCACCCCTTCGGTTTCTCCTCTGGTCTAACTTTTTTATGCATCCCTCTGAAAATTTGTTTCTGAAAATTCTAATTCTTTTGTAGAAACAATGAATGACATATAATCAGTGAACATCTTCTGCAACCATAAATATAGCTAAGACGCTAGTATCTTGCCCTAGTTGAGGTTCAAACTATCACTTGGAGAAGCAAATTAATCATCTTGTTTACATTATCAGCAATTTAGTGTAGTGGATATAAAATGTAACTTCAAATCTTTTATTGAGACCACTATCAAACGTATCCACCAGTTGGAGCTGTGAATGGACAAATTCAACCACCCGTCTCACTGAAACAGAGAACTAAAGACTTTGATAATACAAAATATGAACACTAAAGTCAAAGTGATCAAACTAAACCATCATTCTCAAGATACAAATAAGAGAATAACAATATGTACAGATAACACACAGAGCCTTTAGTCCTCTATCCCACAAGTAAATTCCATATTAGAGATATAGGAGAAAACCTCAGGTTTATTCCAAGAATGAAGAACGATGAGCCATAGGCACGCACGCCTAGCACTTTTTGACCTTCTGACTCTTCACCATGGAACATGCCATGTTTCTGCAGACATAAGTCAAATGGACACATGTTACTTATTTATTAGTTTAGTAAATAATCTCCAGAAAGAAGTACCAAACATACAGATACATGGTAAAACCAAGTCCAAATGATATCCTACAGGGAGAATGTGATGGAAACTGAAATATACTGAACAATAAACAAGGACAGAAATTCTAACTAAACAGATGAGAATATGAAGACATACCAGTCTAGATAGTCAAAATGGGCACATGTTACTTATTTATTAGTTTAGTAAATGATCTCCAGAAAGAAATACCGAACATACAGATACATGGTAAAACCCAGTCCAAATGATATCCTACAGGGAGAAAGTGATGGAAACTGAAATATATTGAACAATAAACAAGGACAGAAATCTAACTAAACAGATGAGAATATGAAGACATACCAGTCTAGATTGACAAGAATCATCATAAAGTGATCAAGAGTGCCATATTACATGGAAGTAAAATATCTAGGACAAGTGTTGGCTTGATAGTATCAATGAAGTCAATGTGATAATGTCTTCCAACACACCAAGAAGAATATATAATCAAAGAGTTGATACAGATTCTTAGCATCATGCAACGTATCAGTTTTGTAACAAGAAGGTCTTTCACTCAACTGGACAAATACTCAGCCTCAGTATGAAAATTTTAATATGTTAAATGAGTCAGCAAATTGATTAATAGGATTACCAACAAAGAGCCCCGATACCACTGCTAAGATGGGACACTAATTGCAGTTCAGATATTTTGAAGGAAAATTGGGAAAAAAAAAATAAAGATCAACCTTCTCATGGTCAAAGTCTACTTCTGTCATGCAATGCTGAAGAGACACGTCACCGGGAGCTCGATAAATGTGACCACTTTTCATTAGATCCTTGTGAATTTCAAGCAGTCGAGTATATCGATTACCAGAGATAGCTTTCAGGAGCAATTGCTCAACATCAATGCAGCTTCGATCAAGGACAAACTCAGCCTCCTTCCTGTTGATGGATCTATAACAAATGAACTGTGAACACACTTTATTTGTAGGTCAGACCCGGGCTCAATCTTTAGAAAGGGGGATGAGCCTGAGTCAGATGAGCTAGAATTCTTTTCCAAGTCCAACCAATATGAAAGCTTTGCTCCTGGAGTACGCTGACCAGTGGATTCAAGCTCCCCATCATGCGTAATCTGCCCAGCACCAGCATTACCTTGCCCTGAACTTCCATCAGATATCAACTCAAATCTGATAGCATCTTTCCACCTCCCCTGCCTAAGAGCAAGAATCTGTCTTATAACAGTATCCATGATGAGGGCTACAAAAACTCATGAAGAACTGAGTATAAAATCATGAATGGATTCTCAGCAGCAGCCATCCTGCGCTCCAACTCATCCCCAAGAGCAAGCCTCCTCAATTCTTCAAGCTTCACTGGACCATTTCTCTCTCCGACAAGCAAATCCAAATGCAATATCCTCCATAGTGATAGGTGACCCCTGTAACCAAGTGTAACCAGCACTTCAAACTCCCCGTCTACATGCAAGAGGGCTGTTCCATTGGTGATTTTAACCATAGAAATCTCCTTCGGGATTGATATCTCAAGCAACTTAGATCTCACAAGGGTGTCCAACTTCTTCAGAGCTGGCATCTGTTGAGACTCATTTAGAGAGCTCTGTGTCCCTATGTCTTCTACACATTTCGGTAACCGCTCATAAGACCCAGTGAGGAGTACTTCAATGGCAGATGGAACATCATATATAGGGGCACGAGCTTGTTGAAGGCCCTCATGCATGAAAAATAAAGAATCGGCAGTTTGGGTGAAACAAGTATCGTGACTAGATAGTGTAGATGCAAGCTGTTGACAATATTGTATCAGCGGAACCTACAAAAATTTGAACAAGGTTGAATGAAGTCACTTAAAGGTTCTCTAAACAGCAAGACAGACAGTCCAAGTTTCCATTTTCAGGGTCATATCCAATCAACAAAAAACGACATAACAAAGATACACATCAAAAAATTATGAGCATTCATGATTCATGATACAACAACATCAAAGCCTTATCCCAAAATCATTGAGATCAGCTAACATGAATCAATATGTGAGGTTGGGTAAAGCCATCGGCAAGCTGGAAGCATTCATGATTTCTCCACATCTAAGCAAAGTTAAAGATGTTGTGCACCAGCAAGAAAAGAGAGAAGCTGCCACTGATAACTTCTACAAGCAGCGCTTTCCACTCACTAACTCATCAGGTACCAGGTTTTCGTGCATCCGAATACTTATGCTTGTTTCCGTTATTTGCAAGACCAGGGTACAAAATACATCAGAGATGACGTAAAAGACTTCATGCTCATGCCTAAAATAGGGAATTTGTGAGCGTCATATGAGGTCCACATTTCCATCTTCAAGCCGGGACTTCCATACGCGCACAGACATCCAGTAAAGATTTGATCAAGCAAGAGAAAATAATGAAACTGCCTCAGTCTACTACATTAACAGTCTCCCGGAGTAATTTTGAGCATCTAGCATCTGTATGTACCCGTGAAGATAATAACGAGACACTAGCTAGAGTATTACACAGACCATCTTGCATCATCCTGAGACACATTTGCACATGAAATCATTACGCCTGGGCCCAAAGAGGATATAATGGTACAATTACATATATTTTCAGAGATAGGAATTAGACACTGGCCAAATTGTCTACCTCTAACTCTAAACCAAAATTGTGAAATGATAAGACCATTGTCCTATTTGGTTCACAATATATACGCACCCCCTCCGAAAGGGGATGCGCCATTACAGAAATTTAAATTATCCGTTTTCATTCTACGAGCAGCCACCATATCGCAAAAGGACACGGAGAAAGAGAGAGGAGCAGGGACCTGCTGACACCACTTAGCGAGGACATTCAGCCGCAGCATACGCTGCTGGGTCTTGACAATATACTTGAGAAGTCCAATCTTCTTCTCCGTATCGGATAGGTCCGATGATTTGGACTTCGCCACCAATTCCTTGAGAGATTGGAAGATTCCTCCGCTGCTCGGCTCACCAGAGTCGAGAACTTCACCGTTTGCTGCCCTAGCTCCGCCATTTCCACCGCCTAGACCCCGCTTTATTTGCCCTCCCTTCAATTAAGGAGCCAGGGATTACGAGATCCGTGTCTGAGACCGATGCATACGTTAAACGTTCCAAGATTCAATTAGGGTTCCTTTATTCTTTTCCCCCTTCTTTACAGGAAATGCTGAAGACCTCAGACAGCTGAAATTATCGAAGCGGACAATGGATACGGGTTAAAGATCGTTTCTTCATGTCCACCTCTTGCTCTTTCACTCTGTCCCCTGTCCCCCCGCTTTCTTCGTGATTCCTCTCTTCCCTCTAGAAAGTGCGGAGAGGCCGAGAACTAGAGAGCTAGGGAGGAGGGGCCAAAGCCTTGGGGGGGTCTGTTATACGGGTTGCAATTGCAACGCGCGATTGGAGGACCGTGTGGAGTCATTACGCTTTATTTTTTAGTTATTACGCGCGGTTGAGTTTATTTGTGGTCTCTTGCATTTGTTCTAAAATGTTTTCAAAATTATAATGAGTCTTGAAATTCATTTATGTATTTAAAGTAATTTAAATTCATGTAAAAAAATATGACAAAAAATGAAAATAACGGTCAGATCATGAAAAAGTGACAATATCTATCTGGAGAGACGATGCCAACTCATAAGGGCCCGCGTCAACGCTCGCTCTTCTATCCCGCGTCGACGCCCCCATATTCATCCGGCGGTGTAGGCCCTACTTTGTGGACGTTGACGTTTGTTTCCAAGGGATTCTATCATGACGTTTTTTTAATCTTTTTTTACTGATTTATTTCTATCTTGTTCTATTTTGAGTAAATCTATTGAAAAACTGTAAATTGAGACGGTTTACCGAATACCCCGCATAAAAAAAAAGTCTAAGGGTGTTACCTCTACCCCACCGCCACCACTAGCGTGTTTCACCCCTGAACCCTGACCAATCAGCAAGACCACCATTTTGACTAGTCACACGAATTGCAACATAACAGATTCAAATTGAAACAATGTCGCTATCAAAAATACTTTTATTTAATTTCTTTTTACCTAAAATTAACTTAAAAGTACAGAAAAATACTTAAAAATATATCATTAAATGAGTCCCTCGTACATTCTCGTCGACGTTAATGTCATCCAGATAGTGCTAGACGTGTTTTTGGAAAATTAGTTTGTTGTGGTCATTGTTTGTAATATATCACAAGCTTTTGGTGAATATTATCATTTTTGAAAATATTTATAGAAAATTTTAAAATAAGGGCAATACCATAACGTTTTTAAAAATTTCAGCTACGCGAAGTGACCCAAATGAGCGTATGAGTTCAGTTTATTTTTTTGAAGATTCTTACTTATTCATGTATAGATAAGTGTTAAATCAAGATCTTTTAGTTTTGATGATAGCAAACATGTGTTGTTTATCTAATATGTTTGTTGAGCCTATAATTCAGATGAACATGTGAAGAAGTGGCTTAGCACGCAAGGTTGCAAGCGCACTCCACTCATGACATGTGCCCATCAAGTTGGGCACCTGTCTAAGAGAGCTCCGATAGAACTTCTAGTACACACAAGAAGTCACGCACTACACAACAACGTCTCTCATGCATCAGATGATATAAAAGAACAAAATACATCAAGTGTGCCGACAAACTCATGCAGACTCAAGCATCCACACACGCAACTAGCTCACGACAAAGTCTTGCTCATTAATGAACAAGATAACAAGACAAGGCCAAGAGGCACTCATTACGCAGCATTAAATGAAGGCTGAGAGAGCATTAATGAGTCAAACAAGATCAGGCAAGTGGAGAGTGCAAGTGGTGACCGACCACCTGAGTATTCACCTCCAACTGTCCAACCACAGAGCGACACGTGTCTTGACGATTCTAGAACAAGTTTAAGATTAGCCTATATTCAAGCTTGGTTATTCTACTAAAGATAAAGAAGCAAATGACTCCTAGAGTCTAAGAGATCATAGGTCGTTTGTTACAAGTCGGAACTCATATGTATAAATACGATGTATAACGTCTTATGCAAAACAACTTGGACATATACGAAGTAGTGAGATAATTAATGTAAGTGTAAGTCAGACTAAGTGTGTGTAAGTACTAGGAAGTTGGTGAGCTGGGTAGGACTGGGCTGGTAAATTAATACTTTGTGTATTTGGTAGACTGACCAGTCGGGGAACGGTTGGGGAACCGTAGGCCTGCTGTCAGGAGAGGGTAGAGGACTTTGGGATAAAGTCCTAAACTGTCCCGGAGTCTGTAGGTAGGGAGGAGGAGATTGAGTGAATTTCTGTGTGTAAATTCTCAATTGAAAAGGAGTTTCCAGTTTGAGTATATCAAGTTCTTCCCTAAACTATCAAGTAATTCACATAAGCGTAAACTACGTCCACGACCGGTCGAGGACGCATCAGGAGCACTAGCCAGTTTCAATAAGTTCTTTCTGTTTAGTCTTCGCTAGGTTTTCCAGTTAGCTTTTAAGTTTATGCAGTCATTATGAAATATAAACAGTCAGGTTTTTAGAATTCGCAGTCACCAGTATACATACAATATTTTGGAGTTCATAGTCATATATATTGTTTCCATTTTTTAGGTATGCCTCGGGCACTCACTTTCTCTCTGTACACTCATTTCAAACTTCGTGCGGAAACCTTCCTTCCGACTTGATTGAAAAGCTTTCTTTCAGCGGGATTATGTTTCTGCGTTTAAGGTGACATTTTTTATTCTAACTTGATTACTTTATGTTAAAGTATGATTATGAATATTTTAAGAGTGTTTTAGATTAAATAGAACTGAATTTGGGTTCAACAATTTTAAAAAATTGTCACAGGTGACCCTCTATCCGTCCGGAACAGGCATAGTAATGTCATCAGCAATCAAGTTTTGTTTCTTTCGATTTTTAAGCCCAAGTATAGTTCTATTTGATCTAAATCATTCATAAAACTATTCATAATCGTACATGTTGGTACGGTATAATTAACCACATCGTAACTACATGGTTAAGAATGATAATCACACCTTCCTCTTATGATTACATGTACCCGGGTGACAAGCACGCAATCAGAACATAAAGACCCCGGCTAGCAAGCTCGTGGAACTCTCAAAATTTGTTCAGAACCTTGTTGCATATGAGAAAGCGAAGGTGGAGAAGTTCATTGGAGGTTTGAATTGGAACCTCCAGATGGTGATGCAAGCTATTGATGTCACCACCCTTCATGATACATATGTGAAAGGCTACCAAGATGCACAAGGTGGTCATTACCTAGAAGGAGGTCAATGAGCGGAACAAGAGGAAGGGTAAACCCTTAATTGTTGGGAAGACTATTAGCAGGGCAGTGACAAGAAATTCAAGCCCAACAACTATTAGAACTTCGGTGGATACCAGAGAAGCAGGAACTTCAACCAGAACCAAAGCCGAAATCATAACCAAAATTAAGGAGGTAATCCCATCTACAAGAAGTGCAACAAGACTAGACACCCAAGAACTGGCTGCAATGGGAACTTTTGGAAGTGCTTTGATGTGGTAAGCTAGGCCATAGGGCTTTCTAGTGCTACAAGAAGCATAGGGGAGGAGTCCAGTAGAAGGGAAATGGTGGTTATAGCTCTTGAGGTAATCAAAGCAGCACTTGGGGGAACAATCGGAAGAATGTCAACCACCAGTGGTAGTGGATCAGGAGGAGTCAACAACAACTACTACACTAAGCTAGGGCACCTGAATGTGATGAGCCCAGCTAAGGCCGAAGCTTTAGGCAACGTGATCACTAGTACTTTTCTAATTCATAATACTCCTGCCCATGTTTTGTTTGATACTAGAGTGTTGTAATCTTTTGTGGCTACTTCTTTTCTTAAGATACTGAATTTAGTAGCTAGCACTACAATTTCTATGGTTGTTTCTATTCCATCTGGGAGAGTGATCCATTGTTCTAACTTGCTTGAGAGTATGAAACTTAATATTAAGGAAGTTGAGTTTGAGGATGATTTGATTCAGTTTGACCTCATGGAGTTTGATATTATTTTGGGGATGGATTGGCTACAAAGATACAGAGGTGACATTAAGTGCTATGAGCAGAAAGTGGTTCTGAAGGGTCCTAAAGGGTCAAAGGGTATCATATAGCAGTGTTGAGAAGAAAAAATACGGTAATATCTGCTACGTCTATCTTGTCTGAAATCTGGAAGGGCCACAAGGCTTCTCTACTATGTTCAAGATAAGAGCAAGGAAGAGGTTTTGCTCTCTAAAATTCCGGTGGTGAACGAGTATCCAGATGTGTTCTCTGATGAAATTCCTGGCATGCCACCAAACATGGAAGCTGAACTCATCATTGATCTAGTTCATGGTACTAAACCAATCTCTAAAGCACCCTTTAGGATGGCGTTAGCAGAGATAAAGGAGTTGAAAGCTCAATTGGAGGAACTTTTAGACAAGGGGTACATCCGTCCAAGTGTATCACCTTGGGGAGCACCAGTCCTTTTCATGAAGAAGAATGATGGAAGCTTGAGGCTTTGTATTGATTACCGTGAGTTGAACCAAGTGACTGTGAAGAATAAGTATCCACTTTAGAGGATATATGACTTGTTTGACTAGTTGCATGGATCTATAGTTTTCTCAAAGACAAAGATTGACCTGAGATCTAGGTATCACCAGAAGAGGATCACGGAGAAAGACATTCCAAAGACTGCTTTTAAAACTGGGTATGAGCACTTCAAATTTACTGTGATGCCTTTCAGGTTAACTAGTGCTCCTATAGTTTTTATGGATTTGATGAATATGGCCCATATTTGGATCAGTTTGTTGTGGTCTTCATTGATGACATCCTGGTCTACTCTACAACCATGGAGGAGCATGAAGAACATTGAGAAAGATTTTGTAGATCTTGAGGGATAACCAGTTGTATGCCAAGTTGTCCAAATGCGAGTTTTGGCTGGACAAAGTTTCTTTCTTAGGCCATGTGGTGACCAATGAATGCATTTCTGTAGACCCTGCTAAGGTGCAAGTTGTGATGGACTGGCCCAGACCAACCAATGAGACTGAGATCCAAAGCTTTTTTGGGCTAGCCGGATATTACAGGAGATTCATGAAGGATTTCTCAAAGATTGTCAGGCCTCTCACCAACTTGATGAAGAAGGTGATTAAGTTTGAGTGGAGTGATGAATGTGAAAATGCATTCCAGACCCTGAAAGAAAGGCTGACTACAACGCCTATTCTGACTCTGTTGTTCGGTATAGAAGGGTTTGAAGTTTACAGTGATGCTTCAAAATTTTGGCTGTGTACTAATGCAACATGGCAAGATAATAGCTTACGCCTTGGGGCAGTTGAAGGAGTAAGAGACAAGATACCCCACTCATGACTTGGAGTTGGATGCAGTGGTGTTTGCCTTGAAAATTTGGAGGCATTACTTATGTGGAGTTACTTGCAAGATCTACACTGATCACAAGAACCTGAAGACTGAAGTACATCTTCACTCAAAAGGAGCTTAATATGAGGCAAAAAATGTGGCTAGAGCTGATAAAATATTATGATTTGGAGATTCGGTACCATGAGGGAAAGGTGAATGTAATTGCTGATGCCCTGAGCAGGAAGAAGAGTCACTCAATGAATGCTATCGAATCCTTCCAGATGAATTATCTCGTGAAATTTGAGAAATGGGCTTAGAGATGATGGAGTTTGGGGGAGTCGAAGCTGAAAATCAGATGTATAGTATTGTGGCCACATCAGATATTAAAGAAAAAATCATCTAGAACCAGCATGGTGATGTGAAACTTGACCAAATTAAGGGAAATATTAAGAAAGGTAAGGCGCGGGATTTCATGTCCATGATTATGGTGGTCTTAGATTCAAGGGAAGGTTATGTGTG
The DNA here is from genome assembly GCA_023374045.1 of Limonium bicolor. Taxonomy (NCBI): domain Eukaryota; kingdom Viridiplantae; phylum Streptophyta; class Magnoliopsida; order Caryophyllales; family Plumbaginaceae; genus Limonium; species Limonium bicolor. The sequence continues at coordinate 126,169,800 of CM041782.1, forward strand.
CCTCACAAGTGCAGTGACCTGAAGGAGGCCCATAGCACTCCTTATTTCATCCTTCCGGGAGGAGATAATTGTAAGAACCTTAAGAAGCACTTTTGGTGGCCCCAAATGAAGAAGGAGGTAGCTGAGTTTGTGGCTAAGTGTCTCGTGTGCTAGAAAGTGAAGTTTGAGCACAAGCGAATGAGAGGTTTAGTTCAGCCATTGGAGATTTCTAGGTGAAAGGGACTCCATCTCTATGGATTTTATTGTAGGTATCCCTCGGACTAGAGGTGGGATGAACCAGATATGGGTCGTTGTGGATATACTCACTAAAACTGCTTATTTCATTCCTATGAAGGATACCTGGTCTATAGAGCAGCTAGTGGATGATTATATAAAGAATGTTGTGAGATATCATGGTGTTCCTTGTACCATAGTCTTTGACAGAGACTTCAGATTATTGTCTCGATTTTGGCAGTTGATAAGTGTGAAATACATCTATTTTTAGGGCTTTAATTCTTCATATTTTCATAACAATTCATGTCATATTTCTCACTTATCATATTTTTCCTTAGACTTATGTTTTGATGTGAACTGATACATTTTATGTGTCAAATACCGGTAAAAGTTTAGAAAGTGCATAGATTTTCTCATGAGAATTACAACATAACAAACGATGATAATATATATATATATATATCCATACATATGCACTCACACGTCATCACCAAGGTTGCAGTACAAAAGTGATGCACTCACGCTGCAAATTACATTGCCCACCCATGAGGTTTAACGAAATTACACTGCCCACCCATGAACTTTAAAATATAACAATGCCCACCCATGAACTTATATTGTTATATCTTCCGTCACCATATTCTCTTATTTCCGTCATTGACCGTCTTTGACCTTTGACTTCCTTACTTTTCCATTACTTCTTCCAAACACGCCTTAGTTAGAAAATAAAATACTAACAATGTGACTAATATCGTTCTTCCTTTGACTGTCTTCTCTGTTCGTTGGGGAACGCACTGGTTCTCGAGTTGCTGCCTGGCGATTTAACTTCACCCTTTCATTCGCGTTACTTGACTGTGAGTTATTCGACTGAGTTTGATTCTGCTCTTGTTATCGATTCCTACTGCTTGCGAGTTGGTACATTTGCAGAGTAATGCTATGAAACTAGGGTTTGTGCGAATATGCTCTGCGGTTGTGCGATTTCATTCACGTGCTATTCCTTCCACTTTCTGGTGCTAATGCTTGCGGTTTGTGGAAAATATTTGTTCTTCGATGTTGGGAATGGATTCAATATTCCTTTGACGATGCCGTTCTTCGATGTTTGACTCCCGTGCTACTACCTCTATTTTGTTGTACTACTGCATGTGGTTTCTGGAAAAGTTTTTGCTACTCCTCGTCATTGATGGCGTGCGATTTGTAGCTTGTGGTTTTGTCTTCCCCTAGATCTTATCTAGGGTTTGAGATTTGGGGAAAATTTTATGAAATTGAACACTGGCTTGCGAATATGTCTTCTGATTTCCCGTATTTGCTTCTGAATTCTGGAATTATGTTAGTCTCTGATGACTCCGTTTAAGTTCTGATGCAAACTTCTCTGATGATTTCTGGAATTGTGATTTATGTTGCTACTGTTGTAGTGTGTATCTACAGTGTGTATTTGAAGCTTCTATTTTTCTGATTCAATCGTGTTCTTCCTTGCAGTGTATATCTGAAGCTTCTATGTTAGTCATCTCTAATGGAAAGTCACATTATAGAGATATCGTATGATGGATGGAACTTTTGCTTCCCAGAGTTAGACCCAGATCTTTATTCGACTATTGAGCTGATGAGGGACTATATGGAATCAATGGCCAGGCAGCCCATCACTCCTCCTTGTAACCCAACATTCTTCTACAAGCACCCGAAGAGTCAGAAATATATTGAGATTTGCAATGACATGTCATTGTTGAACATGTTCAAAGTTTTTCATCCGTGGAGAAGATAACATTGGTTGTTAAGGAGGCTGTGAATCGTTCTATCTTGATGGATATGTGGTTGCAATATGAGAAGCATCAGGGGCTGACCCCAATTCAATCAATGGAACCAGCTGAGGAATCACAAACTCCTCCTCCTCCTGCTACCCAACCTACACAACCCAACACTCAATCACAAAATCCTCCTGCTCCTACCCAACCTACACAACCCCACACTCAATCACAAAATCCTCATCCTCCTCCTACCCAACCTACACAACCCCACACTCAATCACAAAATCCTCATCCTCCTCCTACCCAATCTACACAACCCCACACTCAACCACAAAATACTCCTCATCTTAAAAGAAAACACAAGAAAAAAGCACCTAGAGGGCTGAATAGTTCTTTCACAAGGGTGTCTTCTTCTCATGAAAATGTTGTTACTCATGAACCAGCCACAAAACTTTGACCTGGCCACACTAGACACAACAATCCAGTAAGTGTTGATGTAGAAGCTGGTACACATGGGGTGGGTAGTTCCGAGAGAGATGATGGCTCACATCTTGCTGTAGAAAATGCTGATATCCCTCTTGCTGTAGAAAATGTTGATGTAGTTCTTGCTGACGATGACGGTCCAACTTATTCTAATGATTCGTGGTGTCACATGGATGATAACAACCCTGATGACATGGACACTGAATCTAGCAGTTCACTCAATGACGATCATCTTGATGATGACGATGATGACAAGCTCGAACAAGTAGATGCGGTGACTGAGAGTGGGTACTACTCTGCTGATGAAGAAGATTGCGCAGTGAAGGAACCACCATATTTGAGGAATGGGACTAACTTTGAGTATCAGCCAGATGGAAAGGTATTGTTTGAGCCGCATCAGATGTTTGAAAGCAAGAAAGTCTTCTTGGAGGTCATGCGGGACTATGCTTGCCAGGAAGGTATTGACATACACAGATTAACCAATGATCCTGAGAAATACACAGTGAGGTGCAACAACACTGATACATGCCCGTGGAGGCTTCATGCATCTCTTCTTGCTGATAGAACTACATTCATGATCAAGACCCTTAGAGGGGAACACGACTGTATGCGTATAGCTAAGAATCCAAATGCCACAGTCCCATGGATCGCAAAGAAACTACTGCCTGACATTAGAGCGAATAGGAAATTGGTTCCTAAGGAGATTATGGCGATAATGAGACAGAAATTTAGTGTTGAAGTCAGTTATATTAAGTGTTATCGAGCAAGTAAGTTGGCTTTGAAGTTGATTGAGGGGAACCATGACGAGTCTTATGCTAGGATCCCCATGTATTGCAAAATTGCTCTTGATAGAAACCCTGGGTCTATTATTGATCTACAATACTCACAGAATATGAATTCTCTGCCCACATTCTCAAGGTTGTTTGTCTGTTTCTTTGCTCAGAAAGAAGGATTTCTCCGTGGTTGTAGACCTTTTATTGGCGTAGATGGTTGTCATCTAAAGGGCCCATATGGAGGGGTACTACTCACAGCTATTTCCATCGACGGAAACAATGGCATCTTCCCTCTTGCTTTCGCTGTGGTCCCTAGCGAAACTACCGACACTTGGAGGTACTTCTTCAGCCATTTGAAGAAGATAGCGGACTTGGATACAAGGCAGAGATGGGTTGTAGTTTCAGATCGTCAGAAGGTAAAATGCTATGTTAGTTTGTGTACATTGCTATCTATTTCATTAAATTGTAGGAAGTTAACGAGCATATATTTGACTTATTTGTAAATTAAAGGGTGTGGAACCAGCATTAGCGGAGGTACTACCTGAAGTAACTCGACGCATTTGTTGTAGGCATCTATACGCAAACCTGAAGAAAGATTACCCAGGTATGTGTTGTTTCTTTTAGTACATAAGTAACATGTTTTATCTCTTTGTTTTAGACGATAATCAATGATATTTGTCGTATGTAGGAGCCTTGATGAGGAGCCTTTTCTGGGAAGCATCAAAGGCTTATACCGAGGCGTCTCTTGCCACAACTTTGAAAAAGATTAAAGAGAATTTTGTCTCAGCTTACAATTATTTAAAAGATGCCGACCTCCGTTTATGGGTGCGATACCATATACCCCAGCATGCTAAGGTCATCGAAGTCACTTCAAATTTTGTTGAGTCTTTCAATTCGAAGCTATCAGACATAAGGACGAAGCCCATACTAGCAATGTTGGATGAGTTACGGAGGTTGATGATGACAAAGATGCATAAAAGACGAGAAGATTCAGCAAAACTTAGAGACCCCGTCACTGGTTATGCCTCTAAGATTCTACACAACAATCACAAACTTGGTAGATCATGTGCTGTGAGGCCTAGTAGTGACTTTGAATTTGAGGTTGTGGATGTGAATGGATATTTCATTGTTAATCTGAATACCCACCACTGTGATTGCATGTATTGGGATCTATCTGGTATCCCGTGCAAGCATGCTTGCGCTGTCATAGCGAGACAGCGGCTGGAGTTGAAGTCTTATGTGGCGCATTGGTTTTCGAAGGAGATGTATGCTGAGACATATAACAATGCCATCTCCCCGATCCCGGATCCGAACATGTGGCCGGATGCTGATAATGAGGTGAAGCTTTGTCCACCATTTCTAAGAAAGCTTCCCGGAAGACCAAAGAAGAACAGAAGAAGAGAACACGGTGAAGCACCCCCAGTTACTAAGAGATCCAACCATGTCACATGTGGAATCTGCAAAAGAATTGGGCACAATTCTAAGACTTGCTTGTCTCAAAAGGATAGAGGGGATGGTCCAAGTAGTGATGTTCAAGGAAAAGGAGCTAGTAGTAAGTCCAAGGGAAAGAGGAAGAGACAAACACAAAACTCCGGTGCTGGTGCTTGAGTTGATGATTGGACATTTTCTGTATATTTTGGGGAGACCATACTGATCAGCTTGTTTTGGATATTTTAGGGGGGAACATAAGTATCAGCTAGTTTTTAGACCTTTTTGATGAGTATAGTGGTCTGTCTTTTGATGCTATTTTGGGGGGAACATAATAGCTAGTTTTTGGACCTTTTTGATAAGTACAATGGTCTGTCTTTTGATGCTATTTTGGGGGGGAACATAATAGCTAGTTTTTGGACCTTTTAGAGGAATACAATGGTATTTTGTTTGATGATATTTTGTGGGGAACATAGTGATCATACTCTGTTGCATGAGTGTTGCAAACTCATTTTATTGAATGAAAGCTGATCAGACTGCTATTTAAATGCAGTTTCAAACTCTTTTTTTCCATCTTGCGGAGGTCGATCGAAAACAGATACAGAAGAGTTATGCTTTTGTTATAACTGTATGCTTTTGTTATTGAAAACAATACAGAAGAGTTATGCTTTTGTTATAACTGTATGCTTTTGTTATTGATCATAACTGTATGCTTTCTGGCCCATCATCTTCTCTTACTACAGATACAGAAGAAGGATCTTGTTCTGTTACCACTGGAGCTTTTTGTTGGTTCTTCTTTCTCAATTGCACATCTAACAAAATTTTTTGCGCTTCAGACACATTTCGGTTCTGTTAACTAACTATTGCTGTGACTAACCTAATAGCAGCCTTATAGGATAACAGATAATCACTCTGTAACTAATCTAATTACATGGAAATTTGTTTGGTAGTAGATGATTCTGAGATTATCCAATTCTTGTGTTGATTTGAGAAGAGTACATGTGTAGGGGTTTCTTTTTTTCTGCAGTGTTAGTTGAAGAAGTCAGTTTGTTTACTTGTCTGATAGGCTGCTTAATATTGTTTCATGTTACACTGCTGCTGTCTTTTGCTGTTTGTCTTCCAATTGCTACAGTGTGAGATGGTGGGCAATCTTTTGCACTTAGTATTTTGTTATCACCACCTTTACTTTGATGCATTTTACTCTGATGTTGTGTTTTCAATACCATAAACCATAAACAAGAGGAGTAATAGGAGATTAAAACCATAAACAACAGCTGTATATTAAAACTTGATGTTTCTGCATAATTCGCTTACAATATAGGCACTTACAAGTGCTGTTTTTCAAAACTAAAAATACATTGCTTCAATAGCTTACATAAATGACATCTTAAAATGTGTTACACATGGGAAAACCCCAAAAAAAGGACAGCAAGTAATACTACAACAGTGCTTGCACACACTTTCTTAATACTCTTCAGCTGGTACAATCTATGATTTTCCATCTCTTCAAATTTGGTCAGCAGACAAGTGTTTGTATTCTTCAATTCCAGTAAGACAGATTCGAGGTGACCAATGAACAAGTTCCTTTCATGCATTTCGAAGTCATCATTTGGAGAAGAATCCCTTGGCAAAGGAAACTTGCGCGGGTTGATGTCTTTCCACCATACATAAAACTGCACTTATTGCTTGCGCAATTGTAAAACGGTGTCGCGTAGTTTTTGGCGGTATTGGCAACTTGTAGTTGAGCAATACAGTTGCAGTGGCATTTTGGATCCCTCTTGGGGTTGGAGTTAAAACTCTGCCCGCTTGAAGAAGACATTCTGCACACAACACAAAACAGAAGTACAAACTCAAGTTTTTCACAAAAGTGAGCTCAGATTGGTCCATATGGCCATCATCATCGCTTTTCAAAAAGGTTACGATTGTTAATGCGCAAGTTCAGTAGCTATGGAGCAACCCTATCATAAACCGCTTCAACGCGTTTAGCGGAGCAATTACATGAAGGGCCGCTTCTACATAGATTACTTCTACGCATAAAGTCATAACCAATTGAAAAAAGGGCCATTTTAATAGCAACATCAGCAAACCATCAGAAAAATGGAAGCTTCAGATACACACTGCAGTAGTAGCAACATAAATCACAATTCCAGAAATCATCAGAGAAGTTTGCATCAGAACTTAAACGGAGTCATCAGAGACTAACATACTTTTAGAATTCAGAAGCAAATACGGGAAATCATACAACAGATTCGCAAGCCAGTGTTCAATTTCATAAAATTTTCCCCAAATCTCAAACCCTAGATAAAATCTGGGGGAAGACAGAACCACAAGCTACAAATAATACGCCATCAATGGCCAGGAGTAGCAAAAAAATTTCCAGAAACCGCATGCAGTAGTACAGCAAATGGGGTAGTAGCACGGGAGTCAAACATCGAAGAACGGCATTGTCAAAGGAATATTGAATCCATTCCCAACATCGAAGAACAAATATTTTCCACAAACCGCAAGCATTAGCACCAGAAAGTGGAAGGAATAGCACGTGAATGAAATCGCACAACCGCAGAGCATATTCGCACAAACCCTAGTTTCATAGCATTACTCTGCAAATGTACCAACTCGCAAGCAGTAGGAATCGATAACAAGAGCAGAATCAAACTCAGTCGAAGAACTCACAGTCAAGTAACGCGAATGAAAGGTGAAGTTAAATCGCCAGGCAGCAACTTGAGAACCAGTGCGTTCCCCAGTGAACAGAGAAGACAGTCAAAGGAAGAAGGAACGATATTAGTCACAACCCCACACAGAGGAGTTTTAATCGCAACTAAAGGATACCTTCAGTTTGGTCAACAAAAGTAACATTGTCAACAAAGATGGTCAATGACGGAAATAAGAAAATATGGTGACGGAAGATATAACAATATAAGTTCATGGGCGGGCATTGTTATATTTTAAAGTTCATGGGTGGGCAGTGTAATTTCGTTAAACCTCATGGGTGGGCAGTGTAATTTTCCCTTCAAGATTTATTTAATGATAGCACATCATTGATGACAATGAAAATCATTTGCTACTGCAACAGTATACGAAATTGATTAAATAGCACTGAGAGATGCGGAAAAAAAATATATATCAGTTTGATAACAACCCATTGACTGCAATATGTAAGCTGTTATGATTCATAAATTACTCAAGCACATGGCCAATCACGTGACCAACGAAGAGAGGTTGTTGAAGATAAAATAATTTGAAGCAATCCACGTCAGCGGATGTACATAAAAAGGGAAATAAGGTTGTGAAGGGACTCTCAGACTCACGACTGTATGCCTCTGTTTGGGGCTGCGGCTCCATTTACTTCCACTCACTCATCCACCATTGTTAGCACTCCTTACTTCTGATATAGGATTAATGCAGAGACACGTGACGACAGAAAGCGGGACTAGGAATCTTCTAATAAAGTTTTTTCTTCCCTTTTTATCTAATCTGTCAATGTGTTATTCATTTGTTGTTTTTAGAGTCATGCTAACGTAGTTAGACTAGCTGCCCGCGTTTGGGGTAGCAAATCGGATCTTTATTTTTATTTTGTAATGTTTTCTCTAATTATTATACAATAGTTTAATTCCTGTTCTTCATGTGCTTTAATCTTCTAATCAATTATTAAAGTAATATTTGTAGTTTTATAATCGAAATATGGTGATGAGATTAGTAAACAAGACATAGGAAGTTAAACCGGATTAACGACTAGAAGCATGGTTTGTCTATAGGTTAATCTGTCTCCAATAGGAATTGGTTATAAAGCGATTGGTTAGAATTGACTTAGATGGTTCGCGGCTTGTTAATTCGCCAGTTAGGATTCGTTGTACAGGGACCGGTCAATCGATTAATTAAGATTTCTGAGTTTATTGTAGAATTAGGGAATAGTTTATAAATAGATTAATAAAGTGAAGGTTTGCAGAACAATCCGTGGTACTTCGTTAGATTTATGAGTTTCAATCTTTATTTCTTTCTAGTTTATATTTATTGTTCTTTTATTTTATGTTAGTTTGTTGAGTTATTCTTTTGATTAAATTAAGCAAACCTGGAAAAAATGACATTTTCTTGTTTTCTTAGTTTAGTTTCTCAGTTAGTTAATAAATTGTCAATTAATTGAACGAGGTCCCTGAGATCGACAACCCCCACTTAATTCACTATTCCGTTAAATGATAGGTACACTACCTTGGTAGAGATAGTCACATATTTCTGCTACAGTAGCAGTTTTAGAAGGCTATGGGATCAAAGTGCAATTTGAGCACTGCCCACCATCTAGCCACAGATGGGCAAACCAAACAGACTATTCAGACTCTAGAGGATATGCTACGATCTTGTGTCATAGATTTTTAGGGCTCTTGGGTTGATAAGTTACATCTCATTGAGTTCTCTTATAACAACCGTTATCACTCCAGCATTAAGATGGCTCCGTTTGAAGCTCTATATGGTAGGAAATGCATAACCCCTCTATATTGGAATAATATTAGTGAGACCATTGTTCTTGGTCCTCAGTTGATCAAGGAGCTCGGGATAGACAAAAGTCCTATGATGATTTGAAAAGGAGACCTTTGACGTTTGAGGTAGGAGATAAAGTATTCCTGAAGGTATCTCCCACGAAGGGAGTTATGAGGTTTGGAAGAAAAGGGAAGCTCAGCCCGAAGTTTATTGGTCTATATAAGATTTTGGACAAAATAGGTGCAGGGGCGAAGCCAGAAAAATTTTCTAAGGGGGTGAGAATTCTTTTATAATATTAATTAATATTTTAAAATTAATAATAATTTTTAATTAATATAATTTTTCAATATATATAATTATATTTTAATTGATATTAGATACACATAAAAATTGAAATATATAAATTAATAAATAAAATATGATTGTTTTCTTTTTTTTTTCTAGTTTACAAAACGAGTATACAAAATTACAAGTTAATGTCAATAATATAGAATAATACTTTTAAATTAGTAGTTTTTTCTAAAAACTTACTTCTAAAAATTATTTTGAATAATTCTAATTTTATTTTAATTTATAAAATATGTAATAACTAAAAACACTTCTATTATGGATAGTAGAGGTACATGATTACTAAGACTGACATAATAATCATGTTTACTTTAGATTATGTTGCTAAAATAAAAATATTAAGAGTTTTATTATCTACTGTAGACTAAATATGATTTTTTACAATATAATTCTAGAACAAATGTTACATATTAATAGAAATAAAATTGACAGCAAATAGAATTTGGTGATATCATAGTGATATATTACAAAATGTTACGGGGGCGAGCAAATATCTAATAACATAAATAAACTATATAACAAAAATAATAAAGCTGATTTCAACATGTACCCGAGAGAGTTGGGGGGCCAAACACCCACCCCCCCCCCCCTTGTCTCCGCCTCTGAGTAGATGATCTGGCATACAGGTTGGTGTTGCCCATGGAGCTAGAGAAGGTCCACAATGTGATCCACGTTTCTCAGCTGAGAAGTATGTGCCAGACCCGTCTCATGTTCTTCAACCAGAAGTAGTGGAGATGGACCTGGACCGAACTTATGAGGAGTATCCCGTTAAGATTTTGGATACCAAGACTCGAGAGACTCGATCCAAGACCACAAAGATGGTCAAAGCACTTTGGTCAGACCACGGTGTAGAGAAGCCACATGGGAGACAAATGAAGAAATGAAGAAGTACCCTCATATCTTTGAGTCAGGTATGAATTGATTGTGAAGTTAATTACGAGGATGTAATATTCTTTAAGAGGGTAGACTGCAATACCCAAAATTATTATGGTTAGTGATATGTTAAAAACCTTAGTGTAAGGTAGCTAGAAACGATTGGTTGATAATTAGGACATTGGTTAGTAGTCTGAGTTCGAGCTTCGAGGACGAAGCTTTATTTTACGGGGCGATGATAAAATACCCCTAAAATGTTAGAATGCATATATTATAAAGTTTAAAAATATTTTATATAGATTACAAGTATATTATATAGTTTATGAGTACATTATAATATTTACAAGCATATTTTATAGTATTTAATAAAGATGATTCGTTTAATAAATAACCTGTTTTAAAAAGAATTCGAGTGTGATTTTTAATGTAGTAGTAATGATTATCATATTTATCTGGTTAGTTTGATATAATTATTTATTAAAAACGAAGTTATAATAATAATCTTACGATTTAAATACTACCATGATTTAACTATACTAAATAAGTCAATTTTAATCCATCAGCTTCATCCTGTGAGGTTTCCTGATTTTATTAATGAACTAGTTTAACTAGTCATATTTCCTACTTTAACCAATAAATCACTTTTATCCTTTGATATTTCCTAACCTTAATTAATGAATCAATTTAACTTTTTTTTTACATTCCTAACCCCTAGTTTCTATTTAATTAAAGAGAGTAATGGTGGCCATCGGGTCCGGTTCTACCCGGAACCGGCGGTTCTACCCGGAACCGATTGGAACCGGAACCGGAACCGAACCGCCTCAGCCGGTTCCGAATACGAATACATGTTTTGAGATTCGGGCCCGAACCGGGCCCGGAACCGAAACCGCCTGGAACCGCTTGGAACCGTCGTCGGATTCGGAACCGGGAACCGGAACTGCAACCGGTGGAACCAGAACCGGAACCGCCCCGGAACCGGTTGAAATTACCATTGTAATCAGGCCAAAACGACGTCGTTTTGTGTCTCGGGCGCGCGCTCCTCTGAAGAAAATAGCCGTTAGATCCTAAGCACGTGCATTGCAATATGAAGGCCAACATGATGATTGGTATGAGATGAATGGGGATAACACCACTTAGGACTTCTATCTTGTAATATTTTAGAATGTATTAGTAATTTAGTATTACTTTCTTTCCATGTAATCTTTTTTTTAAGACGTGCAAATTGAAATCATGTAACCTCTTAGTAGTTGTACTCTTTTTCCTTATTAGGGTTTTCCCAATGGGTTTTTACCTAATAAGGTTTTAATGAGGCAGTGAATCATATAATAAAATTCTCTTTGTTCCTTATTTTTTGTAAATTCAATAAAAATTCCTAAGTCTTTGTTTCTTACACATTTAAGATTATAAACTTGAAGAATAACTATCTAGGAGTAAAGTGGATGAAAAGAGCAACGTGTTCGCTCAAACGGATCTCAAATCGGAGCTAAAACGAAGCAACTAGAGCCGATCGAATCTTTCCGGAACCGCTCCGGAACCGGTCGGAACCGATCAGAACCGGAACCGGAACCGGAACCGGCCGGAACCGACCGGAACCGGTTTTTTGACCGAATCCGAAGCGAATCCAGATTTCAGAACCGGAACCGCCCGGACCGGTTCCGAATACGAATACACATTTTCCGGAACCGGAACCGGTGGAACCGGACCCGTGGCCACCATTAAAAGAGAGTATAATTTGTTTTACTGATTAAACAATTTATACTCCCTCTCTTCAGTTTCCCTTCCAACCTTCTTTATATATACTCATCTGCTATACCACTCAACCCGCCCATCACTCTCCCTCATCTCTCATGAATCCTTCTCTCATTTTAGAAACTTAGAAAAAAATAATACACACAACACCCACCTCTCAGTTTGGCACTCCCCTCACTGGCGAACAGGAAAAAAAAGGTATTTTTCAAATCTCTTTCAGTCCATTAGCAAGTACTATTAGGAAAAGAAAAAAACTAGCCTATCACATCTCTCTCCTTCCCACACATAGGCAGAAAACATATACTCCCTCCGTCCTGAATTGACCGTCCTGTTTACTATTTGGACATGTCGTTTGACTTCAATTTTTAACATATAAGATAAATTAATTTTGAAAATTTAAGTTTTGCATATGAATCCTTACATGATAAACTATATGTTACAAAATTAGTTTTATAAAATTATTTTATATTATGCTTAATATTGAAGTGGAAAAACGTGCCATAAAGCAAACAGGACGGTCAATTCAGGACGGAGGGAGTATATATAAGTAACTTCCGTTCTCACTCTACGAAAACTAAAGAAAGAAAAAAAAGAGGTCTCTGCTAGCAATTGCTGATGACGCCATCATTGATGTCAGCGTTGACATCAACAAACCAGTCCATATATATATATATATATATATATATTATCAGCTCTATTTGGCATACAGTTAATTTGAATATCCATTTTAATTCATATTTAATTTATAACAATATTTTAATATATAATTTATAGTACATATTTATTATTATTATTATTTCTTTAGGCTATGAATTTGTGGATGAAATAGTTGATTTCACGGTCAATAGTGGGACAAGCTTCACCCAGATTCCAGGTAAGTTATCATGTTCACTAGTTTTATTAACTCTGTAAAATATATATTTATGTAGTGGTTGTGAACTTTATCTATGTGTGACTATTATTTTGGGTAAGGAATATTTTTGATAATGATCATTCAAATTATTTAAGTGTGCGGTGTATTTTATGGTGGACGTTGGTGAATATTTGGATATTATCTTTAGAGAAGAGATTAATGAGAAATTGTTGTGGAATCATTAATGATATGATTATGTGAAAATGGAATTATTTAATCATGATTAATGTTGGCATGATTTATTTGTGGTGGAATTTGTGGAGTTTAATGAGATTTTATGGTGAATAATAATAATGAATAAAAGAACTTTAAGAAAGAATATACCATGGTGCATGTGGACCGTATCAGGACACATGAATAAGATGATAGATGTGGGCCGCATTAGAACGCATGAGTTTGAGATACCGTGGGCCGCATTAGAACACAGTTAACCGTAGATCTACTCCTTAGTCTTTGGAAAAATTGGGGGGGGGGGGCGTGCACACTTAAGAATTTAGTGGCGAGGTTGGATTCCTGATTGTGGCCGGTGTGTTGGGGTCAGGGTTATAGCTGTGTGTTGTACCTAAAAGAGAAAATCTGGGGTGTTACATGTATACTGTCTTGGTGTGGTGTGTAAGTTTATATAGTTTTTTATACTAATTTATGGCATGCACATTGATAACATATTGGTTATGAAATGTGTAAAGGTGTTAACAACTGTAAGCCATATCTTTCATATAGACAGTTCGTATATGTTGTCTCCTGATGCTAGTGTTACTGAACTTTGCCAACATTGCTTTCTTTGTGTTTTTTTAATATGGTGTTGAACAGGTGAACGATCAAGATTAAGAGCATAGGATTGGGGAGTGGTCATCTAGTATCTTAGGTGTTAGATTCATTAGGGATCAAGACTTTCATCGATTTAGAACACAAGACTGGTTTGGAATTGAATTTGAAACACTATTGCTTTACATATATTTTTAGCTTGGTTTGTCTTGGATTAATATGTTGAGAACAAGTTTGATTAGTTTCCTAGGATAGTCTTGTCTAATTCCTTTGAAAAGGTACATTTGTCCTTAGATAAGATTGTTAATAAGATGGTATAGCTTAACTTCTAACCTTAGCGTTTGTTTGAGCGTGGCAGTAACACCCAGGTTAATAATGTCCTCCGCTGTCATAATTAGAACTTGAATTTAGCGGTGTTACACTCCTGCCAAAGGTGCACTCATGATTCAACATGTGCCCCCTTTTACACCTTGTCCCATTAGTCTCGTCAGTTGAACCATCATTACCAACTCATACACCCTTGCTTACCAACTTACACACCTCCCTAACATGTCATTAATACCCCAAGATAGTGTTTGTCCTTTCTATAATTAAGGGACTTCCAAGTAAGGCGAGGAAGTTTCCTCCTTGAAAAGCTGTGAGATTTGGCATAAAACAAGATGACAAGAACTCAGAAGAAGAAGACGTGTTTATTGAAGAAAGGGTTCTTACAGAGAATGAAGAAGAGAATAGGAATGTAGCTTGCTGAACAGTTCTACCTAGCGGAGCTTCAGTATAATATATCAGTCTAGCTAAAGAAGAACCGGAGTGAACCGGGTCTAGTTACAATATATCCTAATACCCCCTCAAGTCTAAGGTGGTTGTACGACATGAGACTTGTTGGAATCTGTAGAATCCATTCCCAGTTTAGGTAGAACTTCTTTGTAAAGCTTGCCGGTTACTGCTTTGGTGAGGATATCCGCAAGCTGTCTAGTACCAGGAATGTAGTTCACTTGTATCAAACCTTCCTGCAGTTGTTGTCGAACGTAGTGGCAGTCAAGCTCGATATGCTTGGTGCGCTCGTGCAGGACGGGATTTCTGGCGATGTGTACAGCAGAGAGATGTCGCAGTGCAGCTGGACTGGTGTGATATCATTGACTTCAAGTTCGTGCAGAAGCCTGGTAAGCCATGCAAGTTCTGTTGTAGTATGCCGCATAGATCTGTATTCCGCTTCTGCCGAAGAGAGTGCTATGGAGGCTTGCTTCTTGGACTTCCAACAGAGCGGGGATCCTCCAAGTAGAATATAATCCTGAAATTGATTTTCTGGTTAGTGAGCATGTAGCCCAGTCAGAATCACAATAAGCTATCAGTTTATATGTTGGTTTCTTGTTAAAGGACAGACCAAAACCAATAGTTCCTTTGATATAAGATAAGACATGATAAGCATCAGATAAATGTATATTGGTTGGTTGTTGTAAAAACTGGCTTAAGTGCTGAACAGAAAAAGATAGATCAGGTCTGGTATTTGTAAGGAAGTTTAACTTCCCTATTAAGCGTCTGTATACTGTTGGGTCTGGAAGCAATTCTCCTGAATCTTTGTCCAGTTTCTGTTGGAGCTGAAGTGGGAGACTGCTGTTCGTGAATCCTGCATGTTATAATCCTGCAAAAGCTGTGTAGAATATTTTCTTTGGGACATGATAAGTCTATCATTAGTTTCAAGAAATTCCATGCCAAGAAAATAGTGGAGTCTACCGAGATCCTTAATTTTAAATTCGTTATGCAGTTTCTGTTTAAGAATCTTGATTTCTGTTGTGGCATTCCCAATGATGAGAATGTCATCAACATAGACGCCAATGTAGATACTTTTCCATGTCTTTTCCTTATGAATAAGGAGTAGTCGTTGGTGGATTGTGTGAAATTTTGATTTTTCAGAAAAGTGGCAAGTTTTTCATACCATTGCCTCGAAGCTTGTTTGAGGCCATATAATGATTTGTTTAATTTACAGACCTTATTTTGCCCATGAACAGAGAGACCTGGTGGTATTTGCATGTAAACATCCTCCTTTAAGTCACCGTGGAGGAATGCATTGTTAATATCAAGCTGATCCATTACCCACCCTCTTTTGATTGCTAAAATAATTAAAGCCCTTACAGTTGTAAGTTTGATTACGGGAGAAAAAGTTTCTTCATAATCAAAACCATACTGTTGTGTGAAACCTCTAACCACAAGCCTAGCTTTGAAACGCTCTAAAGTTCCATCAGCTCTTAATTTTGTTTTATAGACCCACTTACAACCTATGGGTTTCTTGCCTTTAGGAAGATCTACTATGGTCCAAGTATGGTTGTCCTTTAGAGCTTGAAACTCTTGGTTCATTGCCTGGATCCATCTCTGGTCTTTGCTTGCTTGGCTGAAATCAGAGGGTTCTTGTAAAGAGATGGTTGTCTAGAAAAGAATTGGAGGAATTAAAGAAGGAGTGAGATGTGAGACTGGTGCTTGGTATTGTATTTGTGAGAGAGTTAAGAGAAAGACAGTTGTGACTTAAGAGGATGGGATGGTGGTTTTGGAGTCTGCTAGTCAAAATATCAGAAAAGAGGTCTGCTGGACTAGAAGTTTGACAGACATAGTCTTGATATTTGGTGGGTAGACGATGTTGTCTGGTGGATCTCCTGAGGGTTGGGTTGTCATTTGGAGGAGGTGGAAGATCAGATTCTGTGGAGAAGGTTTCTGTAGGTGGAGAAGAAGGTGGGCTGTGAGTGGGTTCTGTGTGTTGAGAGGTGGATGGACTGTGTGTGGGTTCTGTATGTTGAGAGGGAGGTGGGTTTGAATCCAAGTGTGTAGGGATGTGTGGGTAACAAGGGTTGTCTGAGTCAGCATTTTCTGTGGTAGTTTGCCTGATACTGGAATCAAAGAGAAATGGGTCAGGTAGCACATTGGTTTCTTTTTCCGTGTATGTGTCATTCCAGAGTTGATTCCAATCCTTGTCACGTATAGGATTATATGTTCAAAAAAGACAACATCCCTACATGTTTGTATTTCCCTTGTTTCCAAATTCATAACTTTGTAACCTTTTGTGTTTTTACTATTTCCAAGATAAACAGATGCAGAGGCTCTTGGATGAAGTTTTCCTTTCTTGGGGCCCACAGCAGTAACAAAACAGAGATAGCCAAAGTTTTTGAAATCTGTATAATTAGGAAGAGTGTTGTAGATTCTTTCAAAAGGGGTGATGTTGTTGATAGCTTTGGAAGGAATACGGTTAATGACATAGGCAACATGTTCTAGGCAGTAGCCCCAATACTCTTGGCTTAAGCCTGATTGATAAAGAAAGGTTCTAGTAACCTGCATTAAATGCCCCTGTTTTCTTTCCACCACCCCATTTTGTTGGGGTGTGTGGGGGCAAGAAGTTTGATGTATAATTCCCTTTTGTTTAAAGAAAGCTATTCCCTCATTTGAGGAACCTAGCTCTTTAGCATTATCGCTTCGAATAATTTTCACTTGTTTGTCAAATTGTCTTTCCACCAGGAAGATAAAATCTTTTATAGCAGTGATAGCTTCAGACTTAGTTTTTAGGAGTTTTATCCAGGCAGCTCTGCTATAATCATCTACAAAAGTAATGAAATAACGATGGCCAGAAACAGTTTCAACAGACAAGGGACCACAAATATCAATATGAAGCATCTGAAAACAGTCTGTACTTCTTATCTCAGAATGATCAAACTTAAGCCTTTTTTTGGCTTTATAACAGATAGTACAGGGAATAGCATCTAAAACAGGTAAATCTAGACCTAAATTCAATCTATGAAGTTTCTTAGATGGTATGTGCCCTAGTTTGCTATGCCATAACAAGAAATTCTGTATTTGTTTGTTGGTTACAGCAGAAGGCATGGATGCTAGAGTTTTAGCAGATTTCTTATGACACTGCTGTAAGCAGTTCTCTAAAGCAACCACATCAAGGAAATACAGACCAAATCTTTGAAAACCTATGCGACCTTGAAATTTGTTAATGCTATCCTGCAAGAAACAGCATTCATTTGAAAAAATAACAGTCATTCCTAGTTGCTTAGTTAATTTACTGACAGAAATCAAGTTAAACATGAACTGAGGCACAAATAACACATCAGATAATCTCAAGCTATTGCTGATGTAAGCACTACCGATTTTTTCAACAATGCAAGTTTTTCCATCAGGAAGTGTAACGAATTTATCTGTATGTGTGTGTTTGTCACTGAAAATTAAAGATTTGTTTCCAGAAACATTTTCAGAAGCACCTGAGTCTAAAATCCATAAGTCATGCAGTTCATTGTTTCTATCATTCACGATTTGTAACTGAAAACTTTGGTTTAGAGAAGTGTTACCAGAAAAGCTTCCAAAAGCTTTAGAAGAATCATCAGTGATTAAACTCCTTTGTTGTATGTACCGTGTCAGTTGCTCAACTTGATCCGCTGTAAAGCCAGCAACTGGAGAAGTAGTCTCCTGTTTCCCCGCCTTGGTGTTGTTTCCACGATCTGTTGTGATGGGTCCAGCAATCTTGGGTGGTTGTCGCTGCTGTTGTTCGTTGTTTGGAGTCCCATCATTCGTTGGAAACCCTACGATCCACCAGCACTCAGCTCTTGAGTGCCCAAGTTTTGCACAATTCGAACATTTGGGTGTATTTTTCTTGTTTGTGCTACTGGATGCATTCTGAGTATTCTTTCTGTTGGCAGTAGTGGGACTGCGTCCAGTATTCTTCTTGTTGGTGGTGTAGTATTTCGCGGCTAGGGCTACAGAATCTTCGCCTTCGCTGGCTTTGGACTCCGACAAATTCTCTTCGCTCTCATCTTGAGAAATAAAGCGAATAAGCTTGTTCGAGATCTGGAAGAGGTTTCATGAGTAGAAGGGTTTTCTTGGCATTCTTGAAGGTAGCATTGAGACCGTCAAGAAATTTCATGAGCTGGTCTTGCTCTCTGTTCTCTCGAATCGCTTTTTTGCCCCGCATTTACACCCACAGGAACAAATCGGGGTTTTCCTCGCCGAGTCCAACCGATCCCAGAGCCTTTTCAATTTTGCAAAATACGCACTAACTGGTTCTTCTCCTTGTTTAGTCTGGAAGATTTGTCGTTGAATCGCATAAACCTCGGGCCCATTTATGATATCATAACGCTTGAGCAGATTCATCCACATTTGGTGCGCCGTCTCGTTGTAGAGGATGGTTTCAGCGATATCTTTTTCCAGGGAGTTAAGAATCCAGCTCATGATTGTGTGATTGCAGCGCTCCCAAAGAGGGTAACGTTCAGAGAAGAGATCTGGAGCTTCAACTTGGCCATTGACGAG
Organism: Limonium bicolor; assembly: GCA_023374045.1. Classification (NCBI taxonomy): domain Eukaryota; kingdom Viridiplantae; phylum Streptophyta; class Magnoliopsida; order Caryophyllales; family Plumbaginaceae; genus Limonium; species Limonium bicolor. Next base: position 126,188,846 of record CM041782.1, read on the forward strand.
GCCGAATTTATTTTTTGCCTTCAAAGCGATCGTGGCCGCCCTCTTCCAAGAATCGAAATTCGTCCCTTTGAATTTCACTCCGAAACTCAGGCTAGGTTGATCCGCCGGATGAAGGTAGAGTGGATCATTGAGGTCTTGAGTCGACACGGTAATCGATTCGGGTTTCTCGGAACCGTCATCGACTTCTTCGTCTTCAATCTTTGCATTGTCGTCTCTTTCTTCTTCATTGTCTGTGTTTGCCATTAGCGCGGAAGTGGAAGAACTAGCCTTGAGAGGCTAGCTCTGATACCATGTGAGATTTGGCAGAAAACAAGATGACAAGAACTCAGAAGAAGAAGACGTGTTTATTGAAGAAAGGGTTCTTACAGAGAATGAAGAAGAGAATAGGAATGTAGCTTGCTGAACAGTTCTACCTAGTGGAGCTTCAGTATAATATATCAGTCTAGCTAAAAGAAGAACCGGAGTGAACCGGGTCTAGTTACAATATATCCTAATAAAAGCCCACTTCGAATAACGTCAACCCTACTCCATGTAGGATGCACCCCTCATTCATCAATCTGGTAGAAGACATGATTAGGACTGAGCATTCGGTTCGGTTAATTCGGTTTAGTCGATAATTGAATTTTTTTCGGTTAAAAAAACCGAATTTTTAAACCGTTTTGTAAATTTTCAGTTAATTCGGTTAACCAAATTATTATTCATTTGGTTATCGGTTGTAATTTTATAAAATCGGTTAACCGATTAACCGATTTGTTTTAGTAACATTCCCATTTTTTCACTTTCCCTCTTTTTTTTAACGTTTCCTCAGTCATTCCGCTCCTCTCCTGCTGCTCCCTTGCGAGTTGCGACCTCACCACACCAGTCACCACCTTCACTCCTTCGCCCATCTTAACGCCAATTCATCCACCGCACCGCCAACACCAGTCCACCGGCACCCCTACGCCGGTCTCCACCGACCTCTCCACGTTCACTCCACCTCGTCTTTGTTCTTTTTTACTCAAGGTAATTTTGCTTGCAACCCTAACTCTAACCGGTGAACATGTTATCTTCGCCTGTCTTCACTCTCGTCTTGTGTCTACATCTCTCACTATGCTGGTTGAGTGAGGCAAGCCTTTTGCAGCTCAAATTTTCATTTCTCTTCTCCTATTTTGCAGCCCTAATTTTGCTATAAGTTGAGACTGTCCTCAAGCATTCTCGTATTGTGTCCTAACTGGTGATACTCCACCTCGTTCTGATTTATTCAAGGAAATTTTGATTGTAACCGTAACTAGCGAACATAGTAACATTCTGCTAATTTTGCTTGCAACCCTAACTGACGAACATAGTATAACATTCTATATTTGATTTTTATTGTCTTCATTCTCGTCTTGTGTCTGCTGTGTTGTCTTCATTCTCGTCTTGTGTCTACTGTGCTATCTTCATTATGGATTTATGTTGTGGATGCAAGAATTTTCGTGGTAGACGCACAAGTATTCGAAACAGATGCATGAGCTTCCATAATAAACTATTATATTCATTATGCATTTCTACTAATTTTGCTTGCAACCCTAATTGGCAAACATAGTATAAAGTAAACGTAGTGGATGATTAAAATACTTGGTCAAGGTTGTGGGGTAGTAGGTAAACTAATCAATAAAGTTTGTTGTTATTTTAATTGGCCAACATAATGCTTTAAGTAAATTAAGTTGGAAGGTTGTAGATAAATTTAGATAGAGAGGAAGTCAGGCTTAGAAAAACATGAGTAGCAGACGCTCGCAATGCATAGCCATCAAAATTGCTTGTTATTTTCATGTCACTTTGTGGATTTATAGGCTATCCACTGAAGCTGTTAGCATCATGATTCATTAAAAGATAGTCTTATTCCAGCGGATGACGCTTTTATTTGTTTTGCTGAATTAAAATAATCTGATTCTAAGGGACACGCTTTTATTTGTTCTTTTTTTTCCTCAAGTAGTTGCTGTTTTATGTTTTTTTTTTAATTTGTACAAGTGTGGTGTCCATTTTCTAAACTGTTGATGTGTTCAAGCCTTGTGTCTGCGTCTCTAACTATGCTGGTTGAGGCAAGCTTTTTGCAGCCCAAATTTTAAGTTCTCTTCTCCTATTTTGCAACCCTAATTTTGCTTTGAGTTGAGACTGTCTTCAATCATTCTCGTATTGTGTCGTAACTGGCGATACTCCACCAGTCCACCTCGTCTTCGTTCTGATTCATTCAAGGTAACTTTGTCTGTCATACCACGCTCAACAAATGTTGTGATGTTGTTGTTTTATGATTTTTTTTTGAATTTGTACAAGTGTGGTGTCCAATTTTTGAACTATTGATGTGTTCTAGACCAAGAGTAGTGGATTTTTTTGAATTTGTACAAGTGGGGTGTTCATTCTGCGCTCCACCTGTCTTCACTCTCGTCTAGTGTATATGTCTTTGCAAAACATCTGTAAATGTGGAGCATGTGTTCTTCTTTTTATTTGGCATTCCATATGTCCATTATTAGAATTTTGTTCGACAGAACTAATTTGATCATGTAGATGACTTCTACTTCTACGAGTCAACCTCTACATGAGTCTGTGGCCTCTCCTATTGAAGAACGGAGTATACCACTAGCTCAGCTAACAGGGGGATCAATCTAGGGATAATAAACCATAAAGAAAAAAAACTAATGGAAACCTGATCAAGTGTGTGGTTGTATTTCAAGAATGTTGTGGATAAAAACGGAGATCCTAAGGTTAAGTGCAACAACTATGGTAAGCTCCTCTCATGTGGCAGTAAGAAAAATGGCACAAGTTCTTTGAGAGCACATGCGTGTCTTGTCAACAACGTGCAAATGCTGAATCTTACAAATAAAGCTGATTTTGAGTGCCGATGGTGGTGGTGTAGGAGGACAAAGCGGGATGCAAATTTATAAGTTTGATGAGAATGTTGTGAGGAAAGCATTGGATTACAGAATTATGGTGGATGAGCTACCCTTCAAGTTTGTTGAGAAAGAGGGGTTTAAACATTTTATCTTTGTTCTAAACCCGAGATTTAGACTTCCATCAAGGTTCACCGTAGCTAGGGACATATTTCAGCAGTTTTTGGATGAGAAAGAAGTGTTGATTTTTTTTTTTGAAATGAACCAGCAAAGGGTTAGCCTCACCACAAATACATGGACATCAATTCAAAACATGAGTTATATGTCACTGACAACCCATTACATAGACAAGGAATGGGTGTTGTATAAGAAGATTTTGAAATTTTCAACAATCACAAGCCACAAGGGAGAGGCTATTGGTAAGGAAGTGGGAGTTGGCTGTTAGAGTGGGGCATGGACAAAGTCTTCACAGTTACAGTTGACAATGACAGTGAAAATGACACCGCAATTGAATACTTGAAGAAAAAAAAAATGGGGACTGGTGTGGTGGATAGTAAGTGGTTGCATATGAGATGTATAGTTCATATTATCAATCTCATTGTTGTTGATGGGCTGAAACAACCGGAAGCCCAGGATGCTGTGAAGAAGATCATAATTGCAGTGAAGCATATAAAGACGTCTCCTCAAAGGCTTGCAACATTTAAGAAATGTGTTGAAAGAGCCAAAATTGAAAGCAAGGTACAATTGACCCTTGATGTTTCTACTAGGTGGAACTCCACCTATTTGATGTTGGTGGCAGCTGAGAAGCTTGAAAAGGCTTTTGAGATTTATGTAGAAGAAGACCACCACTTTAGTGATGAATTATTGAACTTGTGTTGCGGTTTCCTTGTAGAAGATGATTGGATCACCGCGAGAAGGTTGATCACATTTCTTGAAAAATTCTTTGATGTGACTAAGAAAGTCTAGGGTCATTGTATGTCACTTCCAACATGTTTTTTGATGAAATCTATCTGATAGTTGAGACATTATAAGAGTGGTGCAATAGTGATGATCCTCTTTTCAAATCCATGGCTGTGCACATGAAACAAAAATATGAGAAATATTGGGGTGATATTGACAAGATGAACATGCTCATCTACATCTCATGTATACTCGACCCAAAGTCTAGGCTCAATTATGTTGAGTTTATGATCACAAACACTTATGATTCAGATGTGGAAAGGGGGGATAAATATGCAACCATGTGAAAGAATCTTTGTTTGAAATGTTTAATTGGTATGAGGCAACCAACTGGCTCAAGCAACAATGAAGCTACTAGTCTCAACATGAGTGCTTCTGGTTGTGAATCTCAAGGAGGGGGGAAAGCAGTTGTTAGTAAGAGGAAGAAGAAATAGGAGACCATGATGGGAACCAATGAAAACTTGTCAGATTTGGAAAGATATTTGAAAGATGAGCCATACAAGGGTGACTTGGATGTTTTGAAATGGTGGAAGGTAAACAGTGAGCAATACCCCATTCTAAGTGGGATGACCCGTGATGTGCTGGTTGTTCCTATAACTGTTGCATCTGAATCTGCATTTAGCACCGTGGGAAAATACTAGATGACTTTAGGAGTTCTTTAACTCCTAAGATGGTTGAAACCCTCATTTGTGGACAAAATTGGATAAGGAAAAAATTTGACTTGATTTGGGTAGAAGAAGGTGAAGAAGATATCCAAGAATTGGCGAGAAGTATATATATTGTTCATAACTTAGTTTGTTATGGTTTACGAGTTATATGAAAATATGTTATACATGTTTTAATTGTTCCTATCTTCTTTTGTTTCAGAAATGGCTAAATGTTCAATTGCATCAACAGTGTTGGGAGAGAGAAATGACATTGATATGACTGATGCTTGAACAAGCCATGAATATAGGTAAGCATACTTTGCTTTTTCTCAATTTGGTGTTTCAGTATTTCTGTTTTCTCTATGTTTCTTTCTGTTTTGTGCTTTTATCATTTTGTATTTCATTAAAGGTTTTTTCTTCTTTGAAGTTCCAATGCCTAATTTTTATATACTAGTTGTCAACCATGAAGAGAATTATTCTCCCTGATTTCCTCAATACGTAATGAGGCATTTATTAGGTTGTTTCTTTTTGTTATTTTCCTTTTACAGAATGTGTGCCTCTGTGTTAATTGCAGCCAATGCATGCACTATTTATCTGCATGTTCTTCCACCACCACTTCCAAGTTCCAATGGATGATTTTTATAAACTAGTTGTGCTTTCTATCCTAGTTTTCTCATAAATATGGGTTGAAACTTGGACTCATGATAGATCAACTACTGGTACTGGGTGAAACTGTGTTGCTGTATGCGGTTTTGTAAACTAATAATAGGAGACATCTTTGATCTGACTCATCATGTCATATTTCTTTTGCTTGCAGCTGCCTCCTCCCGTGAATGATGAAATCGCAATGCTAGTCCCAAATCAGCAGTGACATAGGGTTGTTGATATTTTCTGTTGTTTTTGGCACTCAGGCCACCCTCTAGATGTAATATACTTACGAGTCTCTGTGCAAGAATGAGATCCAACTCTGTTTTGTGTATCTGTTGCTTTTCCTATTCCTTATGTACCTGAAAAATCAGCGTTTGATGATGCTGCTAGTGATAAAATGCTTTGCATTAGAAACTAAGATGTGTTATGACAACCACATTGTTCGGTGAAGAATTCGTAGTGTGGACTATTTGTGAAGTATTAGTTTGGATTTATGTTGGGTAATGTATGTGTGATCGAAGTTTAAGCATTAAAACTCCATAGAATACTGTTACATTTCTATGATGTCTGGAGGCAAAGAGTGCCTGGTTCTGCAGTAAAACCAAACTGCTAGTATTGTACCCATGTCATGTTGTCCTATGTTGCTCTTACATATATATCTCTTATATGCAGCTAAATAAAGATGAAATGAGTAGGGTCATAATGGAGTCTTTTGAATTCATGTGTTCTTGTTAGTATGCTATATGAAGTAGGTGACATTGAACTTGGTGACAGCCTTGCGGATGCTATTATCTCTACAGGTTTTTCACTGTTCAGTTTTTCCAGTTTTTTTTTTGTTTTTGGTTTTCTTTCCGGTTTTCAGTTTTTTTTTTCTTCAGTTTTTCAGTTTTTTCGGTTGGCCGAATACCGAAAAAAAATAATTAGTTTTCGGGTATAGGTTCATAAAAATTCGGTTAATTTGGTTATTTGGTTTTTATTAAGAAAATCGGTTAATTCGGTTATAAATAAAAACCGAATGGTTTTTTAATTCGGTTTTCGGTTAACCGAATCAAATCGAATGCTCAGTCCTAAACATGATGCAAGCTAGGAAGACAAGTCGGACAAACCTGTCATCTTCTCCATAAATGACAATCAATGTCTCATTTATTAAAAATAGATAAAAGGATGGCAACACACAACAAGAGACACCACACAAAAATATCCACTCTCTCATCACTTGTATTCTCTCGATTCAATTGAAATCCTCTATAACCCCCTGAACTAGATCATTCAAAATCTAATGACGTAAATCTTCGTGTCTCATTTTTTATTGTCGATCATCATACTCAATTTGCTCATCACCAAAGAAATTAACGTACCACTAGTCCATGCAGGGGCGGCTCGGTAATTTGTGGGGCCCTGTGCTAAGTATTTCACGGGGCCCTATATAAATTAAATTTAAATATAAAAATATTAATTTAGTTGTATCATAATACAATTTTATATTAAGTTATTTGATGAGATAAAATGTCAAAAAATGACAATACATACAAGGGTATGGAGAACATGGAGAAGGAGCCACCTTCTAGTATGGCTCTATGCCACATGTTAATATATTATTGGTCTAACTAAAATTAAGAGAAGAAAAAAAGGAAAAAAAAAGAATAACAGGGAACTCACATACAGGGGAGAGAAATAGGTGAGTAGGAGAGAGAAATAAATATACTTTTTCAAAATATTATAAGTCATAAAATATAAGTGTAAAAATAAAATAAATTATATCATTGTTCATCATTTTTCGTGTTCTTTAAAACAAGATGCATCATGGATATGTTTTGATAAACTTAAAATTTTATGTTTATATAACAAGTATATATTATGTATTTTTAAAGTGAATCTTATTCATTAACAAAATGAATCTTCTTTAACAATAAAATGAACCTTATTCATTAAGAAAATAAATCTTATCTCAAACACTCTAAAAAGCACCATAGGAAAGTTAAAAACGTCGAAGACATTTGTATGGTTTGTAGTGCAGGGTTTAGGGTTCACTTTCAATAAATGAAAGGTTCATATTGTTCTCGTATAAGTTTATGGTAGGGTTAACTTTTACTAGTATTAAACAAAATATTCACTTTTCTTAAACCTTTGATTCATCTTTAAAAACCTTTGATTCATTTTTCTTAAACATTTGATTCACTTTTCTTAAACCTCTTATTTTTGTTAAACAATCTTTATTTACGAGAATCACTTTTCTTAACTTTTGATTCACTTTTCTGAAACGCATGATTCACTTTATAAAAACTTTTGATTCACATTTCTTAAACTTCTTAATCACTTTAGTTAAACATTCTACGCTTACGAGATTCACTTTTCTTATTACTCTGATTCACTTTATTCACATTTCTAAAACCTCTAATTCACGCTAGTCAAACAATCAGAATCACTTTAGTTAAACAATCTCTGTTTATGAGATTCACTTTTTAAAAACCTCTTATTTACTTTTACGTAACTCTTTGATTCACTTTTTAACAACCTTTGATTCACTTTTCTTAAACTTAAGATTCACAATTAATCTTAAAAATATGTACATACAAAAAATAAAAAAATTAAAATTTACCAAAACATATCCATGATGCATCTTGTTTTGAAGAGTACGAAAAACGATGAACAATAATATAAAATTTATATTATTTGGAGTTATATAATAAAATACAACATTTTAAAATTTTATAAAAATATAAAACATAAAAAGATAAGATAAATGATAAAAAATAAAAATACTTATCGCCACACTACAACATGGCGTAAGTGCCATGTTCGAATTCGCGTACATACAAACTAGAAAATTTGTTCATTATTGAATAATCACTTAAAAATAGTCATTATGTTAGCATTATTTATAACAAAAGCTCCGAAGAAATAAGCGTTAGTACTTAATAGAAAATAAAGTGGTTGAAGAGATTGTGACTGACCACAAAAATAAAGAGAAATTAATATATGTGTATTCTTTTTAAAAAAGTACTAGAATACAAACAGTTTCACTGACAATTTTATTAATTTATTTGTTTCTAAAAAACTTAATATTATTAAGTTCAATCAACTGTATGTATCTATATTATTGAATATGTCAGAAATCTTTATAGTCATTTTATTATATAAACTAAAGAATTGACACTGTTTAAAAAAACAGGTCCCTAAAAATTTGGGGCCCCTTAGATTGGGGACCCTGTTCCATGACACCGGATGAACATGCAAAGAGCCGCCCTGAGTCCATGGGTTACATGATCACCACCTCTAACACTTCCTAGCTAATTAGGATGGATTAGAAAATTCGTTAACACACTACGTATCACTTGTTACTATTGGCATATAAATGTAATTATTAATTTCTCTAAAAAGAAACACAAATATAATAATAATAATATAAGAGGAAGAAAAACTACATTTATATCATATAAATAAAGCTGCATACCTGGTTTTTCCGTTTCTTTTTAATAACTATGTGTGAATTCTAAAACGCGTTATGACGGAGGAGTAAATTTTTTGATATTGCAACGATTTCACCATTATCATATGAAGGCCAATCAAAATTGATGTGATTATTACTGGTCTGATGAGAAATAGTCAATGCTTCCATATTCTGGTTTTAAAATTATATTATTTATATTTTTTTCAAAATTTATACGAATATTTAACTAATTTTGAAAATGTTTTCGAGGTGTTTGGTAGCACTCGGCTGTGGGAAGGGAAAGATGGTCTATTTATCTACCTAGTGCATCTTATATGATGATTCCAATTTGATAAAGAAAATAAAATAAAAGTTACCTCCGTTAAGTCATTACGACTCCCCCTCCTCCCAGCCTCATCAATAAAATTAAGACCACACAAGAAAATGAATTAACTGGTCAAGAAAATATACAAAGGTTAGCGGTTATGAGTCAAATTAATGCAGGATTTGGTTTGTCAGTCCCTCTTTGTTTCTTTCTATTTAATTCCTCGCTTTACAAAGATGCCCGATCATCATGGATCCTCTGTTTCCCCCTTCTGAGCAGAGTAGCTTTCCCTTTCCCGCTCCTTGTTCCCCGTAGTAATTACTTGCCATCTTCAAATCCTTAACGTTGGATGAATTAAGATAGAGATTTTCTCCCATTACTTTCATTCTTTGGGTGATTAGGAGACTGCATAACCGAACAAGCCACAGCTTGAGCCCAATGCCTCAGTTTCATCTTCACTTGCTGTGGATCATCACCTGCATCATTCAACAGTTGAATTAATATCATTCTCTTGTAAATAATCTCTCCTCACATCACAATCCTTACCTGACCCAAATAACCTCCGCATATCATCAGCCCGATTACTATTCAACGAAGTCGATCTCTTCCCAAGTCCAATTCCATCACTTTCCATCGACGACGACGACGACAACTTCTCCCTTCCTTCAGACGGTGACATTGAACCAGTCGACGAGGAAGACAGCTGCCGATTCACCGCGAAATATAAATCCAGTGCTGGTAATGTGTTACACAATTTCTGCCCATTCTCCTCTTAAACCCAAATCCTAACTCAATACATCCCTTCAACTCACGTAGATCTTCATCAGTCAGATTCTTCACATCGTCCGTGATAGACCCTGTTTTCTTACGCCGTTCCTGGTATTGTAGGATCTGGCGTCGCCGATGTCGTTCCCAATACACGTCACGCGGGTGTCTCCGACATTGAGAGTTGTTTCGATAGTCGACGTGGTTTGGTTGAGGAGGTTAGTGGCTAATTTTGAGGAAGGTGGAGGTGGTGGTGGTGCCGCATGTTTTTGGAATTGCTCTGTTCTGATGGGTCGATATCCCTAGATGGTGGTGGAATGGTGTAGATTGGGGTAGTGTTGGGACGGAGAAGACGTGGGAGAAGAATGCGGAGTAATAGGAGAAAGTGTCGCTGGTGTTTGGTTCGGTGGACAGCGGCGGTGGGTCGGATGATGAGGTATCAAATCCTCTTGGCCTTGGATCACTTGGGATGGTCAGACGTAGCTTTTTGGTACGAGAAGCCATTCAATTCTCGTCTGCTGCTAGAAGAATTCAGGAGAAAATCTCTCTGTTTTGTGGTTTTTTTGAGATAAAAAGAGTTACCGCCTGAACGTGACCGGGGCAGAAAAAATTCACGGTAGAATTTTTCCTGCCTCGGCCGGGTATTCACCGGAGAATAATAGAGATGGGATCAGGGCAGGACAGGGCTGGGCTGGGAGGCGCGGTAGCTCTGTCCAACGGGGGAATGCGATTTTATTTATTTACCTCTCTTTCTCCCAGAAAGCATAAAAAGAAGGGAGTTTAATCATAAGAAGAGAGAAGCGTATAGGAGATGAATTCATATGAATCTCAGAGGAGAAGCGAGCGGTGGAGAGAGGATTTGCGGTTTCTGTCCTTGCGTCTATGAATCAAGACATGTGACACTTTTGCATTAAACAATAAATTAAGAAGGGGAAAATAGTATAGATGTTAAGTGTCCAACTCAGCTGTTTTTTTAGATAATTTTTTTTATTATGAGTATGTATCTATATTTATAGCTTATTGTAGTTAGGAAAATTTCATGAAGTAATAGTTAGTTAATTCATTTCATTTTACCATCATTTTTTTAATATTATTCAAGATAACCAGGAGTTTGTATTCTTACCACCAAAGACCATTCTCTCCTCATATCTATCAGTTTATTTGTTAGAGCTTTTGCTAAATGTCTAAATTACCATTGACATTATTACCCACATGATGGAAAAAGAATATTTGGCTTAAATTGTAGTTGGTTTTGAATGAAATCCTAAATTCTAAAACATCTATGTGTGTCACGAGTCTGAAATCCACCTTCATTGATTTAAATTTCATTCTTCATGGTATTGTGTTCGTGGTAACTAATATTATGGACAATTTAGACATTTGACAAGGGCGTTGACAACAATAATTTAAGAAAAAATGAACGGATTGGTATTATGTGAGATACTGTAACTCGATATTATTCTTTTTACTTTCAAAAATATGATGGTAAAATTGAATAAAATTTTAACTCAATGGTATTCTATGAAATTTCTCTTAAAATTAGTATGCCCACACATTTCAAATATATGGAATTATTAACTAGATTTGTGTAATGTTGTAGTGCTCGTTTGTTGGATGCATCGCGTACCATGTTTTAATATTTGTTTCCATTCTTTTTTTCAATCGCGGACTTGGAAAACCCTAATCATTGTTGCGTCCCTCATCACTTCCTCTTTCTCATGTTTTTTCCATATTCGCTTATGGCTTTCTGATTTCCTCCCTCCCTTTTGTCTTCCCCGCTCTCCTTCTCCAACTTTGGCATTAAGATGGCACAACCACCATCTTTGTTTTTGCTCAACGAATCTTCACTATTTTAGTAGACTTAGCTCTACTTCCTCAGTTATCCGAGTTTATGTCATAACATATGACGCCTAGCTTTGATTTTTTTTCTTTTTTTTTATTGTAGATCCATGCTGGTGATGCAATATGGTGTTCTGATATGTATCTTCTCCCTTGGGTTCGCAACAAAACTGGAAGGTCATAAACCATAACCCGCTTCTTTTCTACCTCTCACTGTTTTCATCATGTCATTTCACTTTTGTTATTTTCATTGTTCTTTACACTTTATTATCTGAGAATGGTAACTCTATTTTTATCTATACCAAACCCAATCTTCCTTTCATTCCTATTTCTTCAACGACTGACATTTTGGCTTTGTATGATGACTACTAACTCTTCTTTCACCCACCCCACCACTCCCCAATCCTCATAGTTTCTTCTTTGCCATAACTTGTTTCTAGCCTTTGAAACTTGATGATTCCATCATAACCATGTTTTCCGCCTTTTGCTCAAAAGTAACATCTCTACTAGATCTGGAATTGATTATCTTATTTTGGCTATTTCGTTCTTAGCATTTTGATTCACTGGTCGATTTCGTTTGGGGTCGACCTTTTTTCACTAGTTACCAACTGTGCGAGCCTAACTATTGAATCTACTATTTTTCATTGCAGAATTGTCACTGACTTGTTTGGTCTTGGATGAGTCCCTTGAATGGAGTTCCTTTGGTTCGTTACCCTCTTTTTAGAACCTTCTTTAAGCTACTTCGTTGGTCACTTGCTATGAGCATAGACTTTTTCAGACCTTTTTTTCCTATTAGTTTGCTACATTCATTCGGGTTCTAGGTACCTCAAGCCTAGGCATACTAAGTTATGAAACATTAGACATTAAACTATTAAACCTTAATTAAGCTAGTTCACACAACCTGTTAATGAGTCGCCACCATGTTGTACTTAAATAAACTAGAAAAATGTTTGGAACTGGGTTCGGGGGCTTGGTATGCAAATTTTCAAGGTTCAAATACTTTTTTACACATCAAAGAAAGTTTCCCTCTACTAATGAATCTTAAGGCAAAATAAGGTTGGTTTACCACATTAAGAAGACGCTTCTGTCTTTTTCAAATTTCGGCCATTGTTGAAAGTCATATTATTGGCAAATTACCCAGGTCTGATTAAGGTTTTCAAGCGGTTAATTAGGTCAAAATTGATTATGTCGTGTCCCATGCCTAGTGTCCGTGGTCTTGTTCATATATATCACAGAATAAACCCGAAGCCGAAATCAACATAAGATAAAAAAAAGAAACTAATTTGAAGACCCAGGACACCGGACAAGGTTTTGTGACCCCAGACCCAACCTAGAATTAAACTAGAATTTCAACATTTATTTTTGTTTTGGTCCGGTGGTGGTCTGGTACCTTAGACCACTCGTCCTCAGGCGAGCACCACTACTGGACCACTTTTGTTTTTTTCAGATTTCGAGTGAAGTTTTTTGTTAAAATTTTATGGGAGTGCTCCTAATTAGGGCTGACAAATCGTATTTTCGTATTGTGTAAATGATATAATGATACCGACACAAATTTACATGAAGATACACGATACACGACACAAATTTTTTTTCGTGTAGGGATTCTATATACGAATACGAATTCAAAAAACCTGTAAATGAAACAAATATATAAAATTTATTTGTATGTACATGAATTACATTGTGTACCAAATCAACTTGTACACGAATCACATGTGTACACAATTAATGAAATAAATAAGTAACACGTAAATAAGGAAATACCAAAACACTATATTTACACAATTAATAAAATAATAAGTACACGAAATTTATTCGTCTATACACGAATTATTCTACATGAATTATTTACAGTATTTCATGTATAACCCGATATGTATACACTTAGATACAGTCACGACACGTTATAATCATGTATACATACACACATCGAAATTAGTTTACTATAAATTAAAATAGCTATACATGTTATGTCGTGTCGTGTTTCAGGTCATTATTCGTTTTCGTCACTTTTTTGCCAGGCATACTCCTAATGAGATTTTGAACCTGTTGGTGACTTCAAGTTTTTGTTTTGAGGTCAATTATAGAGGAAACTTAGTGAATAAGTTGAGCACAAAAAGATACAAAAACACAGAAATGTTGCTCCTTTAAACAATTTTTTAACTAAACCAATGATAGAGGCATAAGTGGTCACAGGAAAACAAATCATGGTTTCTAACCTGTTTCTGCGTTGCTTGCAAACGCCGCCCTCGTTTGTTGGGATACTTGAACCTGTTTCTTCGTTGGGTTCGGGTTGAATTTGACCTTCACCCTTTAAGTGAGCTTCTATAGGACTTCCCATCATGATTCGACAACACTATGTGAGCCTTGGTTTTTTAACCTTATCCTATGTGTTCTAACTAAGCGTTTAGGATCAATTTAGGTTCTAGGTCCTTTATAGCTTAAGTTTTAACAACTATGTTATAAAAAAAATCATTATAGGCCAAGTTAGCCCCTATAACTATTACGAGTCGCCACCAAGTTTTAACTTAAATAACTAGGAAACATTAAGTTTGGTTCAGGGGCTTGATAATAGCTTTTTTCAAGTTAAGTTACTTTCATGAATTTATGTCATTTCAAAGCTTTAAGCTTGATTTACTAAGTGGCATCTTTTGTATTTTTGGATCTTTTTAACATATTTTGACGGAAATTGAAAGAGTAAATTAAACTAACCTAAACTAGGGTTTCTAAACTCAAATTATGTCAATATTAGATTCTATTCTTGACCGCATACCTAGCATACATGACCACAAACCTAAATATATTAAACTGGTAAGAAACATAAAATTTACAAAGGATAAAAGTTTTTAAATGTCCGTGACCATGAACCTACCATAAAAAGTCACAAAATTAATTTCCACCGCCATCCATGGGTGGTCTGATACCCTAGACGGCCAGTCCGTGACCATGGACCAGGTCCGTGGGTGAAGACCACCCTCGGACGACAATTTTAAGACAATTTCGGTTGTGTTTGGCTCAAATTTTGAGGGTGAGTTCCTTAAACGATTCTAAGTTGATTAATAGTGAAAAGTTTTCAATTTAAGGTCGAATTTAGCATGCAACTTAATAAACAAGTTTAAGGGCAAAAAGTTGAGAAAATTCATAAAATCACACTTTAAAGTTGAATATTTGCAGAGAACTAATGTGAGGAATATGTGGATGTCGTAAGTTTTAGAATTTGTGATTACTAACCTCTTTTGAGCACTCCGCGGGATCGCCCGCATTTGTCGGGGATTCTTCGATCAGTTTTTTGATTGGCCTCAAGCTGAGCAACGACTCCAAGCCATTGGGTATGCCTCCTTTGTGTTGTTCTTCACATTTTGACGGGGTTTGGTGTTTATTTGGTGATTAGAACTTCGATGGAGAGGAAAGGAAGTGTTTTGTGTGATTTTAGAGAGGTTTTGGTAGAGTTACGGTACTCGGTGTGGAATTTGTGGGAAGCAGATTTGGGAGAGTTTTCCCGACTTCTAATGTGTGTTTTGGTCGTTTGAGAAGTGTTTACTATATAGGCAAAGGCTTGGACGAATAGAAAAAAATGAATCACGGTAGAGAATCTTATCATATCTTTTTGGTTTACCGGTCTATAGGTCGAATCTAATCACAAACTTTAACCATAGATAACAGATGATTTTTAAGAATTTTGAGAGTTCAAATCACGTCATTTGGTAAAACGAGTGATTTTGTAAAAATCTTGTAAGCTCACACCTCTCATAATTTGTAATTAACTAATGAAAATTCAAAAATTCAAAACTTCAATGGGATTATGCTCCAGCCTCCAAATAACATCCTTTATCATGTGTTAATTTTTCAAAATATTTTGAATTGTTTTTGATATATTTAGAGGGAAGAGAAAATTTTGAAAGAGCTTTAATTTCCCTTCGAAAATTTGGGTTTTTGCTCTAAATTAATATTTCTAGGTCTATGACTATGAGTAACCATGTTAACCAAGACCCATTTCAAGAAGAAATTATAATTTTAAGATAAGAGGGATAAACTTGAAAATATCATTAAAGGCTTTAGCTTATTGTTTGATTTACTTTCGTGTGCATTATTTTCCTTTATATTATTGTTTATCATATGAGAGCATCGACGGACCACACAAACCAATTTCATCTAGACCTGCTTTAAGTGGTCCCTATCTGAGACTCACTCCTTTCGATGATGTAAATAAGTGGGGGAAAAGAGGAGGATTTCACGTAAACCACACCCCCTTAATAGTTGAGCTTCAGCCCCGAGCACCTCTCTGGTAGTACCCTTCCCAAGCCTCTAGTTTGGTCAGTCAAAAACCCATCTGTGGGTGCACACCTCACGGTGAAGTGCAAAAAGTGGAGAAGCTGAAAGAGGATAACGCGAAAAACCCTACCCTTTGTGGTGACCTGGGCCCCTAGCCCCAAGCACCTCTCCGGATCGGCCCATACCCGATTGATGGAACCGTTTAGTGAAGACATGCATACTAACCCCTGTTTGATCTTCCTCTAGGACTAATCTCTGTGTCTTGATTCTTCTTTGGTTGGTATTATCGTTTGGTTGTGTATGATTACTTTCTTTCTTATTGGATGTCTTTCGGACCAAAGACCCATTTTAGTCTAGGTGAGCCCTTTGTTTGGGCTTCGGCCCAAAAACCCTAGATCTAGGTGATATCTATTTCAGCTCAAAGAATCATCCAATTTTACCCAATTAGGTTTAGGCCCATAAAAAAATCCACGTGAATTTGAAATAATTCATAAGACTTGAAAATTTATTCAGAATTAGTCTCTCACTTGAACTCTACAATCTCTACTAGCCCACTAGCCCATTCATATTCCATATACTTTCTTTTGATCACATGCTCACTTCCAGACTAAGGGTATTCAGGCCCACTCACCTATTTGCGGTTTAGATATCATTCCAGCGTGCTCACTTCTAGCCTAAACACATTCCGATCCAAGTGCTACATTCACAACTCAAAACATTCAGGCTAAGCGCCCATCCACAAACATTTGGCTCAAGTTCAACATTCTCAAGATACCTAGGCCTAAGCGCCTATCCACAGTTTAGAAATCATTCCGGCGCATGCCCCATCTTTAAGATATTTCGGCTTGAGTGTCCACACACAACCAAGAATGTTTTCTGGCCCAAGTGCCCCATCCCTGAAATGTTCTGTCCCATGTACCTCACTTCCAATCCAAAAAAACTTTAGGCCCAAGCGCTAATGTACAACTCTAAAAGGCTCTCTGGCCTAAGTGCCTTCTTCATAGTCCAGAGACAATGCTAGACTAGACTTCTTCCTTTCGGCCCTTAGAGCTCAATCAGAATTTAGAAGATAATGGTTATCTCAACATCATCTCGAAGGCACGTCACGGTGAAAAATTCAAGTCTTCTGTATGCTAGCGTCAGACAGATTGGCAACATTCAATTTTAATGGAGAATCTAGGGTCCATATGAATTCTACTGCATGACTTGATTAATTTTCATAACATACATCACATGGATTTGCAAAACAAATGTATTCTGAAACCAAAATTCATGAAAACTTTTATAAAATTCAAACTTGAGAATTTTCAAAATATAATCTCTTGCACTAGTTTGTTAAATCATTTTATTTTCCATGATCACAAAGAGAAAAAACATTATCAAACTTGATACTTTCTAAGCTGAAATGATAAAAGCACAATAAGCTTTCTTCACACGAATGTTTTTCAAAAAAATGTACATGAAACAATTGTTTTCTGACAACGGAACACAAAGACTTGTTTTTGTTGCCGAGAAGTCGAGCATGCTTTGCCAACCCACTTTCAAAAACCTCAAATCAACCTACAAAGCTACTAAAAACACACAACCATCAAATCATTGTTGATATCCCCGAAGTAATGTTGGGGGCAATATAAGTTAAGATCGTTTATTTTAAACTCTTCAAACAAACATGTGAACAAAGCTCTGGGTGAAATAGTGTGAGAGTGCCATGAGTGGAAAAACCAATGAGTGAAAGAGCGTGTCATTTTTACACGACTCCAGTGAAGCCACATACAAAGGTGAGGTAAACAACATAACTCTGACTGAAGAAGATAGCTTCTAAATTTACGCTTAGACCTGTAAATAATAACAAGGAGACTTACAACTATCAAGAATAACGAAGCACCTAGGCATACCATCACAACTATCAAGAATAACGAGGAGCCCGACTCTCAGACGACGACACTACAAGTCTAGAAGAAGAAGCAACGCTACTACAAACATGATGAGAATCCACAAACGATCCCAAAATGACCTAAGATTAAAGAGGTCACATCAAAACAGCTCAAAAGCCAGGAGACAAGAACCCCGAAGACAAGTCAAAGTATCTCAGAAAGCTCAAAAGCAGAGTACCACAAGAACCCCAAAGGTAAATCAACACTTGTAGTACGACAGATTCACAAGAAAGGACGAGAAGGCAAATCCGGGAGAAGGGGCAAGTTCCAGCATTGGTCACCCCTAAGCTCCACATAACAAAATATCCCTCCATGGTCCCTTTGTCTTTCATTATACCCCATGGCCCCGTTATAAGCTTTTTATACTTCTATTTTGATAGTTGTGTGTCTAATCAAGTGAAAATAGCAGATCGAACGTGTAAGTCCAACAGACATCAAATTCAATAGTCACAAAGTTATGACTGTAAGTGAGAAATGCGTGCAAACACCAAACACACCAAGTGTAGGTAGAAAAATCACCACATAAAAAATAAACCTTAACCTTGTGAGGATGAAACTTGTTCACACGTTTAACAAAAAAATATTGGGGAGAATCGATCATTCTAATCGATTGCTAGAAACCTTAGCCTAGATTGCTCAAAGATATACAGGGAGCAATTTTTGTGCCAACAATTATTACAAACTCAATAATTTGATGATGACCAAAAGCCTTAGGCTCGTCATAAGTCCTGAACACGACTCACAAACCACACCTTCCAAACCCCAACTCCAAAGCCTTAGACTTGTCATAAGTCCTGAACACCACTCATAAATCACACCTTCCAAAACCCCAACTCCAAAGCCTTAGGCTCGTCAGAATTCCTGTACACCACTCACAAATCACACTTTCCAAAATCCCAACTTCAAAGCCTCGGGCTCATCATAATTCATTAACACCACTCACAATTCACACCTTCTAAAACCCCAACTCCAAAAGCCTCAGGCTCGTCACAAGTCTTGATCACCACTCACAAATCATACCCCCAAACACCATATACCCTGAACTCCACTCAAAATCTTCAAGCACATCATGAGCCTCAAGCACCACAACACTTGCCCCGAAAGCATGCTCATCTTCAAGGAGGTAATTTACAAGTCAAAATCTTTAGTCAAGAAATGATAATTTAATTTGCCTTTCCAAAAAAGTGACTGTTCTCAAACATTGACATGTTTGACACCTTTCATCAATACTTTTCAAAACACCCTGAATAGGTTCCGGTCCCTATAAGCACCAAGATCTCATTACAATTTCTGCATTATCGCAACACTTGGCACCACTTTTAAACATTTTTGGATAGGTTCCGGTCCTATAGGCACCCTGGTAACATTTTTCTACACACTGCACCCTTGCATCTTTAAACACATTGCATTCTTTAAACAACCTGCATCAATTTCACCACGTCTCGTACTTATTTCCAACCATTTTAGGTTCCCAATAGCTCATAATGCTTGCTAGGGTTTTATGTTCTTGACAGCTCATAATGCTCAGTAGAGTTTTAGGTTCCCGACAACTCATAATGCTTGATATGGTTTTAGGTTCCCAACATCTCATAATGCTCAGTAGGCTTTTAGGTTCCTAACACCTCAAAATGCTCGGTAGAGTTGGAGGGACAGTGGCAATAATTCCCCTATATTTGTGTCAACCTTTTAGGGAGTAACAACTAGTGAGCAGTGGTAATAAGTCCCATTTGTAGACTAGAAGTTATCTCAACACCCTTGTTGGTGGGAAATAGCAATAAGTCCCCTTAAAGTTTAAACATGAGCACAAGAGTAGTAGAAGTCACCATAGTTGCAGAATTACCCCGAGTTGTATAACTCACCTCAATTGTAGAACTACCCCGAGCTGTAGAACTCACCTCAGCTGTAGATCTGCCCCGAGTTGCAGAACTCACCTTAGTTGTAGAGCTACCCTGAGTTGCTGAACTCACTTCAGTTGCAGAACTACCCAGAGTTGCTGAACTCACCTCAGTTGCAGAACTACCCTGAGTTGCAGAACTCACCTTATCTTAATATCATTTCTTTTCACTTTGGATGGGTTTTTGTCCCTAGAATCATCCGAGTCATCTTTCGCATGGATGGATTTTGGTCCCTAGAAGCATCCGAGTCATCTTTTGCATGGATGGATTTTGGTCCTCAGAAGCATCTGAGTCATCTTTCGCACGAATGGGTTTCAGTCCTTAGAAGCATCTGAGTCATCTTTTGCACAGACGGGTTTCGGTCCCCATAAGCATCCGAATCATCTCACACATTTTACATTGGACGAATTTTGATATCCAGATGCACCCGAGCAGAATCACATCATACCTTTCACTTTTTATATATTTTTTCCTCCCAAAGCATCCGAGTAATATCAGTTCTTTCATCTTGGACTGGTTTTGGTCCCCATAAGCATCCGAATCATCTCACACTTTTTACTTTGGACCGATTTAGGTCTCCAGATGCACCCGAACAGAATCATATCATACCCTTCACTTTGGATAGATTTCGGTCTAGAGAAGCATCCGAGTAATATCAGTTCCTTCATCTTGGATGGGTTTCGGTCCCTAGAAGTATCCGAATCGCATCACATTTTATTAAGTACAGGTTCCAGTCCGTATAAGCACTTGCATACATTTTCTCACAACTCGGATAGGTCTAGGCCCTAGAAGTGCCCGAGTACACTTGCATTCATTGGACAAGACTAGGCCCCTAGAAGTGTCCATGTACATCTATTTTCATTCGGATAGGTCCAGGTCCCTAGAAGTGCCTGGGAATATTGACTTTCTTCACGTTTAGGTGGTCGGCGCCTCCAATAGCCTGAAAATTTCAAGAATCTTCTCATAGGTAGCCAACACCTTAGAATAGCTCGCATAACTAAGTGCTTTTCGGAAAAAACTCGAGCCAAAGAAGGGAAGCTTCAATATTGGGCAAAATTTAGGGATATCACTCAGGTATCAACTAGTCTTTTCATTATCATTCCAGAGTCTAGTTGATGGAGGGCAATCAGTAATACCATATATTTTTACCCTCGGGAAAATCCCTAGTGCACAAAAGCAAATGCAAGGGTAAAATGGTCAAAATACTTAAAGTCGGAATTTCCAAGGATATTCTCAGGACTTTCTATTTTCATATGACTCGTTCACCATTTCAAAATATTTTCAATCATCACAGTCATTATGAAAGGAATGCTTCAAATTGACAGAAATTTTTTAGTTTAAAAATAAAGCTATTAATTCATATTATAAACTAATTTCCTTAATAATTAACACATAGAATTGCCTAAAAATAGAAATAAAGGCGTCGAAACATTAAATAAAAGTGTCATACGGTTAACATGGCTGCATACAGTCATAAACCTGACAAAATTTATTCGGAGCCTAAGCCTAAATTTTAAAAAGGAATTCAAATAGTTTTAGAATTTTCTCTCCTCTGGAAAATACCCAAATCATATCAAAATGTCATAAAAATTTTAAACAAGATAGACAACGGTATTTAGTGAATAACCCCGTTGGAATTTTGAATTTTTAATATTTATTCATGACTTATGAGAGGTGTCAGACTGCAACACTTTTATTAAATCAGTTATTTATCCAAATAACACGATTCTAGCTCTCAAATTTCTGAAAATCCTCCTTTACATTGGGTTTAAAATTTCATATTTAACCACGGCCTAAAACTCAGATAACAAAATAGGTAAATTTAGATTCTTTATCAGATTCTCTTTTATCTATTTTTCCAAAGCTTTTCCTATGTAATAAGGTCTTCCCATTGACCTAAAAAACACATGAGCACATTCCCAAAATCCGAAACAAACTCTTCAAGCCTGCCTCCCACGTTTTTCAATACCGACATACGAATCTATACCAAAATCACTCCAAAACCCTCAAAACACAATACTTTCTTCCTCAATCAAACTTTCACACATCAAAACCTCACAAAACTAGAGAAAAAACATGAAGAAAAACATCAAGGAGTCATGCCCAGAAGCCAGAAGTCGTTGCCCAACCAAAGGTCAAATGACAAAGCAATCAAATAATACTAACGTGAAGGGTAGACTAGTTATAGTATCCAAATGAGGTTAGTAACTCATTTTTTATAACCTACAACCTCAATATGTTTTTTTGTGTGAATGCTCTAAAAAACACAGTCTTTTGGTGAACTATTTCAAGTTTTAAGAAAAATTCCCCTCTAATAACTTGTTTATTAAGTTTCATCATGAAAAAGACTTTAAATTGAAAACTTTTCACCACTAATCAACTTAGAATCAAGTGACGCACATACCCATAAAATTTGTGCTAAAAAATCTGTCAGGATAACCAACAAAATTGTCATCTAAGAGTGGTCCAGGACCATGGAGGCCGTGTTCGGGCCCACGGACCGCCCACAGATGACAATGAAAATTAGAAAATTATGTTATGGCCGTGGTCTCGAACACCCTGTCCATGCCTACAGACGCTTGAAAATTCTTTTGCAAATTTGAAAGTCTAGGGTCTATGGTCGCAGACATTAGGTCCGCGGTCACGAACGGTGGCAAATTTTGACCTAATTTGACCTCCAAAACCCTAATTTAGGTTAATTTAGTTTTGAATTTTAATTTTTGTAAAAAAATGTTAACGAACACAAAAATACAGAAGCATGCACATTTAGGTTAATCAACTATATAATAAGCCTTTTCATGACATTAGTAAAGGAAAAATAGTTTCAAAGGGTAGTGAAAAAAATTTGAACTCGAAAAATTTATATTACCTAGCCCCAAACCCGAACTCTACCTTTCCAAGTTTAACTAGGTTAAAACTTAGGTGACGACTCGTAATAGGTCCAGTGGGCTAATGTTATGTTATAATAATTATTGTTTTATAACATAGTTGTTAAACTTAGGTTATAAGAGGACTTAGAACCTGACCAGATCCTAATTACATAACAACATAAGATAAGGTTTGAAAACCCCGAGCTTATACAAAGACTTCAAGGTCCGGTAAAATTTTGGAATGTTACTCCAGCATCAACTAGTATTTTCATCTACAATATAAAGTCCAGTTGACGGGGGAAATCTGTCATACCCAGAATTTTGACCCTAGGACAAGGACCTAACTTACATCGACAAGGTCAAGGGTAAAATGGTAAAAAAAGCATAGGTCAAGAATTTTTTTTCAAGTGTTAAGGTATTTTTCAATACATAGCAATGATCTCAGAGGTCTTATTTATCACAAAGGGGCCTTTTCCTAGTTGTAGGATACTTCTATTCTTAAAATATATATTTTAATACTTATTATAAGCTAAATTCCATAAAAATGCCCCAAAACTTCCTAAAATGGAAAGAAAGACTTCCACTTACTAAAAATAGAATTGCTACTAGGTTAATAAACTTGAGAAAATGTGAATGGAGCCAAAATCCAAATTTTCAGAGAGAAAATTTAAACTCCTTTGAAATAGTCTCTCTACTCCAAAAAATACTCAAGTCAATTCGAATTATCTGATATTGTAACACGTGATAAAGGATTACATTTAGAGGAAAACTTCATTGGAATCTCAACAAATTGTTTTTCAATATTTATTTACGAATTGTAATTTGTACCCGTCTGTAGGATTTTATAAAATCACTCGTATACCCAAATGACATGATTCCGACTCTTGAATTTCGTAAAAAATCACATTTGTCTACCATTTAATTTTCATGATCAAATTCGACCCGGAAGTTGGTTTACCAATCTTAGTAAACTTAGATATTTTACTGAGATTTAATTTTATCTATTTGCCTTAGCATTTGCCTATATAAACAACACTTCCAAACAACCTAAACATAAATTGAGAGTTAGAGGGAACTTTTTCCAATCTGCCCCCTCCCCCCAAAATCAAACACTCTAGGCACAAAGTTCCATTAAAACTCTACTAAAATCACAAAGAAGGCATTTTTAAGACTTCATCGATGTTTTGATAATTGAACAAGGAGTGAAGCCCTATCAAAAGGTGAAGAAAAACACATAGGAAGCACCACCAGGGTCGTTGCCCAACCAGAAGTCAATCGTCAAATCGATCAAAGAATCACGACGAACATGGTTGATTCCTTGAGAGCTCGAAACAGGTTAGTAACCCAATATTTTTAAACCTACAACCTCCACACACTCCCCACATTCATTCTCAATGAAAAACCGATCTCAAATTGCAATCCTTTTTAGTTTCTTTGCTTTTGGTCCAAATGCATGTTTGCTAAGTTTTCTCTTCAATCCAACTTCAAATTGAACACTTAATTTCACCAATCAACTTAGAGCCTACTAGGGACCTCACCCTCAAAATTTGAGCCAAAACACTACCAGAGTCTCTATAAAATTGTCGTCCGAGGGCTGTCCTCAACCACGGACATTGCGTCTCGGGTACCAGACAACCCACGAACGATGGCGTATGTTAATATTCAACCTGTTTAATTAACTTCTAGGGATTTGTTCGGGGTCACGGACGCTAGGTCCGGGGTACGAGACGTTAGGAATTTCTTTATCTTTTGCTAATTTCATGTGTTCTATTTATTTTTTTATTATAGGTCTGAGGTCATGGACAGTAGGTTTGGGGTCATGAACGGAGGCAAAATTTGACATAATTCGGCTCCATAAACCCTAGTTTAATTTAAGTAACTTTCCCTTTTAATTTATGTCAAAAATTGTTAAAAAAACAAAAAAGCGGAAGCTGCCTCACTTAGGTAAATCAACTTCTTAATATAACATAAGTAGATGAAAAATAGTTTCAAAAGGTAATGAAAGTATGGGTGAGCATTCAGTTATTCGGTTCTACCCGAAAACCGAATTAGGAAAATAGTTTAGTTTTCAGTTTTTTTCGGTTCTACCCGAATAACTGAATTTTAGTCTGAGAACCGAAATAACCGAAACTGAATAACCAAAATTTGTTTAAGGGTGGAACCGAATACCGAACCGAAAACCAAAATTTTAATTCGGCTTTCAATTAGAACCGAATTATAAGAAATACATGAATTATTAAAACTAACCGAATTATAAAAAAGAACCAAATTTTAAAAAGGAACCGAAACCGAATTAACCAATATTTCCATATATGTAATTCGATATTTGAGCAAACCAAAATACCCAACCCTGGAACCAAAAACCGAACCGAATAATATTGCGATTCTAACCGAATAACCGATTTTTTTTAAAACGGTTAAAAATTTTGGTTAAAAAAACTGAAATAATTGCGGTTCTTGGTTATAACCGAATAATTGGAACCGAATGTTCACCCCTAAATGAAAGTAATTGAACCCGGAGAAAGCCATATACCAAGCCTCTGAACCCAAAACTCTTACCTTTCCTTGTTTATTTAGGTTAAAACTTGGTGAAGACTCTTAATAGGTTCAATGACCCCACCTTAGCTTTAATAGTTATAGTTTTATAGCATAGTTCTTAAACTTAGGTTAAAAGTCGGATCTCGAACCTAAATAGATCCTAAACGCTAGGCCACATAGGATAAGGTTTGAAATCAAGGCTCACACTACAACAAACTCCTTTTTAGCAAGATTTTCTAGAATCCAATAGACCAACCTTTCCAAGCTTGGGAGCGCAATCAGAAATATTACAAACTAGATTAACATTTTCCTTTCCACACACTTTTTGAACAATTTCAAGAAACTTTGCTTCATTGCACCAAAAAATTTCAAATCTAAAACCTCTCAGAGGGGTTTTGAACTTGCCAAACAATCTGATTAGAAGAGTCCTTGGGAGGTGTTCAACGGAAATTGAAGGAACAATTTTAAGGCATCATTAAGCATAAAACATGGTTCAGTCTACTTTGGGAACTGGCATGATTTAACTGAGCATTTACGAAGGTGAAAGGGTCCCCCAAAAAATCAATATTAGTGAGGTCATACTGAGAGATAACTTGTATGAAAGGAGAAATCTGATTTCCCCTCTAATTCTACCTTTAATATTCTCTTAAGCACAAAAAATTTCAAAATCCAATGAAGGGTAGTGTGAGAACTCATAACTGTTATGAGTTTCTAGGAAAGGTATTTGAGGGACCAGTTGGCCTAGCCATAGAAACCCGTAAACATAAACTTAAGATCACCAGGATGAGAGAAAACCACTAAAATATGATGCCTATAAGAACTTATAATGTTGGAAAAGATAGACTTTCTCCAAAGAAAAGCCAAACCACCACTTTTACCTATAATATCAACAACATGACTATGATAGTTGGGTAAATTAGCAAGAAAATATCCAAATCAAGATAGTATCTATGGGTCTCCATAATTAAAACAATCTCGGGGTTAAAATTCCCTACAAGATCAATAACCCAATATACTACAGAGGGTCGACCCAAATCCCTGCAATTGAAGCTAATGCAACTCATTTTTGATGGCAACATTGTTCATCAACAAGGTCTGCATGATCTAGGACATCTTTGAGAACTGATGGATCATAAGTAGAACTTCCAATAACTTTGGAGTTCCCCACCTGATATTTTTTTGTCTTTGGGATCTCCTCTTCCTAGGAGCAATTTCTTTCCTGGGGTTGGTAGATGAGCCAAGAGAGAAGGGTTCTTTCCATGGTCTGCGAGGGTTAAGATTATTAAAAGAAATGGCATTTATATTAGAGATTTTTCGTGGAGATTATGAATCAACTTCTTTCATGATATCTGAAAAATGGATTGGTTTATATCATAATCTGGTCCAGGCGCTGATTTTTATTTCTGGCGGTAAAGGATTAAAAAGTTTCCAAGGCTTGAGCTCAGTCAATCTCCTGATAAAAGTCACTATTCTTGGGAATATTAGAGTTGAATAGGTTAAAATTTTCAAAGCCATGGGGACAAAGAGGATAGGTAGGGGTAGGGAAGCTTAAGGAAATCTGATTATGAGGGATTTTTAGAGTATTAAGTTTTCCAGGATCTGAAAGAGGTTAAGGCTGAAGTTTAGACTAATTTTTTTCAGTGTGGTTCTAGGAGGGAAGGAGGCTAATTGAGGACTAGGTTTTGATTGAGGTATGATTAGGATGTTTTTACCTTTCTCAGCTGTAAAGAAACGTTTGGTTAAAAGGGATGGGCCAAGGGGGGTAATCTAGAGGATAGCTACTGGATCCAAAGCTTGAGGGCATCTCACCAAAGGGGCTGAATAGGAGCAAGAGAAGAGGTGGGTTTAGAGAGTTAATTCAACAAGAACTTATCAGTGATAGCAAATAGAGAGCCAATATTATGTTCTAATCCAAGCTCTATAGCTTTCGGGTTCATCTTCATTTTTCTTCTTATGCATACATTCAATAATCATGTGAACAATCCTACACACCTAAAACAGATACAAGGAAGATTTTCATAAGAAATGCGATAACACCTGTCCTTACCACCACTGTTCTCCATCATAACCCTGCATAGAAGTTCGTTGACCTTAACCATAATATTGACTCTTAGACTTTTTGACGTCGGGGGTTGATTTTTTCTGGGCATGCGACAAAGGAGCCAAGTCTGTTTCCAAGACTAACTACAGAAGACTTGTTGATCAGAGCCACGGGAAGATTATGAATATTAGCCTAGACTCTCACGAAGAAAGGGTTGAGCTCTTCGATACTTATGGAGGGGTTAATAAGCATGATTAGAAGAAGTCTGATTTGGTAGTGCAAGGACCTTGAGACAACACATTCTTAATATCCAAGTCTGAGGAGAACTGCATGGTAAATTTCTTTATTCCAACCTCGTGAACTTTAAGAAAAGAGGGGGATTCCATATGGGCAAGGAAGTTTTGCTGAAAATCTTATTGGGATGTCAAAGTTTCCATAAAGAGCATGGGTGATATCTGGTGGTAGAGAGTCAGCAGGGACAGATTCACCATCAAGTTTTTTGAGTCCAGAAGGGTGGAGTTTCAGATTTTCCACATCATCGACTATCTTACCCATAATGCTTGGATTCCACAAGAAAGAAGGTTGAGAAGGTTCGTTTTTCCACAGAAGAAAACAGCCGAAACAGATATAAACTCCGAAGGTGGAAGCGAATAACACTGGAAGGACAAGAATCCACTAGAGGCTTGCGAACTGGATTGAACAAGAGATAGGGATGAAGGTACTGAGGGTAGGTTTCTTGAGCAAGAGCAGAAGAGCAAGGGAACAATTTGGATGGATTGGAACCTGGAAAGTTGGAAGAGCCATAACTAGATGGTTGGTGGTGAATAAAGACTTTTATGGGACGTGGATTGGACTGCAAGAAAGGAGGGAAACAACACCATGGTGACGCAGGGGGTAAAAAGAACTTTGAAAAGCTCCTAGGATAGCTGAAAGAGTACCGAAGGAAGAAGTTGTCCTGAAGGAAAACGAACTCGCCTAGTAAATCGCCTATGAGATCGCGTCTTGGACGGGAGAGGAACTGTATTTTTTTTTTTGAAAATATTCGATCATTCACTAAGTAACAAGTTGTGTACAATTCTGGAAGGAAATCCAGAGACCATGAACCCGTGAGCTGAGCACTCGGGCATGGTAGCAAGACTATGCGCACAATATTAGCATCCCGTGGCAGATGAAACCAACCTATGTCATTAAAACGATCTAGAGTTCCCATGATCCTGTCTAAAATTTGTGTAGTTGAAGGTAATAGCGAAGAATTAGCTCCACCATAGGTACTGAATAATAGACTTGCAGTCAGAGAGGACGCGCAGAGTATGTAAACTGTTCGTGCAATGTTCTCCAAAGCTGTCTCAAGTGCCAAAGCCTCCGCGTCAGAGACTAGCATGGGTCGTTTATAAGCTATGCATCCAACTGCTGATATCCCGTCTTCCGTCCGTAGAATCCAAGCTAATCCAACACGATCATATCTATCTAAACTTGCGTCGACGTACAACTCCGAGAAAGTCGGATGTAGGCGACGATGTAAATCCAAGGCAGCTGTGCCGATTTGATTTCCAGAAGTAGAAAGGTTGAAAAAACTAACCGCCTGGCACCATCCTTGATCGGAAGAGTGCGCCGGACGGGAGAGGAACTGTAGTGTGCGAGACATTCTTTATAACAGCACCACCATTCTTACCGTATCCGTTTCTTGTTTCTGGTTAATGTTGATTTCAATTCACATCATTACCTCACCCTTTATAACATACGCTCTTACATTCACCTGGATTAAAGTTACACAAATAACATTTTAAGCCAACTGAGCGATGGATAAAACTGGAAATATTCAGGATAACAACAGATGCCGGATCTCAACTCGACGCAAATGATACAGGTCAAAAAAAAAAACCCCAACATATTCGCACATATCATGCCCATAAGAACAACCGCTTGATATATAGTAGATGAGATCTAGTACAACTCGAAACCCTCCAATCAGAAATGCATAAAGTCGACCAAATACAAACTTCCGCATCCATATCTAGCATGTTAGTGTGAAATCAGGGGTCAGTAGGATCAAGAATAGACGCCCGAAGTTGAATTTTGCAAGCGCAATTGGCACGAATATGGCAAAAATTGACAGCTATTGATAACAAGAAGAAATCTAACAAATTCAACGCGAATTCCGGCCCTTCAAATCAATACTGTAAATTTATACCCCACAGATCCCCTTCTAATGCAAACAAAACTGAACCCATTAGTACCTAGATTCACATCACTGACAAACGATCGATCATCCAATGATCCAATCAATATCCAGTATACTCTAATCGCAAAAAATTAGCGCCGCAAAAACCCAGCTTCATGCATTGGATCCGGCTTCAATCTTAACCGATCGGCGCTTTGAGTTCCTCGGCGGCTTCAACGAACGAAGAACAGATTCCGGATAATTCAAATCCAAGCCCGTGTTCGTCCTCTTCTGTCGCTTCGCCCTCTTCTGGTTTAATTTCTCTTCGATTTGACCATCACTACCTCCTGGTTGTTCTTCCACTTCACGAAATCCTTTAACCACAAAATTAGCGAATCGAATCGCTCTCTTCCTTCTCCTGATAACCCGCCTTTGAATGTACGGAACACCCACGACCGATCCAGAAACATAGTACACGGCTTGACAAGCAGATCAAGACCCTGACATCTGATCGGTGATTGGCTTGGGGAGTTTGGGAAGGAAGAGAGGGAAGTGGAATTGGAGGACGATGAGGTCAGAGAGCGAGTGGAAATGGTTGAATGCGTCGACGAGAAACAAGACGAGAATGAAGTGGGGGATGAAGATGTAGAAGAGGATCCAGACGGGGAAGGAGAAATGGAGGAGGAAGAAGATGCGGCCGCGGGAGCACCAACTGTTGACGACGACGGGTTTGTAGATCTCTGAATTTTCATTTGAGATATTCGTTGTCCTAAGACTAGGACAGATTTCGTCTTCCGACGAGAAGTTGGATCGGATCGATGCTACTGATCTTGGTGGTCTACGAAGTGATTTCCCGTGGCAGGTTTTTAGTCTGTTTAGATGGGGAAGAGGACGAACATGGAAGACAGAGCAGGGTAGAAACTAGAAGGTAAGAGAAGGCAAAGCTGACACGGAATCGGCTGTGATCATAGTATTATAGTGAGGCCAGTTGGGCCGAGATGCTTGGGCCGCTGTGATTTTCGGCAACAATCTAGGCTGATACAGAGGTATTAGTTTTATGATACGCACCAGCTTGAAACTCGACTTCGATGTTCTTGATCTTATTGATTTCATCCAATATTCTTTTGGAAACAAAATTATTTGTTCAATGCTTAATATCTAACAAGTATCATAAATGGGGAGAGGGGAGACATTTTGCATTTCACTCATGTAGCATGTAATTTTTCATAGTCAACATCACTGCGGAAGATTGTAAAACTCACTTTTCTTTCCTCTTCTAGGTGTTTCGTCATTTAGTCTCTTTTGATTCAAGTTCTCCTCTGTTTCTTGAGGTTTTTTTTATGAATGTCATTTCAAATGGATTCATTGTTCTTCTTTTCCCTGCCCTTTTTATTTTGCTCTCTTCTTCTTTCTTTTCGGTCTTGTGTTAATATTATACACTAGTTTGTCATCTATTACAACTATCTATGACGAGGATGATCAAGGGTTTTGAGACTTTGTAGCATTTACCACGGAACAACCCAGTTGTTCGGCAAGAAGATCACAACCGATCAGCTGATCTACATATGCTATATCTATTTTGGTTTCTTCCTTCTCACTTTGCTGCTATGTGCTTCAATTTGTTAAGAGATCTTTTGCTTCTTGCATAGCATTTACCTTGCTATCAAAGACAACTGGGAGAGATCCTAGGAACTTCCACACTTGATCCTCGTTGAAGATGCTTCTTTTAAGGATGTATCGCTCGTTTATTAACCATGTAAACCTGTGTGCATCTCGGGGATACATTCCTTCTCTTCCATCTTGAGAAGTTCACAATGTTTGAGCAGGAGATCAATCTTAGACTTTATGATCATGGTTGATCCTTTATAGGCAACCTTAAGTGTTAACCACTTATCTATTGTATATTTTGATGTGATCTTCGCATACTACTATGGAAGCAGTGAACAATGCAGAAGTTTCATTTTTATAGCATTGAATGACAACTTCTTGCACTCCTCATTTGTATCTTATCAACTGTCTTGATGAATCTATCGGGATTGGTGAAGATATAGGGGTTTTCACTCTTTAAGTGAAACTCTATCTTGTTCTTCAATAATATAATTTTAATCATTAAATTGAGGTAGACGATTTGGTGCAGATCCTTCCTAGTTAGACATGAGATTGTTCTACATCGCCATTGATGCTACTCTCAAGGTGTTAACTCTTTTTTTACAACACACTTTGATACAAAATGGCTCACTATATTTACTTGTATTACTCATAAGAAGGGGGGTAGGGAGTTTAGATGAGCGTGGAATATTTTTAATTCATCATTTTTGTAACTCGACATGGAAATAAGATTATAAACTAGATGTGAACAACACATGAGAAGTATAGGCAAATGGTTATGTATTGATTTACTTAACAATACGTTGTTACACACACACTAGAAATACCCCTAACCATTAAATAATTAAAAATGGGAATTAAGGTTTAATTTTGTGTCGGGATTATGAAAACAATAAGAAAGCACAGAAACATTTAGGCGTTTTAAAAACACACCTAAACTCCTTAAGGGTCAAAAAAGTTCGTTAAGCCGGACATTGAGTTAACCAAGTTATACAAGCAATAAAACTCATCATACAATGTAACACCCCTACTCTATTCGGCTCCTAATCATCTTACTTAACAATATAATCGCAGCGGTAATCTCAACAATTGACTACTGGTCACCGTTCTTGCTCGCCCATACGAGTAATAACGTGCTTCCTGATAAGCTCTTAATACGAAACATTTTCTCGCAGTGACAACAAGAGATAGATCTAAACTCCCAAAACCAATATAAAATACATTCACAGTGAGCTTTCTACGTATCCAAAACCTATACATGTTTCTAGGTTCGTATTTAAAATGCAACAGTGCATGTTTAAATAACTGTAATCAAACTACCCAGCGCGTCACTCTCTTTGCCGACACCGGAAGTTGCATACCTGCAAAAATGGTAGTTTGTGGTATGGAATCAGCCCCTGCTGAGTATGTTATTACCTGACTGTCATGCACCCTCGGACCATTCAGTTATTTGGTCGAGAGTATGCAATTCGTTTCCATACAAATAGTTCAATGTTGAAACTGTAAACAACAATATATATTGCAGTAATCTCAAATAACAAACAAGCCCCCGGCTTCACACATCGCATCGTAATAAACCACTGAAAGCGTTTGCAGCGCTTATATGAGTACAGAGACTCCATTCCAACAAACACTTAATATTTCATAATTGAGTTCAGCGACTCACTCGACCAGACACCCAACCACAATCCACACATGAGTACGGTGACTCGACACAACCAGTTCACAACACACAATATGAGCACAATGGCTCGTTCAAACAAATCCACCAACATACCACACATAACCACAAAGCACAACCAATGAACAACAGGCGAAGTAACGAGAATTATAAACGAGTATGAACTCTCGTCTTTGGCATGCAAGCCCAAATAATGTTCGCCTAATGTACGAGTTAATATAGTCGTTCGTAATTGTTCAGTCATGTCTAATGACAACGTCTCGTTAGAACGACGTGTCTCTAAGTTACCCATCTCTTATGGCGGGTCACCCACGGCAATAGCCACTCCAGCGGTAGAGTCTCCGTCCTACGAACAATCTGTAGTTCGTTGGAAATTTATCCAGATACTTACGGCTACCACACGGTGTCCTAGTATCGTTAATGGATCACAGTTCACAGCAAGAGCCACATCCTTGATAAACTTATCTATACCATCGCATCGCTTTACTATTCTTTTTTTTCTAACACAGCAGACCAAGGTCGTAGTCCAATCCTGAGTATGTCGACTCGGGATCCAGTGCTAGATACGAGAGCGGCGTTAAAGAGGCCAATGCTCCGTATATAAGTCTCAGATATTTTATATATCTTATTATCCTAATGCTACAACGTTTTACTTACGTTCCTTATATTACACATAAAGATAGCATCATTGCCGCTAGTTCGTTTTATAATATGTTCATATATACGAACGGTACTGTTATCGCACAACAGTAATAATAAGGCAGCATTAATACACAACTCAAGCATATTAATTCACACAAGCAGACATTCAATCTTATCACAGATTTTCACACAATGTCTGAACTGAGGAAATCCTCAGAGACAATCAAGCCACATAAATAACATACCGTTCACCCTGAAAGTATTACGGTGGAGTATGAATCAGCAAGATCCTATGCTCCGTGCGTCGTCTCTAACAGTCTATACAATACATAATGCTACTGATTAGCACACTGTATAACAACACAAAATTCTACGGTACCCCGTACCGTCACTAATACCTCCCGGTTAACCCCCGTTACTTAACTGTCAATGTTTGTGGGTTTTAGGTTTAACTCGAGATTGGAAAAGTGTTATATTACAAGCGTATTAGTCTTGTCTCGTATATAATATACTTTATAGTTGAGCTTTGTTATCGCATGTAACATGTATGTTTGTAATCATATATAGTTTGTTTCTATATTGCATGTATGATTCTTGTCATACACCATACATTTCACCTTAGTATTTATTTTTCTAAGGTTTGTTTCTCTCTTTTTTTTTCTTTTCCCAAATTCAATGTGGTAAACAATACTTGCATTATCAATCCTTATTATCACATGTACAGTCCTAACATTCCATATCCAATGTTTGTAATTCTTTTCCCTTTATCATACGTCATTTTAATTATGAAAATATATGGTCATTAAACCATATTATATTTTCCTCCACAACACATATTTATTATGTGTATGTATTCATGGAACTATTCCTTATATGGCAATTCTTATAATATATATTCATTCTTTTAATGAATACCTCTTATATTACAAATGTTATAATTCTTATAACATCAAAACCATAATAAAGTTCATTCAAAAATATTAATATTTCCGAACAGCACCTATGTTCCTTAATTATTTACAAAATCCTCCACATAATTTATACCATGTTATATTATAGTTATATAACATTATTTTGACAACTATGTCATTAAAACAATTATAACTTATAGTTATATATTGTTAATAAATACCAAACAGCCCTTAAAACTCTCGGTATTAATTAATTCCCACCAAACTTCCATAATTTACAACTCAACCCCAAATTATATTTCCTTGTTACACTTATAGTATATACCTTATATTATAATCCTTATTCCTTAATATAATTATAACCTATGGTTATATTTCTCAAAATAACCGAACAGACCCCATGGTCTATTTAAATTATTTTTCCACCACTTAACTTTCTATATTCACCAATTCCCCTCTTTATAACATATAGTTTTCTAATTCCATTAAAATCATATATTATACATATGTCCTTATAAAACCTTGTATATAATTCCAAAAATCACCAAACTATACCAAAAGGTTATAAAATTATTCCTAACCTTATACTTTCTCTAAATCTCGATTTTACCCAAGTGTTACCCATTTGTAACAATATTATGAAATACCTTATATTATACTTATTTAATTCATATAACTCCAAATTTAACCAAATCAATTCCTAAAAATTCCTAATAACCTAAGGTTTGTACTAAACTCCTTTAGTACCCCCAAGTTTTCGGAAATCACAATACCACCCCAAGTCTTATAAATCTTTTACAATTTAATAAGTATCTTATTATAAGGTAGTATTTTAATTTCTAAAATTCTCCAAAGTTGGTCAAAGTCTCCTATATAGTCAACTTTGACTTCTAATACCAATTGGGACTCAAACTTTCGGTAATTACCAACAATACCCCATACTTTTCTATTTTTACAGTTTTGACCCAAAACTTTATAAAATGTTATAATTTTATTAAATTTATTTAAAAAGCCTAAATTGCTCTAAATTAAGCCCACGGCTTTCTAAATTCCTCAAGTTACGAATTGGCCCCAATTTTAATTATAAGCATAAATAAAACTAAATAAGCTTATAAACTTAAATTAAAATGGCCTAATGACATGGCCTTATTACAATCTTGAACTTGCAAAATAAATTACACAATAAATGTCTCAAAATATAGCATGTATATTCGGCCTCACTTAGGTTTAATTATTTTTCCACATAATGTCATAATTTGACCATCATGTTAATTAAATCCCTTAAATGACTAGCTTAATTTATCTTAGCCTTTTTTTCCATTTTTAGGTCAATATGACCTATATATATATATATTCACTCTCGGCCATATATATGTATATGCTTAAAAATTACAAAAACCATAAGTTTAAGGTGTTTATACCTTGATTAAGCCTTGTATGCTCTCGGCCACTTGTAGAAAAAATCACCACTTGATTTAGACATGTTTA
Organism: Limonium bicolor; assembly: GCA_023374045.1. Classification (NCBI taxonomy): domain Eukaryota; kingdom Viridiplantae; phylum Streptophyta; class Magnoliopsida; order Caryophyllales; family Plumbaginaceae; genus Limonium; species Limonium bicolor. The sequence continues at coordinate 126,224,347 of CM041782.1, forward strand.
ATACACAAAAACAAGATATGGTTACCTCCAAGCTTGAGCTTAACCATAAGGGATAATTAATGTAAGATTTAAGGCAAAAATCACCTTAAAAATGCAAGGGAAGTTCTAGGTATTTCGACCTGAACCAAACACACCACAAGGTGTTAGATCCACCATATTGACATAGGAAATAGTTAGATCTCGAAATACTACCTTGTTATTAGGTTTTACCTTGGAAAAATGCCTTAAAAGAGAGTATTTCTCTTGGATCTCGGTCACCCTTGCTCCAAATGGCTAACCAACAGATTCCACATGAAAAGGAGAAGAAGATGAGGCTATGACCAAAGTTTCACAGCCAAACTCGAAGGGAATCAAAAGTTATGAGCTTAAAGCACATTTTTACCTTAAAATGTAGATTTGAACAACCTTGGTCCCTCTACTGGTCTCAACCGAGTTTAGCTCTTGTTCTAACCTTAGAACACTGAGAATAAGCCATAGGAATTGATGAGCCACGAAATTTAGGTGTTGGTAGTGAAGAGATGAAGAAAAAGGGCTAAAAATGACATTAAAACACTTACCTTAGGACTTAAGAGCTAGGTTTGCCTTCCATGTTCAAGAGCAAGCTTTGAGAGCTTGAGAGGAAGGGAGGCTCGGCTGGGATGGAGGAGATCGGACAAGGAAGGAAGGAGGAAGGAAGGAATGATGGAAAGAATTTGAAATAATGTAAAAGTAAGCTTAATTTTCAAAAAGTAATGTATTAGGTAGCATTATTGTCAATCAAGGAATTATTTTGCCTCCTCTCTTATTGCCAGCCGGCTGCCATGGTCCAAGTGGGTCAATTATTGACCATTGACCATGCTTGGTCAATATTGACTCATGCGGGCCCCACTTAGGGTTTTATTAATATTTTAATAATAAATTTGTAAAAATTCGTAAATTTCTGGGATTAAATTCCTAATATGATATAATATGATTATATATCATATTTAAGGATAATTATAATTTTTAAGCCCATTAAAAATCAATTTAAAAGGCAATCTCACAAAAACGTGCTTTAAGGAGTTTTAGCGCACATTTTTGTGTCACAGGGTGTTCCTGAGCTTAGTTCTCCTTGAGAATGTTTTATTGTGTTCCTTACTTCATTATAATACCTAGGAATCCACTTGGTCCTACTTGGGGTCATACAAACCTCATGGTGTCTTAAAGCACATTTTTGGCTTTACCGATCTTAAGGCGTGTTTTGCCTTGTTGAGATCTTTTAGATTGTTCCCCAATAATATTTAGATGTTTAATAATCATCTTAGATCATTAATAGATCATTTAATTATATTTTAAAGTTAGGGGTATTTCAGTCTACCCCCCTTAAAAAGGCTTCGTCCCGAAGTCCTTAATCCTCTACAGTTCACCTAAGGAATCAAGTTCCACTAAGTAACCAAACAGTCCATTGCTAGGGAGTAACTCCCACTAGGTTCAACCTAGTCTATACATAACATATATATCAAATAGCCAACTCATGGTATAAACTCAATCATATCACATCACTAAGCAAGGTGCACATCAAATTCATCCACAAAAGTACTCAGCGGTACTATATATATATTCATCCAGGTACAAAACTCATAGTACACCGCACTAGACAAGGTGCAAAACCCATGGTACACAGCACTAGACAAGGTGCAAAACTCATAATACACAGCACTAGACAAGGTGCAAATCTCATAAAGTACTCAAAGGTGTTTGCAAGGGATACTCCACGCATCCCTATCTACATGTTAGTATCTCGCGAGGATACTCACACATCATTCCACATGTATGTGTGCACATATAGTTAACGTTGACAACTCACAGGGAAGCAGTCTTAAAGACCAGGACTTGACGATCCCCAACCCAACCAACGTCTACTACCCGCGGACACACCGGTTTGATCATAACGAAGGACACTGCGCGGTCCACGGCTCCTCGGGCAGTCACCTTATTTCCTTAGTCACCCACAGACACGCCGGTCTAATGACAAAGGGCTCTGCGGTCCACGGCTCTCTGGGTGATGTCACTCGCAGACACACCGGTCTAATGGCGAAGGACTCCACGGTCCACGGCTCTTCGAGTGACGCCTAAATTCCAATTTCCATTCATATCTGTGTCCACTTGTAGGAAGTTTCGAGAATCGTTCAACCCCGACGTGGTCAGCGTCAGTGTTGAACTATCTCTCACCTCAATTTGTGTTCGGTTTCCCTTGATCGGACCAGGATCAAGTTCAACTTCCCACGTCAAATTCAATCAATCAATTGTTTATTCACTTCTAATCGTTTCCTCTCTTGATATTTACCACCTCGTATCCCATAGATACACAAGTCAACTAGTGTAATTAACCTAATCACCGGCATATAGGGTCATGTATCCTAACCACGTACCAAGTTCACTCGACTTATAATTATTCATACAATTCCTAGAGGTTTTACCTCCACTAGGCTATACATCGGTCTCATGCCGACTCACTCATCGCATTCCAATACTCGGTTTCATACCGAGTCACAAATCATATGATATGGAGCTTTCTACTCCTTTTATTTGCCATCTCCCATCGAAGCTACCAGATAGACCTACTTGAACTCTCAACCGGAGATAACAAGTTAGGCGTTTATGTGTTTAGTGTTCGCAACGTTTGCATAAAATCGGAATTAGGATAAGAACACTCTATCTGTTCTCCCTTTCCTATTCGCCATAACTAATGCGAACTAAAATATATTTATGTTCATACACATAATACATCACAATATTACCTCAAGTAACATAACACAATCGTAACACTTGTACTCCACGTACAATAATAGTGTTTGCTGCATGTGTACCATGCGCTACGTACTCCTACGTACGGTATATTTTAATCGCTCTACCCCCTTAAAAATGATTACGCCCACGTAATCTACGAATATATCATCGTGAAGTAATAAGTTCAAGATGTTCCATTCCAGTGGGATTATTCGTGCACTAATGTGTTACATATTTCATTACCCCTTTTTCCATAGGGTCGGGCTTTAGCCCCTCAGGTTATACCGCCTACCTCACTTAGGTGTATGTATATTCATATACGGTTTGATCGGAAGATGTAAACACATCATTTGTGTTCCTCAAGCCTGCTAGGTATGTCAAACCTAAGCAATATGGGCCCACTCGCTCCGCAAGCAGTATGCCCAACTTCCTTATGGTTAGTTTACCCCTCCTAGATAGTAGTTTTATGTCGATTTCAACTCCATGTGACGGTGTTTTCTACACGGTCTTCCATAATTATGGGAATGGAGTAATTTATTTGACTGTGTGGTATCGTTAGTCACACACGCTTATTATTTCGACTAACCATTCTATTCAATCCTCCTGAATTCTTTACATGCTCAAGGTATATTCCCATGAGTTCATGCCACCCTACCGAACTAACCTTCGGTATAAGTGTTGTCAAGCTATGCTCTAGCATCTAGTGCTTACATCAGTTGTCTCTAAAATATCAAGACGAGTCTGATATGCGCATCTAACTGGCGCTTCATAACTCCAAGTTATTTCCCTCTGGAATGAGTTCGTTCTTTGGGTACCTTGTAGGTCCGCTTTTGCTAGTGTGAACTCGTATCCCTCGTGTGTTGGTATTTTAGTGTCCGCATATATGGTTCATCCCTCTTCTCCATTAGGGGAATCCATTTGTTTATCTGATCTTCCACCTTCTGATTCTCACCTGCATAATCGGTTAACAGTTATTATAATGGTCGCTTGTTGCGCACCATGTACCAGTCGATTGGACGGTTATCCGCCGTTGCGGTTTGCACGGAGTATCTAATCTCCGGCTTAGAGTATCTCTTGTAATGCTCGCTTTTGCCCTTCGTCTGTTGTAAACATACAATACGACGACTGGGTTTTAGCTTGGTATTCATTCTCTGTTCAAACCTAATTGGTACTAACATACTAACGTTTATGACTTGAGCATGTGGTTATTATTATTTAATGCGACATCATCGCGGCGCCCTCAGCGCGTGGTATAATTCTCTCTGTGCCCCCCTTTTGGGTAGCATCTATTATCACAAAGGTTTCTCTAATATAACTTCCTTAGATACCTCAATTCCTCTTTTCATTCATGAGTTCAATTTGCCATTACCATTAATTGGCCTTAGTTTCCTCGTTTACTAAAATCCCCAAAACTTATGTTTAACTCCTCCACTGTGGAGTTGCGACCTTATGTCACTTTATTATCAAGCTATCCTTGATTTTCCTAACCTTGCTAGTTTGACTGAGATCTCTCTCGTCATTACATGGTTTACCTAGTCAGGGTTCCATTCGCTGACTTAGACACAGAGTTGATTACCTCCTGGGTCCTACACCACTCGTTTACATGCATGGGGTACCATACTGATACATTACTACTTACCCAACTAACTTCATATAGTTTGTCAGGCCCACAAGCTCCTAGGAGTGCGGTCGTCCCATGTCTCGTTTAGTGCACTCGTAGCGTTCGTACCCGGTGATCATCGTACTCTTAGTCCCGGTAATTTAAGTTTAAGTGACTATGCTGCCAATTCTTAACCTTTGATGTCAGAATGGCCCTAATATTAGGTTCTATGGTTTCCTTATTAATGTATATTTCCTTTACTTTCTCTAAGATAGGTGTTTGCGACTTATCGCCCTAATTCTGGTTTCCACATGCTCGTCATCTGGTTATTTGTGAGTGGGGATCAGTAACTACCCGTTATCTCTCCCGTTCACTCCTAGGCTGTTAACGCCTTCAGACCTGAGTTTTCAGTATGCGGATTCCACCCAATCTATTGGGTTACACCATATGTGTTCCGGACTCCATGATAAAGGTTGACACCTCGGGTTTCCCCTGTCTTATGGTAGTCCCGTTAGTCTGATATTAATCAGTACTTGTGATTCATCACCCTTTTTCCCCTAGTTTTGGGTCACTTTGGTGGTACTAAGGTATCCCTCCGTAGGCCTATGTCATACGATATTCAGACTCAATACTTATTCTGATAGTTAAATGACTGTTAATCTTGTTATTTAATTTATTCCTAGTTGGTTCTAATACTTTCTCCTGAGGTTACAATTGGATACCCACAACTTAGTGGTTTCCGCTAATCATTCCTCTTCATTGTGTAGTCCTTACTCTTATTCAACTCATATTTCCTCCATCCTCTTTGAGGTAACGGTATCTTCCGTCGCCAGGCAATTTTCACCCTTTTGTTTGTATCCACTGCCCTCCATACGGAGTCTAGCAGCATAATGGATCAACCACACCTCCGGTGTGTGTGGTGTGGGCATTACATCGGCCCCTTTTATTGCACGTTCACATCTGCTTATTAATTATTATTTATTTATTATTTATTATTATTATTATTTTTAAAGTCCGTCTCGTATAGCTCACTCCTTGCCCTCTGGCAATGTTCAATGGTAGTGGTTTAACCACGAGTGCCGCACACTCACTGAATATGGTTATGCTGGTCCTGAAGACCCGTCACTCCCCATTGGTAATGATTGACGTTTAATGTCCATACCGGCACTGGGGTTAGACTTGAAGGCACTAATTGTTATTCTCATTTACTCCCCTTTTAATATCCTACTAAATGGTGTATTATTACTTTCAGGTTAAGTGGTCAGACCGGCTAGGTCTTCCCGAGGTTTATCGACCTCAAACCCAAGGGTTTCGTACCCCTGCCCTTAAGAAGGTTGTGTCCTGTTTTATTGCATTACGGACTTACATAAGATTTGTGTTTATTGGTAACCGCCTGGACCACCACGTCCTTTAGGGTTAGTTTACTGTCGCTGCACTTGCTGTAGCAAGTGCGCAAGGTAGGTTGAATTTTATGCTTTGGTTAATGTGGCACTTGCAGTGGCAAGTGCACCATGCAGACTGAGCCACCGGTACGGTGTGTCAGTGCAGTGCTATTCCCTAATCGGGTTCACATTCCAGTCAAAGGTTCTTGTTCAAATTTATATAGTCTCGCTCCCGTACTCGTTCTCACAAGTTTACCATGGTAGTTAGGTCGTACTCTCCTCACGAGGCGTTGCATGATAGCAACTTAGCGAGTTCTTGTTCCTACAGTTCTCATGATCCCTCCTCATGCACGTCGGGCCATCTTGAACCTTCAGTGTTGCATGGTTTTAGAGTTACTCGCTTCGGGTGAGACTTCTAAAGGTAATTCCTTCTGTATACTACATATCTCATAAGCTAATCATTATTTGTCATTTCTACCTCTTTTCCCCAAGCGTACCATCGGTACTTTCCTGGATGTAAGACAGGGTCGCTTTGCTTATAGCAAGTTAGCCCCATTAGTCCTACAGGAAATTTTCTCCTCAACTCGGTCCATTATTTCTCTCATCCTCGTATGGTAGACATTATGTCATTACCAGGACCCCCGGTCCTAACATTACATCAAAACACAAAGTCTTATCTTCTACATTTAACATAATCTTCTTAGCATCCACATCGGGTCTTTCCGATCAGGAGAGTTATCTCCGTGGTGTTCTCATTTCATTGCCTCACTAGATAGTACTCGAGATACGGGCTGCGGCGGGTGGGGTACCATTGCAAATTTCCCGGGATGCTCTCCCATCAAGTGCGAGTGGTTCATACCATCTTCGCGTTACTTGGGGTTGCTGGACCTTCACCACCTTCCGCTGCCCCGTGTTCTTCCTTAGTACTGTTACCCAGACCTCTCCTGGCATAAGTCAAGAGGGCGGTTAGACCTTTACTCGGTCGTTTAATATTGAAGTGCCTCTACGGCTATGGTGTGCAAGCTTTAGGCATTGCATCAACCCCGCAAGGTCACGTATCCTCACAACGTTTTCCCGTATTCCCAAAACCTATGCTCACTGTATAAATCCTACTATCTCTTGTCATCAGAGCGGTACTCCGCTCTGATACCTTTTTGTAACACCCCTACTCTATTCGGCTCCTAATCATCTTACTTAACAATATAATCGCAGCGGTAATCTCAACAATTGACTACTGGTCACCGTTCTGCTCGCCCATACGAGTAATAACGTGCTTCCTGATAAGCTCTTTAATACGAAACATTTTCTCGCAGTGACAACAAGAGATAGATCTAAACTCCAAAACCAATATAAAATACATTCACAGTGAGCTTTCTACGTATCCAAAACCTATACATGTTTCTAGGTTCGTATTTAAAATGCAACAGTGCATGTTTAAATAACTGTAATCAAACTACCCAGCGCGTCACTCTCTTTGCCGACACCGGAAGTTGCATACCTGCAAAAATGGTAGTTTGTGGTATGGAATCAGCCCCTGCTGAGTATGTTATTACCTGACTGTCATGCACCCTCGGACCATTCAGTTATTTGGTCGAGAGTATGCAATTCGTTTCCATACAAATAGTTCAATGTTGAAACTGTAAAACAACAATATATATTGCAGTAATCTCAAATAACAAACAAGCCCCCGGCTTCACACATCGCATCGTAATAAACCACTGAAAGCGTTTGCAGCGCTTATATGAGTACAGAGACTCCATTCCAACAAACACTTAATATTTCATAATTGAGTTCAGCGACTCACTCGACCAGACACCCAACCACAATCCACACATGAGTACGGTGACTCGACACAACCAGTTCACAACACACAATATGAGCACAATGGCTCGTTCAAACAAATCCACCAACATACCACACATAACCACAAAGCACAACCAATGAACAACAAGGCGAAGAAGTAACGAGAATTATAAACGAGTATGAACTCTCGTCTTTGGCATGCAAGCCCAAATAATGTTCGCCTAATGTACGAGTTAATATAGTCGTTCGTAATTGTTCAGTCATGTCTAATGACAACGTCTCGTTAGAACGACGTGTCTCTAAGTTACCCATCTCTTATGGCGGGTCACCCACGGCAATAGCCACTCCAGCGGTAGAGTCTCCGTCCTACGAACAATCTGTAGTTCGTTGGAAATTTATCCAGATACTTACGGCTACCACACGGTGTCCTAGTATCGTTAATGGATCACAGTTCACAGCAAGAGCCACATCCTTGATAAACTTATCTATACCATCGCATCGCTTTACTATTCTTTTTTTTTCTAACACAGCAGACCAAGGTCGTAGTCCAATCCTGAGTATGTCGACTCGGGATCCAGTGCTAGATACGAGAGCGGCGTTAAAGAGGCCAATGCTCCGTATATAAGTCTCAGATATTTTATATATCTTATTATCCTAATGCTACAACGTTTTACTTACGTTCCTTATATTACACATATAAGATAGCATCATTGCCGCTAGTTCGTTTTATAATATGTTCATATATACGAACGGTACTGTTATCGCACAACAGTAATAATAAGGCAGCATTAATACACAACTCAAGCATATTAATTCACACAAGCAGACATTCAATCTTATCACAGATTTTCACACAATGTCTGAACTGAGGAAATCCTCAGAGACAATCAAGCCACATAAATAACATACCGTTCACCCTGAAAGTATTACGGTGGAGTATGAATCAGCAAGATCCTATGCTCCGTGCGTCGTCTCTAACAGTCTATACAATACATAATGCTACTGATTAGCACACTGTATAACAACACAAAATTCTACGGTACCCCGTACCGTCACTAATACCTCCCGGTTAACCCCCGTTATTAACTGTCAATGTTTGTCGGGTTTTAGGTTTAACTCGAGATTGGAAAAGTGTTATATTACAAGCGTAGTCTTGTCTCGTATATTAATATACTTTATAGTTGAGCTTTTGTTATCGCATGTAACCTAATGTATGTTTGTACATCATATAGTTTGTTTCTATATTGCATGTATGATTCTTGTCATACACCATACATTTCACCTTAGTATTTATTTTTCTAAGGTTTGTTTCTCTCTTTTTTTTTCTTTTCCCAAATTCAATGTGGTAAACAATACTTTGCATTATCAATCCTTATTATCACATGTACAGTCCTAACATTCCATATCCAATGTTTGTAATTCTTTTCCTTTATCATACGTCATTTTAATTATGAAAATATATGGTCATTAAACCATATTATATTTTCCTCCACAACACATATTTATTTATGTGTATGTATTCATGGAACTATTCCTTATATGGCAATTCTTATAATATATATTCATTCTTTTTAATGAATACCTCTTATATTACAAATGTTATAATTCTTATAACATAAACCATATTATAAAGTTCATTCAAAAATATTAATATTTCCGAACAGCACCTATGTTCCTTAATTATTTACAAAATCCTCCACATAATTTATACCATGTTATATTATAGTTATATAACATATATTTTGACAACTATGTCATTAAAACAATTATAACTTATAGTTATATATTGTTAATAAATACCAAACAGCCCTTAAACACTCTCGGTATTAATTAATTCCCACCAAACTTCCATAATTTACAACTCAACCCCAAATTATATTTCCTTGTTACACTTATAGTATATACCTTATATTATAATCCTTATTCCTTAATATAATTATAACCTATGGTTATATTTTCTCAAAATAACCGAACAGACCCCATGGTCTATTTAAATTATTTTTCCACCACTTAACTTTCTATATTCACCAATTTCCCCTCTTTATAACATATAGTTTTCTAATTCCATTAAAATCATATATACATATGTCCTTATAAAACCTTGTATATAATTCCAAAAATCACCAAACTATACCAAAAGGTTATAAACATTATTCCTAACCTTATACTTTCTCTAAATCGATTTTTACCACATGTGTTACCCATTTGTAACAATATTATGAAATACCTTATATATACTTATTTAATTCATATTAACTCCAAATTTAACCAAATCAATTCCTAAAAATTCCTAATAACCTAAGGTTTGTACTAAACTCCTTTTAGTACCCCCAAGTTTTCGGAAATCACAATACCACCCCAAGTCTTATAAATTTTACAATTTAATAAGTATCTTATTATAAGGTAGTATTTTAATTTCTAAAATTCTCCAAAGTTGGTCAAAGTCTCCTATATAGTCAACTTTGACTTCTAATACCAATTGGGACTCAAACTTTCGGTAATTACCAACAATACCCCATACTTTTCTATTTTTACAGTTTTGACCCAAAACTTTATAAAATGTTATAATTTTTATTAAATTTATTTAAAAAGCCTAAATTGCTCTAAATTAAGCCCACGGCTTTCTAAATTCCTAGTAATTACGAATTGGCCCCAATTTTAATTATAAGCATAAATAAAACTAAATAAGCTTATAAACTTAAATTAAAATGGCCTAATGACATGGCCTTATTACAACCTTGAACTTGCAAAATAAATTACACAATAAATGTCTCAAAATATAGCATGTATATTCGGCCTCACTTAGGTTTAATTTTTTCCACATAATGTCATAATTTGACCATCATGTTAATTAAATCCCTTAAATGACTAGCTTAATTTATCTTAGCCATTTTTTCCATTTTTAGGTCAATATGACCTATATATATATATATTCACTCTCGGCCATATATATGTATATGCTTAAAAATTACAAAAACCATAAGTTTAAGGTGTTTATACCTTGATTAAGCCTTGTATGCTCTCGGCCACTTGTAGGAAAAATCACCACTTGATTTAGACATGTTTAATACACAAAAACAAGATATGGTTACCCTCCAAGCTTGAGCTTAACCATAAGGGATAATTAATGTAAGATTTAAGGCAAAAATCACCTTAAAAATGCAAGGGAAGTTCTAGGTATTTTCGACCTGAACCAAACACACCACAAGGTGTTAGATCCACCATATTGACATAGGAAATAGTTAGATCTCGAAATACTACCTTGTTATTAGGTTTTACCTTGGAAAAATGCCTTAAAAGAGAGTATTTCTCTTGGATCTCGGTCACCCTTGCTCCAAATGGCTAACCAACAGATTCCACATGAAAAGGAGAAGAAGTTGAGGCTATGACCAAAGTTTCACAGCCAAACTCGAGGGAATCAAAAGTTATGAGCTTAAAGCACATTTTTACCTTAAAATGTAGATTTGAACAACCTTGGTCCCTCTACTGGTCTCAACCGAGTTTAGCTCTTGTTCTAACCTTAGAACACTGAGAATAAGCCATAGGAATTGATGAGCCACGAAATTTAGGTGTTGGTAGTGAAGAGATGAAGAAAAAGGGCTAAAAATGACATTAAAACACTTACCTTAAGGACTTAAGAGCTAGGTTTGCCTTCCATGTTCAAGAGCAAGCTTTGAGAGCTTGAGAGGAAGGGAGGGCTCGGGGGGGATGGAGGAATCGGATCGGACAAGGAAGGAAGGAATGATTGGAAGAATTTGAAATAATGTAAAAGTAAGCTTAATTTTCAAAAAGTAATGTATTAGGTAGCATTATTGTCAATCAAGGAATATTTTGCCTCCTCTCTTATTGCCAGCCGTTTCCATGGTCCAAGTGGGTCAATTATTGACCATTGACCATGCTTGGTCAATATTGACTCATGCGGGCCCCACTTAGGGTTTTATTAATATTTTAATAATAAATTTGTAAAAATTCGTAAATTTCTGGATTAAATCCTAATATGATATAATATGATTATATATCATATTTAAGGATAATTATAATTTTTAAGCCCATTAAAATCAATTTAAAAGGCAATCTCACAAAAACGTGCTTTAAGGAGTTTTTAGCGCACATTTTGTGTCACAGGGTGTTCCTGAGCTTAGTTCTCCTTGAGAATTGTTTTATTGTGTTCCTTACTTCATTATAATACCTAGGAATCCACTTGGGTCCTACTTGGGGTCATACAACCTTATGGTGTCTTAAAGCACATTTTTGGCTTTACCGATCTTAAGGCGTGTTTTGCCTTGTTGAGATCTTTTAGATTGTTCCCCAATAATATTTAGATGTTTAATAATCATCTTAGATCATTAATAGATCATTTAATTATATTTTAAAGATTAGGGGTATTTCAGTAGAGGCTTCAACAAATGCCATTAGCAAGCTGAGGAAAGGAGAAGAGAAAAAGAGGAGAGAGGGGTTACGTGAGAGAGAGGAGAGAGCAAAGGGGGATGAGGGTGAGAAGAGAGAGTGTCAACTAATTGCTTTTCTTTTAACTTTATTATTTTTGTCCTCTAGTGAAATTAGGAAACAATAAGAGAGGGGGAGGGGCTAATAAAATCGGCCCACACACACCCATCCTACAGATTTTCACTTTTATTTACAAAGTGGACACACTAAGTTTCTTATTTGCATTCTCACCCAACAACTTCACGGTTGTTACCGTTCTTACTATCCTGTACCCGTTTTCCGGAATTTCTCGTTTAATTAATTTTATGGTTCTAAAGCTCCACTAAATTTATTAGTGACTATTTAGTTGACCAAAATTTTTACGAGTCTATTTGACCGCTTAAAGTCACGTTTTCCCGGTTCCTCGAAAAACGCGCTTCTTTAAGGTTCGTTTATGCTTTTAACCCATTTTAAAGGTCCGTTTTCTTCGGGATTTGTTCCCTCGTATTTATGTAAGTGTAATTACGCCTTTAAAAATATAATTAGCCTAATTAATTACTGTTTTTAATTACGGGGTATTTCACCATCTTACCTTGTGTCCTAGTTGATGACAGTACCAGCACAAGTTCAGTCTAGACTTAGAATGACCAGGTTGAGTCTTCAACTTTCTCATCTTAGATTGTGTGGGTTTCTCTAGTTCAAACCCCAAACTGCACTTACTAGAGTTGTTATTGAACAACATCTGATTCAGATTTGTCTTTCCAGTATACCAAGTGGGATTAGTCTGTGTCTGAAGCTCTAACTTCCGATTTGCATCAGCTAACATGCCCAAGAGAGTTTCACATTCCCTTTTTAGTGATTTGTTACGATCTAAAAGGGAATTCACTTCTTCTTGTGCCCAACATGGAAGAGTGAGAATTCTAGTCTCCAAAGAACTAACAAAGTTGATCCTTGGCTTATCCAGACCCTCTTTGACACAGTTTTGTTTTCAGTCGAAGACTTACTCAAATCTTCCACTTTAGCTTTGAGTTCTCTGATCTCAGTAACATACTCATCTACGTCAAAATCCTCATCTAAGCTAGTAGGACTTTCAAGACTCTTTATCTTGTCTTCCATCCAAACTATCTTATCCTCATACCCAAGTTTTTGCGATTTCAGTTTCATCAATGCTTCAGACAAAAGATCAAATAACTGTGTCTTTGACATAGAATCAAAAGACTCTTTCACATGAGTTAAACATACCTCATCTTCTGGGAGAGTCTTGTTTAACTTTTCTTCCACCATAAAACAGAATTCCGTGTCCAAACTCATCTCATCTTCTTGGACAATTGGTCATACACACTTGATCTTCATTCTCAGGTTCTGAGTCTGTACCTGAACCATCTTCTCCCCAAGCCGCAGCAGCTGTTGTTGAGAATTTCTTGACCTTCTCCTGAAAATTATCCCTTTGTGGCAAAGGACAATTTTTGACCTCATGTCCAGGTTTGTTGCACCTGAAACAGATTATTGGACCCTTCTTTGATTTGTTACGATTAAACTTAGAATTCTGACCTCGCCGTCCTCCAAAAATCCTTCGAATACCATCAGCTATCTTGATAATTTCTTCCTCTTCACTCAATTCCTCTTCATCTGTACCAGCATTACTCTTCCAAGCTTTCAAGGCCAGATCTTTGCATGTTGTTGGTGAAGAGATTGCTCCTTTCATCTTACCTTCATAGACCATCAGCTCAGAGCCTAACTCCTCGAGGGACATTTTTGACAAATCCTTGGTTGTTTCTAGCAAAGTTGTATAGTGCAGCCAATCATTTCCAAGACTGTCCAGACACTTTCATTGATAGTTTGATTATCCAGTGTGACTCCCACAGTCTTCATATCGCTCAGTATCTTGTCAAATTTCAAGCGTCTGTGTAACAGACTCACCTTCAAGCATTCTGAAATTATCAAACTGTCTTCTGAACTGTTTTCCTTTTGCCTTTCTGATCGAATCTGTTCCTTCATAGGCAACTTTCAGAAAGTTCCAAACTTCTTTAGCAGTTAGTATGCCAAGAACTTTCTGCTGATCACCCTCTGAAAGTGATGAGACAATCACTCTCAAGGCCTGCTTGTTCTTGCTGAGTAGCTTCTTATCATTATCATTCCAATCTTTCTTCTCTTTACGCTTGGTGACTCCTCCTTCAGTGATCTGTGGTACCAGATCTCCTTCAGTTACAACAGTCCACAGATCATAGTCGATTGACATCAGTTGATGTCCCATCTATTCACACCAACAAGCATAGTTGAATTTGGTAAGCTTGGGTGCCTTGACGTTGTAAGAACCCATATCGATCACCCTGGAAGATTTCTCTTCTAAATCAGTGAAAAAGGGAACCCGCTCTGATACCAAATGTAAGATCTTACAACGGTTGTTCTTAGTGAGGTTGTATTACTCACGAGGAACTAGGTGCTGAGTAACAGTCTGACGACGAACTCGATATTCAGAGAACAGCAACAGAGGGAAGGATATTAGATACACGTGAATCCTCACTATATTATCTCGTATCAAAATAGGATACACCCTCACGTACTAGGAGAATAGGCTCTCCAAGCAAACACAAAACACGTGTCCTATCTCTAAACACTAAGTTTAAATCCTTTTCTAGTATGATTCTACCAACTTTGTTAAAAAAATACCTCCTTTCAGATTTCTCTCTCTACAAACTCCCCCCTCCCTTTCTTAACGTCTCATATATATAGTTATCGATTTACATAAAACAATATCTTTAAAGATATAATTTCTTTAAAGATAAAATCCTAGTAATCGACTTAGATATTAAACAGAAAAGATATTCTCTAGATTATCTACTAAAGATAAAATCTGTGCAGAATATATTTAGAGACGGTTAGTCACTGCGAGATCTTCTCTTGACGGCACCTCCCTGGTCAGGTCAAGACTCAGATCTCTGTGTCTGTTACTAAGTTTGGTCAATCAAAACTTTTGCATTAACAGTAGTCAAAGCATATTTTAAGTCATTATACCCACCTAAATCCCTAGATTGAGTTCTAGGTGATCAATACTCCCACCAATATTCACTGACAATTTCTATAAGAATAGTCAACCAAGGTTCTCGACAGATTCTTTAATCTATTCCCCAGTTCAAGATAAATTGACATAAATCCCCAAAATAACAATTTGTTTTTATAACGACATAGTAAACTCACGCCTAAGCTTCCAATTGTCATTCTAAGATCCAAAAGAACACAAATATGCATAGACCACAAAGATTTTTCACATATTGTTCCAGCCCCTACCATAACATTTCTGCTTACACGAATCTAACATCCACCATAACATTTAATAAAATTTCTCCAAATGATCAATCATATATCCTAATAACTTAATTAAATTATTAGTCACACCAGAATAGCCAAAAATAATTGTAGCACCTACGAGTCCTGACATCATCTATAACATATAATTTACTCCTCAAATGACTCAACTCATAGATCTTCTTATCAAACTATTATCAATTCTAAGTTCCTCCCCTATTGCTAATAACGAATGAATTCACAACAATTAAACCTCATCTAGAAAAAAAATTCTCTCCCTTTTTTTTTGCTCAAGTCAACCTCTCGATCCTCTACACACAATAAAATGATAAAACCAACACGACAATTTAATTACAAATTTCTTCAATAATCCCTAGGTTGTAAGGATCGTAATCCTAATCCTTCCTTTATCTACTTAATGCTTCCTATATTTGGTCTACAAACCCAAGCTATTTCCGAACACCAAATGCTCAAATAAATACTACATTTGTATTGTTGTTCAATGAGACACAATTAATCAATTCGCGACAAGCTATGAGAATCCACCAAGATTTCCAATGTAAACAATTACCAAAAAAAAAATATATGAATATCAAGGTCTCCTCAATACCCAGCACGAGGCTCATTAAAACACTAACACATTATAAATATTCCTCACAAGACTTCTCGAAAAGCTCAACATGAACAATCACTTAATATATATACATCCAAAAATACACGGAAACAAACACATCAGTTGCCATATACTTTGCCTAACTACGAACCTCACACATACTTCACAACTTAACCCTAACCACTACAAATTCCTTTAGCTCCATCAACAGTTACCACGTTATAAGAATCTTACCCACAAATTATTTTCTAACTAGCTGATTAAATTTCAAGGCCACCAGAAGATCCTCCGTTATCTACTAACAACCAATGTTCCAACACTTAGTACACTTCATGCTATTATTCAATATGATACTGCTAACCAGTTCGTCAACATATAAATGGTATTCAATCAAGAATCACGTTCTCAATTTCAATCTCAATATTACCAAATAATTTTCAATAAACTACTATACTAGCGTATATCCGACTTAACACATAGATTAACCCCAAACCATCATATTAAAAAAAATTCAACACAAAAGGGTCTACAAAACCTAGCTCAAAGATCAACTAACACGTTGCGTCCATAATACATGTAACATATTGCACTCTACCTTGTTATGAAATACTACAAAAGTTTTGTAATTTAGTAAAGCATGTAATGTCCCCTAACCTACCTTGATAGAAAAATAAATGGGAACCCAATAAACAAGAGTAGTATAATGAACTTAAATTACATAAATACCTAAACACATACACATATTCATATTTTTCCAGCATTGTTCGCATCACCCATACCAACATTGTTATTTAACAGGACAGACAACCATTAGTATTAAAATAGATACATATACACAGGTAATCCATATAAATGCACTAACGTTTTACTTTCCGCAGCCAAGCATATCGAGATCAATTGTACTTAGCATTTTTTTTACAAAATCCTAACTGTAACACTTCGCAACCACACTTCCTATACTTATTTATCTAGCTGATCACAACAATCCCTTCAATTAATATTAAGACTACACTAGTGTTCCAGCCAACAAAATAATTGCCAAAATTTATTGTTCATGAACATATTAAATAAGACATAGACTGGTATATATACTGCAAAATATATGCTTTTAAAGTAGCGTAGAAATAATTTCAAACAACCCCTCCACTGGCTACATGTATAGTATTTGTGAGAACCTGATTACACACATAACTATTCACTTACTGAATGCTCTTAATACAAAATATAAAGATTCAGAAGACAACTTATAAATCCACCACCAAGTAACATAGATGACAAATTAAATTAATAATTCGTCCCTTATGTCGCAGTTAATATAATTAACAGATTTCATGACTTGCTCTAACCTTAGTTTCCAACATAAATCACCATAATAACTTTGAACAGTCAACAATAAATACAGATGCCAGACTCCTTTTACACAAGCTCATCATACATCTAATACATAGACAAACGTATTTGCACACAACCATGTCGGAAAACACCAAGACATTTTCCCTTAGTTTAATACAACTTGAAATTACTATCATTCCAAATCTCCCTAGAATTAACACCGATAATATACAATATCTCTCTTTCTCTAATTATATCTATATGTGTATATATACATATATTCTCAATACCTGGTAGTCATTGCTAGAGTGTATAATATATATATTTCTTCTTTCCCCTTACGAATACATGACGACAAATTAGTCCTTATGTTGTCATCAAAAATCCTTTATAAGTAGTTATCAGAATACACACATTCACAAACATGGGAGAAAAACAAAACCAAACATTCGACTATATTGTCCGTCTGACACATCACATAGAGACTCACTACTTCACAGCAACCATAAACATCGATAATATTGTACACCTTAGTACGTGTAGATTTTATAAATTCATTCATATAACATATAAGTAAACATTGTAACATCGGGGAGAAACAGGAATTCACCAAAAGGTGTCACACAAATCATCCTAGAAAATATCCTCACAACCAACACCTTCAGCCCTTATTCCAAGCAATCTAATTTTCAGCATTCCCCATAATTGATTCCCACATAACCTTACAACCCAATACTATAGATATATATACTAACATATATGTATATATTTATATTTATATAATGCTATCAAAACAATTCTCTTCCGGTTTTTTTATACCTCTCATGATACACGGGAGTAAATAAACTCCGAACATTCCACCATAGAAAATCAGGCACATACCATACAACAATACCCATATAGTGCATATATATATGTAATACCAAACAATATCCCTCTCAACACATTCAATACCTCACATAACACACGGGAGTATATAACTCGCACACTTCAGTATAACAAAAAACCAAGCACACATCATAACACCCAATGCAATCCCCCAAAGACAGCTACCCCAAATTTTAATCTGTTTTTAATCAAATTCTTATCTTATTTCGAAAACAAAGCTCTGATACCACCTTGTAACACCCTGGATTTTGACTCATTATAAAGTAGAAGACGATACGAATCCAACGCCGCAGACAAGGATTAAAACGGATGTCAAACGAGGCTTAAAACTGAGAAACAAGGTCTGTCCGAACATTAGTCCGAACATGTAAGTTCGGACATGTGCCGAGACTTACAGTCAGACCCGTCCTCGCATGCTGTCCGAACATTGAAGTTCGGACAGATGTTCGGACACAGCTAAAGATAGAAAATAAAATGCGTTTCAGGATCTGTCCGAACATGGATGTCCGGACGAACGTTCGGACAGGTCCATACTTGCGAAAATCAGTTTGGAAACAGAGTTAGAAAGACACAAAAAATAAACACAAAACTAATAGCAACTGATGGGGAAATGTTTTATTAAACATAGTTCAGTTAGCAATATATACCAAAGAAGTACAACGGAAACAACTTTGAAATCGACATATGATAATCTCAAACGATTTATAATTGTCAAAGGACTTTGTCTTGAACACAATAACTGACAATTTAACTCAACAGCAGCGGAAATAAATTTTACCAGGCGTTACCGCCACACTCAATACCCATTGAGTGCTCAGGCTTTATTCAACCCAAAACATTTACCAAACTTTGTAAAACAAAAGTACTTTCAGCATCATAACTCAACTTTAACAATCTGAAGTTTAATCTGGTCATCCTAAGCTATGTGATACCGTGTTCCCAATTCCCAATTCAGCATGAGTACCTGCGATCATAAAACAATGACAGAAAACGCAAAGGGATCGCACAATCAGCAAAACTGAGTAAACATTGCCCCAACTTGTAAAATACATTTTGAAACTCATTTTCATTTACAAAATAACAATTCACAACCATATCGTAAACAACTTCACCAACCCCAAATTATCATTATCAAAAACATTGCAGGGGAGAACTTTCAAAGAATCAGATTATTGGTATACACGGACGACACCCAATTCAGGGTCGCAACAAATAGAATCCCACCCCAATCTACGTCCTTAAGTGTGCACACCCCCAGAAGGTAACTTATGACCCAAAGGAGTAGATCATTAGAGCTTAACTGCAAGTAATGTCTGCAGGCAAAATTAATATAATATTCACGGGGTACAAGGTACCAATAATTTCACGGAGCACCATAAAGGTACCAACAATATACATGGAGCACCATAAGGTACCATCAAGCCAACAATTAATCCACTGAAAGTCTCCCAAAACATTTAATCACCATAGTTATAAACCTCTTCGCCCAGAATACGCGGGGAAAATAATTCCCAAACTTCCACAATATCAAAACCACAGTAAAACCAATCCATCGATACTGCGCAAAAAACAGGGGTAGAGAATGTTGAGCACAACATTTACCTGATTGTGCATAACACTGTAAAGACGAAACAAGCCAAACCACTAGTAGCACCCGTTAGAGAATTTGGGGTCTAGAATTGCAATAACATTACCAATCAGAAACCACACCCAAACAACCCAAAATAATCCAAAACCTTAATAAGTAATAGACCTTACCCCTTCTATCTAAGCCCGGCACCAGGGAAGAGACTTATCAGTTGCAGGAAGAAAGAACGAATTTGGGATTTTGGAGAGGAGCGTAATAACGTCACGAAGAGGAAGAAGAAGAAGATGAGGAGGAGATCGTGGATTAAATAGAACGGTAATATTAGAGAAAAAGAAATAATATTAATTGAATATTAAATGTATTTAGTTTTAAAAAGAGAAAGAAATAATCTATAGTGTAAATAGTTCTGGGAAATGTATTTAACGAGTAGTGTTGCAAATAATTTCGGAAAGTAGATTGAATAACAACGTCGTAATCAATTTGAAAAATAACTAGATTCAAAGGTTAGATAAATAAGGAGTAATTACTAATTGGAAACAAAATGAGAAAGGGAATAATCTAGTTGTTGGAAAGCGATAAGGATGGACAAAATATCTTTTAGGGAGAGAGAATAAATAGGTAGATAAAATAAATCAGCACTTAACAATTTATTTAAGTGGGAAGAGGAATGTATTAAATTAAGTAAGAATAAATCAGTTTCGTAATAAGAGGAGAAATATATCACGTAACTAACTAGAGAATAAGGGATGATTTAATAATGTGAATAAAGAAAACAATTCAGCCCAAATTTATCTATTAGGGAAAGTAGTTTATTAAGAAATCAATAAGTATTGAAACAGTAAAACAGTATTATTATTCCTAATACTATAAGAGAAGATATGAAAGATATTAAATAAATTATATAAATAAAATAAAAATATATTTAGTATTCATATCATATTTTTAGTGTTGTATTAATTTAGGAAAAGAAATAAAGGTGATATAATTATCTTAACTTCTCTGGGCCTTTAATCAGTTCTACTCTCGACTAACTATTTAATAACTCGTTTAGTTCAACTATGTATCATATATATATATATATATCCTAACTCAAAATTCACGGGTATTTCAACTACATTGCAACTTAGGGGAAACTTGTGTTTAATGCTACTTAGTGAGGTTAATCCTAACTGGTTGTGAAGGATAAAATTAACAAAGTAAGATTTGGCTCATCTTGGGTTTAGAGGGTTATTATCTGTTTTATCCATATTTGATTAGAACTAGTAGATCAAGTTTGGTCGCTAGTTAAACAAGAGTTTTTCGTTGTTCAGCTGAGAGTTCAAAAGTCGACAATCGGTAGTCAAGGGGTCATGGGTGCAAAGATCCATCCCGAGCTACAATTATTTTAGTTTAGTTAGATTAGTTTTATTGCTTTCCTTTTTCTCCAATTACAACCAAAAACCTCAAAACCCCCCAAAACCCCTAATTTACATTTATGCACGTTTATATATATCTTCTTGCACATTTACTAAGCTCATAATTAACTAGATAGTTACGAAGTCCCTGTGGATACACCTTGTTGTACTATAATGATTGGGTTCACTGCCCATAGTTAGCAAGATAGCATAATCACTATTTTGCTCAACAACAATACTTGAAAATGGTGATTTGGCTCTCTGGTTTCCATCTGTTTCGACTTTGTTTTCTGAACTTTTTGTTGTGTCCGACGGGTGCCGCGGACGTGCTGAAATACCCATGAATTTCTAAGCTAGGAATAATATAGGAATAATATAATATATGGTTTGAGTGATATGTCTAAGGTTAGTTAAAGTGGCCCAGGGAATTAATCTTCTCTTTAAGGTGTTTTTGTATTTTGGTGACGTTTTGCAATTACGGATTTAACCGTGTTTCGAATGCTATATGATATAGTATTATTTCTCTCTCCTGATTTCTCTGAGTTATTAAATCCCGCAATACTTTTCAGAATATTCTCTCCAACTTATTTTAAGTATTCAGAGTTCGAATTCTATTTGACTATTCAAAGTATTATCCTGTTAATTCTCCTTTTTTTCTATCTCAGCATTTATATTATTGGTATTGCCTTTAAATTATTTACAATATATCTTTCTCTTCTATATTACTTCTCGTTTCTGATTTATTCCTTCCTTCCGGATTATTTCATCAATCTTCTTTTATTATTTTTCCCTGATTTATCAAGATTTATCCTTTAGATATATTTTAAATTCCAGAAGTTAGAACTCCTTCTTAATTATATTAATTGTATTTCCTTTAATCCTTAATTAGTTTGTTCTCATTTATTACTCAAGTAATTCTATTTAAGGGTTGATTTCTCTTCACTTCTCCCCCATCCTCAATACGCCGCTCTTATGTTTACACTCTGTTTTGTTTTCACGTGCTTCTTCTTCAAACCCTTGGTGATTTCTCACTGGTTCCGTCGAGGTCTGATTATTCCCTGGTGTCCAGTTGGTAGATTGTCGGGTAAAGTATTCTACTTGGTTGTTTAGTTATCTATTCGTTGCTTGGTGAATTCTGATTGCGAATTTTGGTTACCTAGACTCCGATTACATCGACGAGTGCTATCAATAGTCCGGAGCAGTTGGGCTCTTGAGGGATTTGGTTGTTCCAGGTAAATTCTATGCTCAATGGTTCTGATTGTGGTTTTGCGAAATATTGGAAAAGGGTTCGTTGAGTTTTATCTCGGTTATGGTTTGGAGATTTGGGATTATTCCCCACGTTTTGGAATTGAGGAATTGGATTGAGATTGTGGTGTTCAATTGTGGTTTTGGGAGTCTTTCACAGGTTGTATTCTGTTATTTGGGAGCCCATAGGTGCTCCCCATTATTGATATTATTTGCGCTGCACACATTGTTGCAGTTAAGCTCTATGATCTACTCTATGTTACTGCTGTTTCATAGGGGGTGTGCACACTTAAGGACTTAGGGTGAGGTGGTTGTTTGACGGTCCCATAGGTGACTGTCCTGGAATTGTTGTTTGGGGTCCCACAGGTGACCCCGTGTTCAGAATTGTGGTTATTACTCCCTGTTGAAAGCTCTCTACTGCAGTTCGGTAATGTTATATTTCTCTGGAAAAATTCATTAACTATTCAGTAAACCCTCTCATCTGTTTGTTAAAGGCAATGGTGTTCCAAAATGTATTTTACAGCTTGAGGTGGAATTTACTCAGTTTTTCTGATTTGTGTGATCCTTTCTGTGTTTTGTCTATGTTTTATGATCGCAGGTATGGATGACTAACTGAGGGGATCGGACAGCGAATCACATAGTTTAGGACCACGTATTAATAAGGCGATGTCTTGAATTTCAGTGTTTAGAGATGTTGTTATGTTCTCAGGGTTTTTATACATTAACGTTATTTTGCTTCCGCATAATTTGAAAGTTAACTTTGGTTTTAATGTTGTTTAGTTCATCAGCCTGAGCACCCATGGGTATTGGGTGTGGCGGTAATGCCCTGGATATTTTGAGATCCGCTGCTATATTGAAGGTTATGTGCATTTGAGTTTTGGTTAACTAAGTTAATTGCTCTTTGAATCAGTTTTATCAAGTTTGTGGTTGTATTGAGTTTTATTAATGACTTCTTCTGCTCGAGGGATTCTCTTGTGTTATTATATTTTGCATAAGTATTTCTAACAGTTTTTGGGCTCTATTTCTGTATTTAAAACTGCACTTAAGGACCTGTCCGAACGTCCGTCCGGACATCAATGTTCGGACAGGCCCCGAATGTTTTAGAAGCTCTCTGTTTTGGTGTGTCCTGAACTTTGGTCCGAATGTTGATGTTCGGACACGCCACGTTAAATTTCTCGGACTTTTTAAACTCACTTGTGTCCGAACTTCCAAGTCCGGACACAAGTTCGGACACCTTTGGTTTTCAGACCTTTTAACTCTCGACTTGTGTCCAAACATCCATGTCCGGACACAAGTTCGGACGGATGGATTTTCACAGTTTAACTATCTCGGCTTGTGTCCGAACTTCCCATGTCCGGACACAAGTTCGGACCAAGCTTGTTTTGCACCTTTAGGGCTCGTTTGGAGTCCGTTTTCGAAGCCGTTTTCACCGTTAGCTTTGTTAGTTTATTTCCTATGTTTTAAGGCAAAATCCAGGGTGTTACAAGGTGGTATCAGAGCTTTGTTTTCTAAATAAGATAAAACTTGAGTAACCGGATTAAAATTTGGGGGACAAGCCGTTTGGGGAAGTTATGATGGATCACGTGTATGTTGTGAGCTGTTGAGTTATATTGGATACCTTGGTGTGATAATTGAAGGTTATACATGGATTATTGTGTACTAACCAATTGTTGGAATTGTATCATACTTGTTATATGTATTATGTTATATCTGTATTATCTACCTGTGGGTTAGGGTAGTGAGATTGTAGTATATTTGGGAAGGGATTGTTATAGGGGATTTAAAAGCCTTGAAATTCTTGACTCATAATCAGGAGTCCACCTTGAGTAGGGTAGACTGGCAGACCGATTGAATTTCCCCTACAACACCAGAAGTAGAAGCGGGAGGACTACCATGGCAGCCAACGACCCAATGAGACAGCTTCAGGAGCTCGCTTTGAACCTGGGCCAGATTGTGCAACGCCAAGCCCAGCGAGACAATGTGCCAGAAGACTACACGAAGAGAATCGCCCACTTGAAGCCAACTGCATTCAAGGGGGAGGAGGACCCAGTACTGCTGGAGGATTGGCTGCGTGAGTTTGACAAGATCTTCGAGGCGGTCAACTGCCCTGCTAATAGAAGAGTCAACGCCGCTGTGTACTACTTCAAGAGCGAGGCGGACATCTGGTGGTCTGCCAACAAGGATGCTCTTTTGGCGGGACCTGACTTTGGATGGGAGGCACTGAAGGAGGCCATGCGAAGGCGATTCTACCCTGAGCATGTCCAGATGCAGAAATACTTGGAGTTCTCGGAGCTCAAACAGCAGGCCCGGAGTGTGAAGGAGTACCATTCCAAGTTCCTAGAGCTGGCAAGGTTCGCGCCGACGATGGTCCCTGATGAGGCGTCGAAGGTGCAGAGATTTGTGGGGGGACTCAACTGGAGTCTCCAGGAGGCTTTGAGCGTGCTGACGATACCCACCCTCCAGGACGCATATGGAAAGGCTGCTAACCTGTATAGGGTGCAGCAGAAGAGGAGGGAGGTACAGACAGGTCAGAAAAGGAAGATGGAGGACGGGGAAGAGACTGGAGTCGAGACGACCGACATCAGAGGCCACACCAGGACAAGAGGTGGAGGCCTAACTCAGGTGATGGGAGGAGGTTCGATGTGAACCAGAGGAATGACCAGAGGCGGAATGATAGGCCCCAGGGGCAGGCCCAGAGAGCAGAGAACGGGCATAGCAGGCACTTACACTGCAGGAGATGCCACAAGGATCACCCGGGGAAGGACTGTGAAGGAAACCTGGTGGCGTGCTACCGGTGTGGCAGGAAGGGCCACAGAGCTTTTGAGTGCTTCCAGGATCCTCAGGGAGGCATTCAGCAAGAGGGAATGGCGGAGACCGGACCTACAGACCAGCAGACCCCCAGTCTCGAGGTAGAGACCAGCATCAGGCCCAGAATCAGCGAGGGGATGCTCCCCAGCGTGGCAATGGCGGGGGTGGAAAACGGAGGTAACCGAGGTCCAGGGGAGAACCGAGACAGCAGCAGAGCTCCGGGGAGGATTAATGTTATGAGTCGGGCCGAGGCAGAGGCTGAAGCAGAAGTGTTAGTAGGTACTTTTTCTGTTCATGGTACTTCAGCTCGTGTTTTGTTCGATACTGGAGCTTCATATTCTTTCATTTCTGAGAAATTGCTAAGAAATTGGGGCTAGAAACTTGTAAGACTTCTACCATAGCAGTATCTATACCCTCGGGGCAGGTTATTTCTTGTAATCATGTATTGAGGGATGTGGGGGTAGACATAAAGGGGAAACTTTTGTAACTGACCTGATCCAGTTCGTCCTCCCCGACTTCGACATTATTTTGGGGATGGACTGGCTAAGCAAGTATAAAGGGAAGATCGACTGTGGAGAGCAGAAGATCATTCTGAGAGGACCAGCGGGCCGAAGAGTCTCCTACAGTAGCGTGGAGAAGAAGCCGGGAGTAAAGATAGTTTCAGCTATGTCAATTCTCTCCCAAGTGAAGAAGGGACAGCAGGCATACCTCTGCCATGTCCAGGATTGAACCGAGCGCCGAGCCCATTAGAAGAGATTCGGGTGGTGAATGAGTTCCCTGACGTCTTTCCAGATGAGATTCCTGGTATGCCGCCAGACAGGGAGGTGGAGTTCAGCGTCGACCTTGTGCCAGGAGCAGCGCCCATCTCCAAGGCCCCATACCGTATGGCGCCATCAGAGTTGAAGGAACTTAAAGTCCAATTGGAGGAGTTACTAGAGAAGGGATACATCCGCCCGAGTGTATCGCCATGGGGAGCTCCTGTCTTGTTTGTAAAGAAGAAGGACGGGAGCATAAGGCTGTGCATAGATTACCGGGAGCTGAACCAGATCACTGTGAAGAACCGGTATCCCTTGCCCAGAATCGACGACCTCTTCGACCAACTTCAGGGTGCAGGAGTCTTCTCTAAGATAGACCTGAGGTCGGGATATCACCAGTTATGGTTGTGCAGAGAAGGATATCCCGAAGACGGCCTTCAGGACCAGATATGGGCATTTTGAGTTTCTGGTGATGCCCTTTGGTTTGACGAACGCGCCGGCAGTCTTCATGGACCTCATGAACCGGATCTTCAATCCCTATCTAGACCGGTTTGTGGTGGTATTTATAGACGATATCCTCATATACTCACTCCAGGGATGAGGAAGAGCACGAGGAGCACCTGAGATCAGTCTTACAGATTTTGAGAGAGCAGCAGCTTTACGCCAAGCTAATTAAGTGTGACTTTTGGTTGGACCGAGTGGCATTCCTAGGCCACATCGTCACCAAGGACGGAATCTCAGTGGATCCGGCCAAGATCCAAGCAGTGAAAGAGTGGCCAGAACCGAGCAATCTGACGGAGGTTCACAGTTTCTTGGGTCTAGCGGGGTACTACAGACGTTTTGTGAAGGATTTCTCAAAGATAGCTAGACCCCTCACAAACCTCATGAAGAAAGTAACCAAGTTTCAATGGGATGATGACTGTGAGAAGGCGTTTCAGACGTTGAAGGAAAGGTTGACCACAGCCCCAGTGTTGACTTTGCCTTCGGGGACAGACGGATTCGAGGTTTTCAGCGATGCTTCCATGTATGGCTTGGGGTGTGTCTTGATGCAGCATGGGAAAGTCATAGCCTACGCATCGAGACAGCTGAAGGAGTACGAGACCAGATACCCGACGCACGACCTAGAGCTTGCAGCAGTAGTTTTCGCGCCTGAAGATTTGGAGGCACTACTTGTATGGAGTTTCCTGCAAGATCTACACCGACCACAAAAGCCTCAAGTACATCTTCACTCAGAAGGAACTAAATATGAGGCAGAGGAGATGGTTGGAACTGATCAAGGACTATGATTTGGAGATCTTATATCATGAGGGGAAGTCTAACTTAGTGGCCGATGCTCTGAGTAGGAAGAAAAGTCATTCTGTGAATTTGATGTGGGTTCTTCCAGACGAGCTAGTTCGTGACTTTGAGAAGCTGAACTTGGAAGTGATGGAGGCGGGAGGAGTAGAGCGTGAGGTGAGGTTGTACCATATGAGTGTCTCTTCCGACATTTATGGGGAGATACTCAAGGGACAGCCGGGTGATGCGAAGTTGGAGCGCATCAAGGAGAAGATGAAGGAAGGGAAAGCTGAAGGGTTTGAGACCCACAGTGACGGCAGTCTGAGGTTTAGAGGCCGATGGTGTGTACCTCAGGGGTGCATGGAGGTAAAGGAGAGACTGATGAGGGAGGCTCATAACACTCCCTATTCAGTTCATCCCGGTGGTGATAAGCTGTATAAGGACCTAAAGAAGATGTTTTGGTGGCCTAAGATGAAGAGGGAAGTTGCAGAGTTTGTGTCGAGATGCCTTACCTGCCAGAAGGTCAAATTCGAGCACAAGAGGACAGGAGGTTTATTGCAGCCGTTGGAGGTCCCAAAGTGGAAGTGGGACTCCATTTCCATGGACTTTATGATGGGTTTACCACCGGCGAAAGGAGGAGTTAATCAGATTTGGGTAATAGTGGACCGACTCACTAAATCTGCACGGTTTATACCCATGAAGAGGGCGTGGTCCATGAGCCAGTTGGTGGATGCTTACATCAGAAATGTGGTGAGATATCACGGGGTACCTGAGACCATCATTTCAGACAGAGACTCGAGGTTCTTAGCTCATTTCTGGCAGCAATTTTCAGAAGGCGATGGGCACCAAGTTGAAGTTGAGCACTGCGTTTCACCCAGCCACTGATGGTCAGACAGAGAGAACCATCCAGACCTTGGAGGACATGCTTCGAGCATGTGTGATGGATTTCCAGGGTTCGTGGGCAGATATGCTACATCTGATAGAGTTCTCTTATAACAACAGTTACCACACCAGCATCAAGATGGCTCCTTATGAGGCTTTGTATGGGAGGAAGTGTAGGACACCGCTATGTTGGAGCGACATTAGCGAGACTGTTGTTTTGGGACCTCAGTTGATAGAAGAGACTATGGAGCAAGTCCGGATAATCCAGAGACGAATGAAGGCAGCCCAGGACAGGCAGAAGTCCTATGCCGATCTCAAGCGCAGACCAGTTGAGTTCGAGGTTGGAGATAGAGTTTTTCTGAAAGTATCGCCCATGAGAGGAGTAACCAGGTTCGGGAAGAAAGGAAAGCTCAGTCCCAAGTTCGTTGGACCCTATGAGATCTTGGAGAGGGTTGGAGAAGTGGCATACCGGCTAGCGCTTCCTTGTGAACTGGAGAAAGTTCACAACGTCTTCCATGTATCCCAGTTGAAGCGGTATGTTCCCGACCCTTTGCATGTGTTGCAGCCAGAGGTCTTGGAGCTGGAGCATAATCTATCCTATGAGGAGTATCCCATCAGAATAATGGACACTAAGACCAGGGAGACACGATCGAAGTCCATCCGTATGGTCAAAGTCTTATGGTCTAATCATGGAACCGAAGAGGCTACATGGGAGGTAGAGGAGGAAATGAGGAAGAAAATACCCACAGCTTTTCGATCAGGTAACCGCTCGAGACAGTAATTCGTTTGGCAGTTTTCGCTTTATGGATGAGTTTTAGCTTCGAGGGCGAAGCTTTCTTTTAAGGGGGATGAGATGAAATACCCAGGAATTTCTAAGCTAGGAATAATATAGGAATAATATAATATATGGTTTGAGTGATATGTCTAAGGTTAGTTAAAGTGACCCAGGGAATTAATCTTCTCTTTAAGGTGTTTTTGTATTTTGGTGACGTTTTGCAATTACGGATTTAACTGTGTTTCGAATGCTATATGATATAGTATTATTTCTCTCTCCTGATTTCTCTGAGTTATTAAATCCCGCAATACTTTTCAGAATATTCTCTCCAACTTATTTTAAGTATTCAGAGTTCGATTTCTATTTGACTATTCAAAGTATTATCCTGTTAATTCTCCTTTTTTCTATCTCAGCATTTATATTATTGGTATTGCCTTTAATTATTTACAATATATCTTTCTCTTCTATATTACTTCTCATTTCTGATTTATTCCTTCCGGAATTATTTCATCAATCTTCTTTTATTATTTTTTCCCTGATTTATCAAGATTTATCCTTTAGAGATATTTTAAATTCCAGAAGTTAGAACTCCTTCTTAATTATATTAATTGTATTTCCTTTAATCCTTAATTAGTTTGTTCTCATTTATTACTCAAGTAATTCTATTTAAGGGTTGATTTCTCTTCACTTCTCCCCATCCTCAATACGCCGCTCTTGTGTTTACACTCTGTTTTGTTTTCACGCGCTTCTTCTTCAAACCCTTGGTGATTTCTCACTGGTTCTGTCGAGGTCTGATTATTCCCTGGTGTCCAGTTGGTAGATTGTCGGGTAAAGTATTCTACTTGGTTGTTTAGTTATCTATTCGTTGCTTGGTGAATTCTGATTGCGCTAGACTCCGATTACATCGACGAGTGCTATCAATAGTCCGGAGCAGTTGGGCTCTTGAGGGATTTGGTTGTTCCAGGTAAATTCTATGCTCAATGGTTCTGATTGTGGTTTTGCGAAATATTGGAAAAGGGTTCGTTGAGTTTTATCTCGGTTATGGTTTGGAGATTTGGGATTATTCCCCACGTTTTGGAATTGAGGAATTGGATTGAGATTGTGGTGTTCAATTGTGGTTTTGGGAGTCTTTCACAGGTTGTATTCTGTTGTTTAGGAGCCCATAGGTGCTCCCCATTATTGATATTATTTGCGCTGCACACATTGTTGCAGTTAAGCTCTATGATCTACTCTATGTTACTGCTGTTTCATAGGGGGTGTGCACACTTAAGGACTTAGGTGAGGTGGTTGTTTGACGGTCCCATAGGTGACTGTCCTGGAATTGTTGTTTGGGGTCCCACAGGTGACCCCGTGTTCGGAATTGTGGTTATTACTCCCTGTTGAAAGCTCCCTACTGCAGTTCGGTATTGTTATATTTCTCTGGAAAAATTCATTAACTATTCAGTAAACCCTCTCATCTTGTTTTAAAGGCAATGGTGTTCCAAAATGTATTTTACAGCTTGAGGTGGAATTTACTCAGTTTTTTTGATTTGTGTGATCCTTTCTGTGTTTTGTCTATGTTTTATGATCGCAGGTATGGATGACTAACTGAGGGGATCGGGACAGCGAATCACATAGTTTAGGACCACGTATTAATAAGGCGATGTCTTGAATTTCAGTGTTTTAGAGATGTTGTTATGTTCTCAGGGTTTTTATACATTAACGTTATTTTGCTTCCGCATAATTTGAAAGTTAACTTTGGTTTTAATGTTGTTTAGTTCATCAGCCTAGCACCCATGGGTATTGGGTGTGGCGGTAATGCCCTGGATATTTGAGATCCGCTGCTATATTGAAGGTTATGTGCATTTGAGTTTTGGTTAACTAAGTTAATTGCTCTTTGAATCAGTTTTCAAGTTTGTGGTTGTATTGAGTTTTATTAATGACTTCTTCTGCTCGAGGGATTCTCTTGTTATTATATTTTGCATAAGTATTTCTAACAGTTTTTGGGCTCTATTTCTGTATTTAAAACTGCACTTAAGGACCTGTCCGAACATCCGTCCGGACATCAATGTTCGGACAGGCCCCGAATGTTTTAGAAGCTCTCTGTTTTGGTGTGTCCGAACTTTGGTCCGAACGTTGATGTCCGGACACGCCACGTTAAATTTCTCGGACTTTTTAAACTCACTTGTGTCCGAACTTCCAAGTCCGGACACAAGTTCGGACGCCTTTGGTTTTCAGACCTTTTAACTCTCGACTTGTGTCCGACACAATTTGGACGGATGGATTTTCACAGTTTAACTATCTCGGCTTGTGTCCGAACTTCCCATGTCCGACACAAGTTCGGACCAAGCTTGTTTTGCACCTTTAGGGCTCGTTTGGAGTCCGTTTTCGAAGCCGTTTTCACCGTTAGCTTTGTTATTTTATTTCCTATGTTTTAAGGCAAAATCCAGGGTGTTACACGTGCGTTCTAGGCATTATGCCGTGTCCGGATGGGATATGAGGATGAATTCTAGGATTACTATTCACTTGTGTCTGAACATGTAAGCCCAGACACAAGTTTGGACGTATGTATACTGTTTTACGGACTTTGTCTGGACATGTAAGTCTGGACATATATCCGGACGCCTCTTATTTTTGAAATCGACTTACATTTGGACTTGTGTCCCGGACGTGTGTAAGTCTATCCTCGGCGTGTGTCTGGACATGCAAGGTCGGATGCATGTCCGGACACGTGTCTGTTTTTGCTTAACTTTTGCGTTTTAGCTTCGTTTTGACCGCCGTTTGTGGCATTGTGTTCCTCTTACCGAGTACTATCTGTTTTTGTGTGTTTTGCTTCGTGGTTATGAGTACAGTTCGAAAGTCTTCGTTAAGTTCCGACCTCTGTCTTGCTCTAAATGAGCATCCGAGCTTCTGTTTTCTATTTGGCTTTCGTATGTGTTAGTCGGTTTACGGCTTATGTTCTGTTAAGACTTCCGATCTGTTTGATATGCTTCTGTCTTTTGATCTATTCTGTTAAAGGTTTCTGCTCCATTTTTTCTATAAAACTTATATTTTGGGGACCTAGATGTTTAGCTTGTGAGCCTTGGATATTCGGGCCAGGTTGTCCTATAGCATGTTGCGTAGGAATTCCTTCTATTTTGTTCCTCGGGTTCCCTTCTGTTTTGTCTCTCAGGGGCCCTTGGATGTTTAGTGACCGATGGGTCCATAGCTGTCTCTACGGCTTCTATGTGGGATCTTCGGATCTATAGGGCCATAGCGTTGCCCTTTTGATGTGTCAATTGGTGTCTAGGGTCCCACCTTGATAAGCCGCATACTTATCATATTTTATGGGCTAGATTTGGTATTATATTTATCTAAATAAGGTTAAATATATGTTATTTATGCTTATTATGTGTTAAAATATATTATTTGTACAAATTTATGTTTTTGTGAGTTTTATGTGCAAGGAATGATTTTCTAGGCAAAAGTACATTGATGCAGGACTCAATGCCGGATTAATCCTACACGGCATGAGCGTAGAACGGAAAAGGAGCTTTGTCGGATGCGATGCCGGGTAAAGTCTATCCGGCATAAGTGTAAGTCGCTTTGGTTGACCATACGACAGCACATGTGTTCCACGTGAGTTCCAACCGCTGCCGGGTATGATGCCGGGTATCTCCTACCTGGCATATGCACTATTTCACGCAGAATTAGCGGTTTCGACCATTAACAGTTAGGCACATTTCCCACGTGTGCCGGCTACTGACGACCCGACACGACGCCCAGCAAAAGACATTTTGAAGCCCTATAAATAGGCCGTGAGTCTACATCATTTGACACACTTCAACATACCAAATCCACGCCATTCACTTCTATATTTCCGCCTCACTCCATTGTTGGTGTCCAAAGAAGTCTACGGATCCATCCACGCAAGAGAAGAAGACCTTGTCGGGTTAAGGCTATTAACATCTCCTTGTCCCTCTTTGTATTCTCTTCTTGTAGTTGTGTGGATGGTGATGTAGAATTCTTTGTCTTCTCTGGTTAGAAATGGTTCTCTTTGTAAACGTACTATGATCACTCAATAAAAGATATAAGTTCAACTTGGAATTTTGTGTTTGTTGCAATTAGGAATGAAGTTGCATCTTCTTCCATTTACTTCAATTCTGACCTTGGTAAGGCAGAAAGGTTGAGGAATTCCAAGTGGTCTTTCTATTTGTCTTTTATAACTTAAAGGATGAAATTTAAGGCTTAGAATTCTCCCCTTTTCGGTTCGTTGATTACCTAGATATTGTTAGTTTTCGATAATGATTAGGGAGTGCTTAGTTCGGCTTCGAACTGGAAGAGTAAATTGACATTTTGAGAAGACCGGATGGCATGCCGGGTGCAAGACGTCCACCACATTCAAGATTCTTGTCTTTGCCGGGCGCATCTTGTCCGGCAGTACCAAAAGTTGGTTAGTTCAGAATTTATTCTTTTCCCTTGGTGTTCATTTGTGTTTTATGACGTTGCCATTTCGAATCTGGGGTAAATCATTATAAATACCATTTTAGATTAGGTTTTAGGTATTTTTCTTATTTGTACTTACACACTTATTCTCCCCCCTTGTTATAGAATAGGCTTTTGCCCGGATTAGGACTAGTTTTCTATAAGTCCCTTGGGTATGATTCTCTCGGTCGTAATATATTTACACTATACTCCGACTGGGTTTTTATTTGCTGCCCGTAGTAGAGTTGTAGGTTTAGTTTATTATTTTATTCTTTTTATATATAGTTTTATCCTACAATTTTCCTGTTAGCACACCTCTATTTTGTGAAGCGTTCTGTTCAGTTTCTCTGTGTTTGCTGTCCGCTCCACTCTTGTTTATGATTTTTGTTCAGTTTGCTCAATTTCTCCTTTTCCTCTCTGATTTGACAAGCTTCTATTTCTGTTATGATCTGCAGTTCTTCTGATTTTGAGAAAGCTTCATCCTCTATCTGATTTCTGCTTCGATTTCTGGTCTGTTTTGCTAAGCGTATGTATATGTATACGTATTGGTTCAGTATTAGTTTTGAGCATGCTTAGGTGATGAAGTTTATCACCTGCTGAGCTATAGTTTGGCTCACCCCTATTTTTGTCTGATTTATAGGTTTAAGCCTCTATCTGAAGATTCGGCTCTCGCTATTTGTGTCGCTTTCGTTTTGCTTTTCATTGTATTTGTAACTGTGGCTTGAGGCCCTTTTGTAGGCTGTCTTCATTATTATGTATATGATTTGGCTTTCGCTCTGCATTTGTAAACGAATAAGTATTGTAATCCGTTATCTGTTTGATAAAAGTGTATTTGCATCTATTTTGGTTTTCGTGAGTGTAGCCTTGCGTGTCTTAGGTAGTGAGCGCGTGGCGTGTAACGGTCTCTGAACCAAGGTGGTTTTGGGGTCGTTACAGTGGAACTCTCCTCTGATGACTTGGAGCGACGCGATGACTCCTCCTTCTCAAGGTTGAAGAAGTAAACATCCTTATCTTCTTTGGAGAGAAATAGAAGGGGGGAGGGACATAATGGTAGTTGACTTTAGAGGGAGGAAACTCCATCAGGTAGAAGTGGAAACTCTCCTCAGATGAGTCGTTCTCAAAATCAAGTTAGTGGTTGAGTGGCGGTGGTCTCTTTGATTCAAACAAGGGAGGAGAGAAAGGGCCACTCATGTAGGTTGCCCCGCCTCTTGAACCATTGCACTCTCAAATTGTTGTGATATATGATCGAGCTTGGCTAGGATTCTTACATTGATGGTGTCTTGTTCAATTCCTTGCATTTGTCTCTGAGACAAACTCTGCCATGAGACCCATCAACCTAGAGGAATTTCTCTATACCGTGATCCCAAGACAATGAACGCCTCATGGTCCCCTCCACACTCGTGGCACATGATTCACTGGTTGGTGTCTTGTTCGGTAGGGTTCAGATTAACAGCTTAGAAACGGTCCTCCAGTGGAGCCTCTAATCTAGAGGACACATATGGAATGCTCCACAACCTTGACACTCAACATATCTATCGTAGGTTGTACCATAGTACACTCACGCTGTACTATTGGAGTGGTCATACCAACCTCTTGCTTGATCATAATGACCATCCATTAGAATTAAGTTCCTACAAAGAATAGAAACATAAATTTATACACCAAAGGAATGGTCAAGCCAAGTAGATTTCATATTTTTTGGTATTTATTAGCTCTTAGTGTCTAAGGATGATTTCTATGTTTGTATTACTTTAGATAATCCTCGTGTTCTGCTCGAACTTTCTATTTTCATGTTGGAGACGCCGTTTAATGCTCTATTGTGTCTAGCGGTCTATCTAGTCTATTACTACATGTCTTGTTCTTAGATGGTCCTATTTTGATTATCTTAGAACTACCTGCCTTTGACATGCTAGTAACGTCCCATAAGGATCAAATTGTATACAGTAATTGCTCGCTTATGCTTGTTACAGCCCAGATCTTGATTGCTACTTCTATAGGGAAATTTCATGAAATGCCACTATATTTTTGGCTAATTCATGAAATGCCACTGCAAAACGAAAGTCATGAAATGCCACTATATTTTCTAAAAAGTCCATGAAATGCCACTATAGATGGAAAAAAGACAAAAATACCCCTACTAGTTGACAAAGTACTTTTAAAGTTCACAATATGCCCCTAAGCGTTAAAAATTAACAAAAATATCAAAATACAAAACAAATATAAAAAAAATTAAAAAATTTATAAAAATTCAACAAATTCAAAAAAAATCAAAAATTCAAAAATTCAAAAATTTTAAAAAATAGATATATCCTTTTTTAAAATTTATTCAATACCATAAAAAGAATATTGAGTTATAAACAAATAATTTATACCAATTTTTCTACCATAATAGTACCATAATTTTTATCATACATTTTTTAATTATTATTTTTTATCAATTTAGATTATTTATTTCTTCAAAGTAAATAATTTTTTTATATTGCTGATAAATTTTAAAAACTAAAGGGAAAATTCACGAGATACTCCTGTTTTCTTTCGTAATTCACAATATACCCCTGTGATTTTAGTAATTCAACTTTAAACATGCTTAAATGTTGTCCAAAATTGATGAAACTTTACATGGACGATGCTAAAGTGTTATATGTAGGTCCAATATCAAATTTGAAGTTTTTAAAGCTCACATGTGACCTGCGGGACCCAATGAACAGTCACAACTTATTAGGAGCAAGTAATGATAACCAAAGAAAGAATAAGTTGCATATTATTATTCTGAAAACGTTTTATTCTACATTTCAAACAAGTTTTACTATTTAATATTGTGTGTTACATATATATATTCTCAGTCGCTCTATCTCAAATAAATTATTGTGTTTAGAATTTTAGTTTTTAAATTTTATCAACAATATAAAAAAATTTATTTACTTTAAGAATTAAATAATCTAAATTGATAGCAAATAATAATTAAAAATGTATGCTAAAAATTATGGTACTTATTTGGTATAAATTATGGTACTAAATTGGTAAAAAAATTGGTATAAATTATTTGTTTAGAACTCAATATTCTTTTTATGGTATTGAATAAACTTTAGAGTAAATTACTTAGAACCCCCTTGAGGATTTAGGATATTACAGTTAACCCCCTTGTGTTTATCATAATTACTGGTAACCACCTCGAGGTTAAGGTATCTTTGACTACGAGCCCCCAAACTATAACTTTGTTATCAGGAAGTTAACTACGTGTTAACCTATCAACTTAATTATATTAATAAGGTCATACTAGACAAAAAAACACTACTTAACCTGCATTGTTATTTTCCAAAAAATGTCAAACCTTCCTTGAAAATGCATCTAAAGTGGGATGAGAGAGAGTTAGATGATGTTGCTTAAGTTGTTTTGTTGTCCAGCCTCGCATTATTAATGTGAGTAAGCTAATAGGTCAACACATAGTTAACTTTTTGATCACAAAATTATAGTTCGGGGGCTGGTAGTCAAAGATACCTTAACCTTGAGGTGGTTACCAATAATTATGATAAACACAAGGGGGTTAACTGTAATATCCTGAATCCTCAAGGGGGTTCTGAGTAATTTAATGAATTTTTTTATATATTTATTGATATTTTAATTTTTCAATTTTTTGAAATTTTTGAAATTTTAATTTTTTTAATTTTATAAATTTTTTAAAATGTTTATAATATTTCATATTTTTTATATTTTAATTTTATTTTGATATTTTTTTAATTTTGTAACACTTGGAGGCATATTGTGAACTTTAAACAGCGATTCTTACAATATTATATTTTGAAAAAAAAACTCGTTTACTGGTGTATTAATTAGCATAGACGTAGTAAATTGATCAAATATATATAAAATGACCATAATCTTGGTTTTAATTATGTCAACGAAGAAAATATACATCGACCGACCGTTATTAATGCATATAGTAGTAGTGTTGTAGTTCGGAAATTTCACGAGATACCCCGATGTTTGAGTGAATTTTATCAAATATTTTTTATGTTTTATTTTTTATTAGGAGATACCTCTAAGGTTTCATTTTCTTTATGACATAAACTTGATATTTCGTTTTTATTACGAGATACCCTTTAGGTTTTAATTTTATTACAAGATGTTCCTCTGTTCAAAGTAGACCTGGCAATTTGGGTCGATGGGTCGGGTTGATATCAACCCTAACCCAACCCATTTTAAATATCATCAACCCTAACCCAACCCAAAAATGGAAGGGTCAGAAAATCATGACCCTAACCCAACCCGTTTAAAATCCTTCAACCCTAACCCAACCCACCCAACCCATTTTTAAGCATACAATAATTTAGATGGATTAGGAGTAGAAATTAATAAAAAAATCCAAAAACATTCAGTTCTAGCTAGCACACTAATAGGATGAAACAAAAGGAAGAGAAGTAATCTTGCTTCATCGACCCAAGTTTAAATGAATTTCATGTTATGCAAAGAATCTAAAGTACTACACCAATTCCCCATAAATAGAATAACTCATATTTTTTCCATAAGTTTATTTTTATCAATCTGAGCCTAAACCTCTACCGCTGTTGGGGAGGAATCCTATCTCGATATGCACATGATCCTAAATAAAAAGTGGAACAGAAATGAAGATCTTCATTATGCATTAGAGAAATATACTAAAGACAAATCTTTTAAAGTTAGAAATAATTTATAAACTAAGAGCTCAAAGCCTCAAACTATGACTGATAGTTTTAAAATAATTACACCTGTTAAAAATGAGTGCTCATGCCCTGAAAAAGAACAATCACAATCACTTAACTGTTACCAACAGTTGAGGAACTTTTATGCGGCACACTATTCTTTGTTGGCTTCAGAATTCACTAAGAGGTCTATAATCAAGATCCCACTTACAAAAAATATATATCACCTACTTTTGTTCACCCTTCTAGATAATTTAAACATACCTATGTTCTTAAGAACGTAATCACAATGAGAATAAGAAAAACAATCCTTGGGCAAAGATGAAGAGCGACATAGACATGAACAACAACGTATAGAAGAAAGATGGATGTGAGTCTGCAAGACGAGAGCATTAGGGTTTTCAACATTATGTAAAGGTCTCGTTGGGCCCTCTATTTGATATACAGCTGGTTGAACCGTCTGTTTAGTTAATATTGTGTGATATTATTAAGGGTTGGATAGTCCAACTGCACTTGGGCTTAAGGCTAAGGTATAGTTTGATTTGAAAATAATATATATATATATATATGAATTAATATTTTTGTTTTTTTAATAACAACTATATTTTCGGGTTTCGGGTTGGGTCATGGGTTTAGATCTCTACCCAAACCCAACCCAAAAAATTAGCTAATTACCCTAACCCACCCAAAAAATAGATGGGTCAATAATCAAGACCCTAACCCGCAAAAATATGGGTTGGGTTCGGGTTGGGTCAAAATTGCCAGGTCTAGTTCAAAGTTTGATACACCATCCGTTCAACAATATTTGTCATTTTAGAAACTTGTACACTTATTTAGATAATAATTACTTTTGTGCTGAATAGTAGGGTCAAAAGTGGAAAAAAGTATGTCAAAAAACTAAAATGACTTGTATCTTTGAACAAGTTTCACATTCTAAAATGACAGATATTATTGAACGAAGGGAAGTATATATTATATTTTAAATATCTTTATTTTACCATCGCACCATGTGCTCCGCAACAACCTCGAAGATTTATGGTCAATTTCTTTTAAATTTAAATATAAACAAATACAAAAAATAATTAAAGATCATATAAAATTTGAATTCAACTGAAATACCCACAAATTTTGATTAATTGTAAGCATATAGTATATTCCCTCCGTTCAACAATATCTGTCGTTTTAGAAACTTGCACACTTATTAAGGAAAGTAGAAAAATAATGCATGTACCCCTACTTTTTACTTTTTCATCTAGATAATAGTTATTTTTGTGCTGAATAGTAGGGCTAAAAATGGAAAAAAAAATGTGCCAAAAAGCTAGAATGACACATATTTTTAAACAAGAATCACTCGCTAGAATGACAGATATTAATTAACGGAGGGAATAGTACGTTATATTGAAATAAACATGGTTATGATAATTGGTGGATATTGGAATGTTAATGATTGGATTATCTGGATTTGAGATGTTATTGTGAGTAAGTAATTTGAATTGGGAAGTATTCCTTAATTAAGGATAAAGAGTAATTGAGAATAAATAAGATATAATTAGATTTTATTTTTATCTCCTTACTCTTCCTTATTTAATTTTCCTTTCCTTCATTTTCCTTTTCCTGATCTTTTCTCTTCCTTGCAAAATCACTTTAAATCTCTTTCTCTCCCTCTCAGTGCCTCGCTTTTATCTTCTTCTTCTTCTTCGGTAGCAAGAATTTTTGAAATTATGAATTGATTGTTTTGGTGGATGATTGATTGTGTGAATGGATTAAATTCTAGATGCCGAGTTTGTCGATGTTGAATGCTAGTGCTTTGTGTGATTTCTTATTCATGGTGGACATAGTTCCAGGTAAGCTACTATGTTTGCTAAATCGTTCTGTGCAAATATTTGTGAATTGTGGAGGATTTGATTTTGATTTGAGGAATACCCCTCATGGATGAACATGGAAATTAGGGTTTGGTTATATTTGGGAATTTGGTGGGATTTGTTGAATATATTATTTGGATTGGTGGTATAGATTTAGGAAAACTTTCACTGGGATGGATTCTTACACATTGGTACATTGAATTGAATATTGTGTGTTGCAACCACTATGTCGCAGTTTAAGCTCTATAGATCTACTTCTTCATGGTCATAAGTACCCTTAGAAGGATGTCCACACTTAAGGACTTAGAGTGAGGTGGAATTTGTATTTTACGACCCCACTCGCTTGGGTGTTCGTTGGTGAATTGTATATTTGCGACCCCACTTGTGTTGGGTGTTCTTTGGTGGATTTTGGTTGCCAGCGTATGGATCTCATACTCTGGTTGAATTTTTCTATTAATTGTATTGGAGTACTGGATGATGGTTATGGATAATTGGGTGTGGAACTAAACTAGAGCTTTCAAGTAATATGAATTTTTCATTGCGAAGTAGTGGTTTACTCAGTTTCAACTGATTTGTGCGGTCCTTTTTGTGAGTTGTATGTAATTTTTTGATCGCTGGTAATGATGACTAGCGCATGGGGACTGGGAAATGCGACACCACTTAGGGATAGTTGTTAGATTGGATTAACTATTGACATTGTTGTTAATTGAGCATTAGGACTTCAACTAATGTTGTCATTTGATTAAAAATTGGTATTTAATATGTTTGGATTGGTGGATAGCCTTAGCACCCATGTGCATGGGTGTGGTGGTAATATCCAAGATTTATTTAATTCCGCTTTGATCTTTATGAACCAGTTTGGGGATTGATTTACTGTGGAAAGTTCTTTGAATTGTTTTGCAATTGACATTATTGAATTGAGATATGTTAATGGGGGGGAGTTTTGAAGTTGATTTTACACTTTTAGATTTGTCTGAACGTCTGTCCAGACATACAAGTTCGGACAGGTCCTGAGCTGAAATTTATTTTCTGCATAAGTGGGTGTCCGAACATCTATCTGAACTTACATGTTTGGACAGTAGACGAGGACGAGTTCGAGTGTAAGTTTTGACATTGGTCCGAACTTACACGTTCGGACGAACATTCAGACACACTTAAGGAAGAACATTGAAGTTCGGATACATGTTCGGACCACGTAAGGAAATTCTATCGGAGCTGGTGTCCAAACTTTAACATGTTTGGACGGCACTAGTTTTGAGTCTCGACTTGTGTCCGAACTTCCAATTCCGGACACAAGTTCGGACATATGCTTTTGTGAATGTCAGACATAAGGTTGGACACACCTTAAATCATTAATTTAAGACTCGTTGACATCCATTTTTTGATCTGTTTGTGTCGTTTTCTTTCTAATTCCATATACTATACTTTAGGGTAAAGTCCGAGGTGTTACAAAGTGGTATTAGAGCAATTTAACTCGGATGAGTTGAAAGTAAGTGAGAATTGAATGGAATATAGGTATAAAATTGGAATAAGCCGTCTATGAGGGAACATATGTATTGTGTGATTGATTGTTTTGCGACTGTGGAACCTCACGTTACCTATTGAAATACTTAGGTGGTGTATGATTGTGTGAGAATTTTATTGTTGATGGCAATGAAATTCTGGGATATATATATTTACATTGTATTTGTTATTGGGTTATACTATTCACATATGGGAATAAAATTAGTTACTGAGAGTATAAGGATTCACACTCTATTATGTTATGAGTGTGTAAAGCTAACAACAGTCCATGGGTTTATGGTCAGGAGTTCAGATTTGAATCCTAGGGGCACGAGGCAAGCAGACAAAATTACTTTCACCTATCGTACTAGGAGTCGAGCCCGACAGACATATATGGCAGGAAACGACCTGTTTAGATAGCTGCAGGAAATGACACTAAGTCAGGGGTA
The DNA here is from genome assembly GCA_023374045.1 of Limonium bicolor. Taxonomy (NCBI): domain Eukaryota; kingdom Viridiplantae; phylum Streptophyta; class Magnoliopsida; order Caryophyllales; family Plumbaginaceae; genus Limonium; species Limonium bicolor. The sequence goes on from CM041782.1 coordinate 126,266,102, forward strand.
GATCATCCAGAGGCAAGCACAGTGTGATAATGCTCCAAAGGACTTCTCCAAGCGCATTGCGCATATGAAGCTGACTTCCTATATTGGGAGGAGGATCAGGTATTGTTGGAGGACTAGATCTGGGTGTTTGACAAAATCTTCAACGCTGTCAATTGTCCGACTGACTGGAGGGTGAATGGAGCAGTTTATTACTTCAAGGGAGAGGCAGACATCTGGTGGCCTGCTAACCGTAATGTGTTGCAGGCTGAGCCCAATTTCGGATGGGGCGCCTTGAAGGAGACTATGAGAAGAAGGTTCTATCCGGATGACGTGAGGATGCAAAAATACTTGGAGTTTTTGGAGCTGAAGCAGTTATCCCTGAGTGTGAAGGAGTATCATACAAAGTTTATGGAGGTTGCTAGGTTCACACCTAATATAGTTCCAGGTGAGGCCTCAAAGGTCTAGAGGTTTGTGGGTGGCCTCAATTGGAGTCTCTAAAAGACGATGAGTAATTTGACAATTCCAACACTCAAGGAGGCTTATGGGAAGGCGTCAAATCTCTATAGGGTCCATCATAAAAGAACGAGGTTCAAGCTAGAAATAAGAAGAAGCACGAGGCTAGGGTGGAGACTCGTGGTGATAATGATGACCACCACCAAAAGCAGGGCCATGATAAGAGGTGGAGGCCCTACAATGATGGGCGGCCGAGGTCCGAAGGAAATCAAAGAGGTGAGCATAAGTCGGGCAGCTCGAGCCACAATCAGTTTCAGAGGGGTTCAAGTTCGGACACAAGTTTGGACATATGCTTTTGAGTCTCGGACTTTGTCCGAACATTCATGTTTGGACATAAGGCCGGACACACCTTACATCATTGTTTTAAGGCTCGTTTGACATCCGCTTTTCGATCCGTTTGTGGCGTTATCTTAATTCCTTATACTATACTTTGGGATAAAATCCGGGGTGTTACATCAACTTTTAAAAATGAATACAAATTATGAAAATAAAAAGAGTGAAAATCAATTTTTTAAAAAAATAAATATAAATGACTAAAGAATAAAAATTTATTTATTTAAAAAACATATATTGTTACATAATTTATAAACTATTATAGCGGCAACTTAAATAGTAAAAGTTTGTAAAAAATTACATTAAATATAAGAAATTATTAAATACTTTTATACATATGAAAATTTATAACAAATATAGTTATTTAATATCAATAATCACAAGAAAAATGATCATATTTTATGTTTTCCATACTTTAATTTTCTTATTTTAAATAATGAGTTTTTCTATGTACTATATGAAATTGTTACTTTTAATATTCTTTATATTACTGTTATAACTTTTTACAGTTTTAAGTCATCGCTACGTAACACTTCAACAAATTATAATTATTTTTCAAAATAATTTATTTTTTATTTAGTCTTTTCCATTTATATAACTTTTTTTTGTTTTTATTTAATTAATTATGTTCATTTTTTAAAATTGATTTCAAATTTATATGATCTTTAATTTTTCTTTTTTGTGTATTTTATATAAGTTTGAAATTAAAAAAAAAATGACCATGTATCCCTGAGGTGTAGGGGCATATAGTGTGAGGGTAAAATTGAAAAGTCATGGTATCTTGTAATAAAATTGAAATGTTAGGGGTATCTCGTAAATAAAATAAAACCTCAGAGTATCTCGTTAAGAAAATGAAACCTTAAGAATATCACATAATTAAAATAAAACTTCAGGGTATCGCACGCAAAAACTGAGAACCTGTTTGCTTAAATAATAAAAGATGATTGACAAATTTATTAAGCTTAGCAAGTATACGTACGAAATTTCTCTAACATATGTTTACGTATACGCGTGTATGCATGCTGGCTGAAATGAATTCTCTAGCTAATCCAATCCTATAACTATAGAGTATAATAAGCGCCCTAAAATATGACCTTTTGCGCGTGCTCAGTTTAGATTACGACTAGTTAACTTGTTTGACTGACCGATTGAACTTGTATTACGTAGGAGTATATAATTACAACGTATCATGTCTCTTTCAACGTAATCTAGGGAGTTGAACGATATCTGCACTAATTAACCTAAGCATTCAAATTAACCTAAGCATTCTGTGTAAGGTAGGACTAGAATAGTTATGTAAGAGTTGAGTCGATGTATCCTTAAGCGGGAAAGGCATTCATGCCTCAGTACTGCTATATATGCTGGGCAACCAGCCAATTATCAAAAAAAAATTCAAATGACTATATACTGTTGCAAGTAGCTTTTGAAAATAATATGCGGGGAACACCAACATCAACATCTACAATACGAATGAGAACCAAAGATCTGATTCATACGATAATCAATATAATTTGATGGATTCGTGTACGTGTTTGAAAAAAAAAGGTTATTGATCAATAAGAGAATACAAGTCGTATATATTCGCTTTTAAAAGGACCAAAACAAAGAATCATGTGGGAAGAGAAGTCATATTCTTTTTACGTCGTCTTTTTTTTTTTTTTTGGTCCTTTGAAGAGAGTATAGATTGAGACAGTGAATACGGCAATGAACAGTTTGATTCGTACAAGTAAAACGCAACGCAAAGCATGCACATAATACAGTCATATTTTTTTAGACCTTTTTAAACCCCACTACACACACGTTACGTAATGTAAATGCAACGACTAAATTGTGGAAATTTAACCAGCAAGCAAACAACGCGCGTTTGTCAATACGTAGTAAATGGAAATGTCGTAATCCATATTGCGTATAGTTAATTAATTAATTACAGTATGTTTTTTTTCTGTACCTAATTATAGTAATTAGCCCCTGTAATCCTCTATGTAAACGTTACGTTATGTCCTAATTCAGGAAAGAAAATATTTTTAATTACCATAATCGCCCATACATATCATAATTATTTCACACTAACGCATACCATGTAGTATAGTATAACGTAGACACACACCATTACGCGGTCCAACTACTTGACGTACAAAGATCGAGTTTTCCAACACTGTGCAATTATTTATTGTTATGGTCGGTCGTTTTTAATCGCAAGTCATACATTTACGACTACTTTTTTTGTCTCTAGGAAACGAAACGAGTCATTTAAATTTGGTACAAGTTGAGTGAGCGGAAAGATTAATTGTTACAGTAACTTAATTTTAAATTATTAAGTGGGCCGAGATGGGAAAAATCATCTAGGTAGTTGTTAGAGGTGCTCAACACCTGTCCGGCCCGGCGACCCGGTCCGGTCCGGAAAAAAACCCGGTAGACCTGAATCCGACGGGCTGTCTGGGCGGGCTTGGACAAAAAAATGAGCCCAAATAAAAAACCGGACCGGACCGCGGCAAATTTTCAAGCCCGCGGGCCGAGCCCGCCTAACCCGGTTTTCAATATTATTTATTACTTTTTTAAAAAAAATATAAAATAATGTATGTCTTATATTATTTTATATAATACATATATCAAAATTATATTAATATACATAATATAAAATTTTATTCAAATTTATATATAATAATGATTTTGAAATTAAATATATATTTTTTTAATTTTTTTTAATTTAAAGAATAAAAATAACTAAATAACCGGGCTTGACGGGTCGGGCAGCGGCAGAGCTGGAAAAAAAACCGGGCCTAGCCTGGCCCGGCCCGAATATAATAAAAACCGGGCTCAGTCTTCATGAGTAGGCCCGACGAACCCAAAAAATCTTCCTGACCCGGCCTGAACCCGGCCCGCCCGCCCGGATGATCACCTCTGGTAGTTGTATAGCTTCTTACTTCATGGAAAAAGGGCTTATTTTACTTGGATTTGAACTATTAACTTCCGCCATTTAGGTAGGTAGCCTACCTAGCTTTGTTGAAGTCACAAGTGAGTGAGTATAAAGATAATTAAGACTTTACGATTTTAAAGTTAGATTGACTTTACAATTATAAAAAATAGGGTTGACTTTACAAATTTAATGTAACTTGAATCCAAATAATTACTTGGTACGTGAATAAATAAGGTTAGCTTGATAGCTATGCATAATATCACCGTCCCCTGTTTTCAAAAATAATAATAAAAAAAAATATCACCGTCCCCAACCGTCCAAATATACAAATACCAGTGTTTCCAGCTGTGGGAGGGTTAAATATTAACAACACAACACCCTCAAATTATACGTATACTTTGTCCCCGGTCCGTATTACAGTTAACGCCCCTAAAATTCGCATTCCATGTCATCATCGATCCCAGCTAGTTGATCGATGTATATATTAAAATAGAGTTTGACCTGTGGATCGACAAATACCAGTGCATGCCCACAATAACATAAGTAATTAATAATCCATGGTGTACCAACATTATTAATAATCTATTAGTAAAACACACTTGAACCGAATATAAGCAAGCTGGCGGCAGATCACTTGAAACTGCACGCACGTATAAACATGAAATTATAAATTCCCAAAGCTAACAACACCTCAGCCGCCCTGCCCAGAACTATCCGAATTAATCATAGGCTGCAGATCTTATTTATATGTTATACTACAGCATTAATTCATTTGACATGAATTTCGTGATATTTTCTTCAAGTCAACAGGTATAATAAATCATTGTTTTAGTGAGATAGATAATGAATAGTTGAAACTAAAAATATACTACTAAAATATTACGTATTTTAGCTACTGTCTAAGTGTAAAAAAAAAAAAAAACTAAAAACTTCAAAAATTTTACTATATTTTAAATACTACGTAAACCTTAAATTAGCTTGATTATAACGAACAAACTACTACTATATTTGGATAGTTAACTGATATACATTACATATGTTAAGTAATAATATTAGGCAATATTTGTCAAGTTGCTTATAAATTTAGAGATGGTCAACCCAAATCACGATTAGCCACCCCAAATCCAAATTAGACCACCGGCTTTCACAGAAACCACCATTTCAATTAATGCTGGGTTTCCACACACTAGCTGTAACTGAATACTTAGCATTTAATTCAGTATTGCTTTAGACCAAGATTAGCAGTACTATTATTACTGCGCGATGTGTCTTAACTCATTATAATAATAATATAAAGAGGCCCTTTGATTAATCATTTTGGATTATAAGCAGCTAGAGTGTGTACGCAGAGGCTGAGATATTCCGCCGCCCGTTTGACCTCCTCTTTAATCCCCTGTCTTGCCAGCGTGGATATTAAAAGTTAAGATCATCCCGTAATTGGATTCAGATCATCTCTCTCTCTCTCTCGTTTCCTGAATTTAGAAAACTGAAAATTAAAATACTTCTTCAGGCGAAAGTGTTAATCATCTGTCACTAGATTTCATAAATACCAGTAATATATAATGTGTACAGTATGAATTTACTTAATTGAAATGACATTTTCTTTTTAAGCGTGTGATATTTTGTTAAAAAAAAAACTTTTGGTTAAGTTATATAAGTCCACATTCAATAATTAATCTGTAGTACGTTGTCCAAAAGAATTTTGTCTTTATGGGGAGTACCACGGACAAAGTGTAGTACGTTTTTTACTTTTATTATTGTTACTAGTAGCATTTTTTTCTCGAAAACATGTGTTAGTACTATTAGATAACCTTTTACCAATCTTTCAAAAAAAAAAAATAGATAACCTTTTACCAAGTTGCTCAGAAATAAAGTTGTTCGGAAGGAAGAAGAATGCAGGAATTTGAAAGGAAGAAACGACGCATTGGGTTGGGTTTGTGTGTTAGTGTTTCCGTCACTCTCTCTCACAATGACATTGGCACCACGTGAACACTTCCCTTACTCGAGTCCCCACGAAGATCCTCCGTATCTTGGTGTGGGACCCACTTTCCTCTCACTGTGATAAGTTACAGCCGACCCCTTTCCAACCCCAGATTTCCATATTTATTTTTTAAAATTATATTTATAAAAGCTACTGTATGTTTTACTTTGCTTTATTAGTTTATTTTTTCAAATTCTTATGATGATTTTGTTAGGGCATCCACAATGGTAAGAGTGGATTCCACCCACCAACAAATATTATTTTATTACCTCCTCTCACAATCTCTCTCTTACTTACCTAGGTTCTCTAAAAAGAGGGTGTCTTAGGGCATCCACAATAACAAGAGTGGATTCCACTCTCAAAATAATAATATTTTATTCTTCTCCTCACAATCTCTCTCTTCTTTTGCTAAGACCACTTTTTGGGGTTCTTAGTTAAGAAACTCTCACACAACTTCTCTCCTCCATGTCATATTTTATCTTTTTGTTTTATTAATTTAGAGTGGATTCCACACCATTGTGGATGCCCTTAGTTAAGAACCCCTCTCACATCCTCTCTCCTCCACCTCATCATTTTCTTTTTTCTCTTTTAACAATATGGGTGGAATCCACATCATTGTGGATGCCCTTATCGCTACTGATGTTATTTTAGAAAAAGGTTATTTTTTTATTTACTGGATTTATTTTATTTAATTGTTTGTTTATCCTGCTTTTTTATGTTTACTCTTCTTTTTAATATCTTGTACAGTATTTATATATAATAAAGGGAAATTTCACATTTTTGCTTAATTCATGATATACCACTGTGTTTCTAAAATTACACAGGATAACACCGAGTTTTTTCTTATTTTACCAGATAACATTCTGTCACATATTTCGTTAACTTTACCGTTAATACCCTTAGAAAAAAAGACTAAACTACCATATTATTAGTTAAATTAAGGTGGTATCTTATTTATCAATATGACAGTTCATTATGAGACAATTAATAACATGAGTATTTTGTTATTTTCTAGTAAAACTAACAAAGAACCTAACAGAATATGGGACAGAGTGTTATCTGGTGAAATAAGTAAAAACTCAATGTTATCCTGTGTAATTTTTAAAACACAGTGGTATATCGTGAATTAAGCAAAAACTCAATGGTATTTGGTGATTAAAACACAGTGGTATATCGTGAATTAAGAAAAACTCAATGGTATTTGGTGAAATTTCCCTATAATAGATGTAACCAGTATAATATTCTGTTTTGGTAATTACGGATTTATTTTTACAGTATCTTTGCTACTAGTACAACTCCTCTTTCGAGTGTAGTAAGTAATTTATATTTAAGTATATTTGTTTAGAGGCATGAATTTAATTCAAATTATTGAATCTCAGGAACTTGCATGCCTTGTTTTGAGTCGAAAATTAATCGCATTAATCTAGATTACAGAGTTTAGTTTAGATAGCATCAATATCAATTCTTCATATATTGATAGCTTTTATATATTAGTATTACGAAATTCAATAAAAAATCATTTATAAAAAAAAACTGGTCCCAGAAAATATTGATAGCTTTTTTTTGTTTGTTCTGTAAGAATAAAAACTCGGACTAATTAATTAAAAGAGTAAATTACTCAGAACCTCTTTAGGATTTGAGATATTACAGTTAACCACCTTGTGTTTATCATAATTACTGGTAACCACCTCGAGGTTAAGGTATCTTTGACTACGAGCCCCCAAACTATATCTTTGTTATTAGGAGGTTAACTACGTGTTGATCTATCAGCTTAATCACATTAATAATGTTAGACTAGACAAAAAGCACTACTTAATCTGTATTGTTATTTTCCTAAAAATGTCAACCTTGCCTCAAAAATGCATTTAAAGTGGGATGAGAGAGAGTTGCACGATGTTGATTAAGCAGTTTTGTTGTCCAGTCTGGCATTTTTTATGTGATTAAGTTGATAGATCAACGCGTAGTTAACTTTCTAATAACAAAGTTATAGTTTGGGGGCTCGTAGTTAAAGATACCTTAACCTTGAGGTGGTTACCAATAATTATGATAAACACAAGGGGTTAACTATAATATGTAATTTACTCTAATTAAAACGACAAATGAAAACCGGTCACCTTCGTGTAAAGTAGAAGTAGAACGCAATTCCACGTGAAGATCCACGTGTCTCTCCGTTCACTCACACCCACCTCATGCCCGCCCACTAGCACCAGGCAGACTACGACGAGTCTTTCTTTCTTCCCCTCTCTCTCTCTCTCTCCTCCGGCCTCTGTCCTATAAATTGCGAACTTGTATCTCATATACTCGACAAGAAAGACCCTCGCCCATCTATCATCTCCCTCCCTCCCTCCCTCCTAAAAAGAAAACCAACCAAACCATCATCTTTGTTTCTTGGTTTCTCTCATTGCAATTTGCAATTTGCGATCGCCCGCCCGCAACAGAGTGAGTGAGTGGGTAAGAGAGACAAACATAAGAAAACAGCCAGCCATCATCATTCATCACAATATACTAGCTACTATTACATAACAACAACCATATATAATAAACCCAGCAAAAAGCGAAAGAAACCGGGCGGATCAGATCACGCAGACACGGAGATAGCAGCAGCGAACATCAAACAAAAAGAAAGAATCTCTGGGTGTGGCGTCGTAAAATCTTTAAAGTGTGATCAGCCTTACGTCCTTCTCCCGTACCTTTTTCTCTCTGCAACAAAAGATTTTCTGACTATTAGTACTACTACTTACTACTACCACTCTACCTCAGGCCTCTTTTCTTCTTAAATTCTCACTCACTAGTCACTAGCTACCTTATCTCCTTTCTTCTTTCTCATCAATCCAATTCGGTTAATTTCTTCTCGCCTTAAAACACTAGCGAGCTACTACTATATCGATCATCGTAGTAATATAAACAAATTAAACGACAAATGGCGAGGCTCCTTCTTCTAATCTCCGTTACAGTAGTACTTATCCATCTATTAATCCCAACATCAACATCACAAACCACAACATCCAAATTCTACCCACTAACCACAGACCCAACCATACTCTCATCAACCGCAATCGACTTCGGTCTAATGACAAAAACCGAACCAATCGCTGTACTCCACCCAACTTCCTCATCCGACGTATCCAAAATAATCAAAATGTCAAACGAAGCTCCCATACCCTTCGCTGTCTCCGCACGCGGTCACGGTCACTCAATCAACGGCCAAGCCGGCGCATCTCGTGGCGTCGTTGTTGAAATGATTCGACGGAAACACCGTGAGAATACAACCGTGGGGGATTCAGTGGCGAACACAGTTGCTGTGGATGAGCCAGCTCATCCGTTGGTTAATGTATCGGAAAAGTACGTGGATGTTTGGGGTGGTGAGATGTGGATTGATGTTTTAAACGCGACGCTTCAGCATGGATTAGCTCCTAAATCGTGGACGGATTATCTTTACCTTAGTGTTGGTGGGACACTGTCGAATGCGGGTATTAGTGGTCAAGCGTTTGATTATGGACCACAAATCAATAATGTTCATGAGCTTGATGTCGTTACAGGTGTGGGTTTTTTTCTTCTGTTTACTACTGCCTTAATTTTGCTTGGTTAGCTACCTGATTATTTATGTTAGTTTAATGTATAATGTACTGGATTGATGACTCTATTACTGTTTACTAGTTATGTAGTTTTATTTAGTTGTTATTAAAAATATAAAAGTAGTATCACTAGTTAAGGAAAATTAAATCGACTCATAATTCTTTAAATTTTGCAGGGAAAGGAGATATAGTGACGTGTTCCGCCGTGAAGAACGAAGAACTGTTTCATGGAGTTCTTGGTGGGCTGGGTCAATTTGGGATTATTACTCGGGCCAGAATTGCACTTGAGCCCGCACCTCAAAGGGTACTTACTCACTACAGACACACTTTTTGTTTTTTTGTTTTTGTGTGTGTATGAGTCGATATTATGTAAATTTCCAACTAACTAACAAACTAACCTTAATATTATACTTGTCTCTGTTTTGTCATGTATTTGATTATTTCTTTTAAAAAATTAAAGTCCCCCGTGTGTGTGTGTGTTTTGATTTTCAGCTTGATACGTACGTACAATTATTGGTGGTGGTGGGAACAATCAATTATCATGGTCATATATTAGTATCCACTAATTTTTCTTTCTTTAGTAGTGTACGTGAGGTATATACATACTTGTGCTTGTGTAAACTAAATGACAAAAGAGTGCAATCCATAAATGATAAAAAGGAAGAGTAAGCGTAGAAGAAAGGTATTTTGAATGATGATATTAAAAGAACCTCAGTTTGCTGATAAGATTATATATATTGCAAATTGCAGCTGTAGCTGTTATGTAGTTGGCAAATCTGTTATGAAATTCAAGATCTTTCAATTCAAGTACGATGATATTTAGTACTCACAAGTGACAAGTCAAATTAATTAATACTATAAGTTAATTATTATTAAGGTTGTTACGTACGACCTTTGATTGTGATCAACCTGATCAATTTTGTACAATTGTTAATATTAATTTGGATGATATTATATGCAGACACGGTGGATCAGGGTGTTGTATTCCAACTTCACAGCCTTCATGAAAGATCAAGAGCATTTAATATCTCTTCAAGGGAAACCGTCATCTGAGAAATTCGATTATGTGGAAGGATTTGTGATTGTGGATAAAGGTTTAATCAATAACTGGAGATCATCCTTTTTCTCACCACAAAATCCAGTTAAGGATTCTTCACTACCCGCCTCTACTGTGTTGTACTGCTTAGAGGTCACCAAGAACTACTTTGACTCCACTCCCTCCAATGTTGTTGACAAGGTATGTATATGTAATGTGACATCTTATTTTTTTCCCAAACTTTTTTAACCACCCAGGACGACGGGACACGTAAAATACTTAAAACATAAACATGGTGCCTAGCTCTTAACTAGCTAGCTAATATACTAACTCTATATATCCCGATTTGACTTGACTAAATGAGATAGTTAGCTAGCTATGGTCAGGTAGGTAGTCAGGCAAGACAAGGCATCTCTTTGAAGTTTACTATTTGCCTAAACATAACTGAAATAAAGAACCTTTAATTTTCTTTCAATAATGCATCCGGATCTGCTGATAGCACAGGTGGGTAGTGGCTGTGTGGCTATATATAAATAATAAGAAAAGCTAAAGAATCTCGTCCTACTTTATCAAGCTAGCTAGCTGATCATATATATGTACATATTTGATCCCGTATCTGATTAGGTTAAGGTTATTGTCGACATATATAATATTTATTTCCGTCAACCTTTTTGTTCTTATCATAAATCGAAAATTTTAAATTCTTTGAAATCATTTTTATCTCTAGGACTTAAATTGTACTAAGATGTACGTCCTCGTCAATTGATCAGACCACCACGCGGCCCTCATATTATTAAAATACTATATAAATAAAGTTGTTTCTTTTAAGAGATACTGTATGTATGTATTAGTTGAATGAAATCAAATAAACTTATGACACAGATTCGATTCTCTGACAAAAGAAACTGACTGACTGGCCCGACCTTCCGTCTCACCACTTTACAAATTGCTTTGTTGTACTTTGATGATTAGATATGTCCTCTTGTCCTTTGTCTTCAAAATATAACATACTTTGTGTGTTTTTGCAGGAAGTGGAAGCTATACTTAAGAAGCTTGAGTTCATCCCATGGACAGTTTTCACCACAGACGTGGGGTATGTTGAGTTCTTAGACCGGGTTCATACCTCCGAATTAACACTACAAGCACAAGGTCTGTGGAATCAAGTTGCACACCCGTGGTTGAACCTGTTCGTACCTAAATCTGCCATGGTTCATTTTGAGAAGGCAGTCATGCATGGAGTCTTGGGAACTAACAAGACCAGCGGGCCTATACTTGTCTACCCAATGAACAGAACCAAGTGAGTCATGCACCACCATCCATCTTAATTAATTTCTACTACTACTACTATTGTTTTTTGTTTTCACAATGTTGGACGTGACATGAAACATGATATCAATGTTGACCGGGAAATTAATAATATGAATCACCCATATCTTTATATTATAGCTGCTAGTAGTACTATACGATAGTAGAGTAGTAGGGTGTTTTTTTTAACAATTGATTGTATATATATCTCCTGGCCGACCTTCCTAATTTGTCTATTGCCGTCCCGTCCAATATTTAAGAGTCACACACATAAAGTTACAAAAGAAATAGAGATATAGACTTGAAAGTAAAACCAGTGGTAAAATAAAAAGCCTCAAAAACAGATGGGGAATATAGAAAGCCTTCGCTTTTATTGTGTTCATAGAAAGGCTAGCAAGCAGCAACAAAAAGCTCTTACTCAGCTACCAAAGTGACTGACTGGTGTGGGGGCACAAGATTCTCTTGTCAGAAGATCTTCTGCATGTTACTTGTCCCCGATTTTATTTCTCAAAAACTAGTCACTTTCTCATCTTTTTATTTTTGGGTCCCTCCCAGATTCTCACAAACAAAGGCCCAGCAGCAGCCCACACAATCTTTTTTTTTCCCTTTTTTAAAAGAAAAAATAGGGCCTAGCAACAGCCCACCTAATCCTTTTTTTTAAAGAAAAAGTTAAACCTAGCAGCCCGCATAATCTTTTATTTTAAGGAAAAGTAAGGCCCATTAGCCCACACAATCGAAGTCAAACTAACAACATTACATTACCACTTATTTTTCAGATGGGATGACAGAACTTCAGTTGCACTTCCAAACGAGGAAATCTTCTACGTCGTATCACTTCTACGAACCGCACTCGAGAACGGGACTGGGAATCAGAAGCTCGACTTCTTACTGAATCAAAACGAAAGGATACTCAGATTCTGTAAAGATAACATCATTGATGTGAAACAGTATCTCCCACACTACACTACACAAGAAGAGTGGGCTAACCACTTTGGCAACAAATGGGACCGTATCCGCCGTCTCAAACATCAATATGACCCGAAACAGATCCTCGCCACTGGACAGCGCATTTTCCAACCGTCACTCGCGGCGTTTGTGCCCGGTGGATTCGCTTGGTTGTGACGAGGCGGAATACCATCATTAGTGAGTGAGTGCTAGATATTTACATGTGTGTGTATATGTGTGTCATGGTGGGTTCGCAAGTGAAGTCATTATAATGTATTGTATAGGTGGGATATATATATATATGTGACGTCGTCGATGTATAATCGTGGTTATAATTATTATGACTACTATTTATTATTTTATTAACTTTAATTAGGTAATGATATTGTATCAAGTAATGCAACCAGTGAGGAAGCATGGATCGATATAAAGGTCACTGAAGAAATGAGGAGTACTACTAATCTGCAACTATCGTTTTTTTTTCTTTGTATAGGACAAAAAGGAAAGAATATAACTCCTCCGTCTTCTTCTATTATTTATATATGTCGATCAATTATGATGCATGAAAAAAAGAAAGATTTTATTAAGTGATATCAAAGTGTAATTTCTCTTTTTCACATGTCTTGTCTGTCTGTCTGGTTATGTTTTTAAGTTGTTTCCCACCTCATGATATTTGTACTCTTGCATCCGAGTAATGAATAAATGTGAGCCTAGACGCTGTATGTCATTGAATAAAAGTTTATGTTATGTCAACACCACGCTAAATTATTCGTATATGCTACACCTTTTTCTCCTTACCTTTTTCTTATTATTCATATGACACTGTATAAAAAAATCTAAAATATCTGTTGTGAAATGAAAAAATGCTAGGTTTTTTTTTGATAATTAGAGATATTCCATTTATTAAAACCTGGAGAACCAGGCGGACGGGTTTACCGGGCCTCATTAAAACCCCCCTAGACAAAACCCAGTGGGAAAAAAGTATTAGGGGGAAAAAAAAGTACCCACCACATCCGAAGCTGAGGGTACAACTAAGCAAAGAAGAAACAACAACGAGTTTGCAACAAACTTGAGCATACACATGCTCACAACACACCCAAAATGACACCAGAAGAGGCCCCACAACCTATTACAAAACTCTTTCAGAAAAACAACACCTACGAAAGCACTACACGTCAAGAAACCTCGCTCCCCTTTTTCAACCCCTCGGACCTCTACTTCTTCCTCATCCCACATTATTATTATCCTCCGGACCTACCCTGACTAGGGACCTCATCCCAAGCTAGACTTGTCTTCTTTTTACCCCAGAAACGAGGGACTTTTAGCGCTGCCGAGCCACAGTGCTGAGTCTCAACAAGTCCAAGAATAGATCATTTCGAGTGTCTGATCTCCTCCCTTATCTTCCTTTGCTTTTCTTTCGACCCCAAACCTCTTATATTCTACAGACCTACAACCACCATCCTACCCTCCTTCTCACTTTGTAGACTGAGGTTGAATTTGATGAATGATATTCGCCTTGGATAAACTAGGATTTGGAATCTTGCAACCTAAATGTCTCAACAGATCAATGCACTCCTCGGCTTCCTTCTCTGCATTAATAATTTTTCTGCATGAAAAAATGCTAGGTGTTGTGGAGTGGAGTGTATTTTTTTATTACTAAAAACGTAACTGATATTAATTCCTCAGAACTTTCTTCATCTAAATATTCTTGATCTTTTCTAACTTTTTCTTTCCTTATAGGATTCTGATGAAATATTATCGTCGAGCTCAGGACATCCAGAGTAATGGTTCTTTACAAGATTACATAGCTAGAAGTTAAAATAATAATAGATTGATAGTGGTCGGGAAGAGAGAAGGAACCAGTTGTTCAGTTAAGAACATTGGAAAGAAAAAGTTCTATGGTCTCCAAATCATTTGCTCACTTTTACGTACACTCTACAACTTCCATGAAGAATCATTATTCCATGATTTGTCAATGTCACTGCAGGCTGGTTTGAGATCTAAATAAGTTTCGGTGGTTCCTGTGTCAACTATAGCAGTAATAACATGTTTACGATTGACACGAAGATATAGAGCAAACGAGGATGTAAACTAGAAGCATGAAGCGCTCCAGGTTACATACCTTCGCCAGAGCCAAAATTGACATCGCAAATCTCATGGGTACAGAGTCCGTCGACTTTAGTTGTGGCTCAGCCTTAGTCCCTTCAACCTACTACAGCGGCCACACTCGCCTTTTTCAGGCTTACGGTCGCATATTGGCTTCCACCACATAAATAACAAGTGATTCTTGCCTTCTTCCCTTTCGGCTTCAAAGCCATTACCCCGAAGGGATTAGGATGTGAGGCAACCTGATTTCACATAGAAAGGAAGAACCATCATTAGATACAAGAGGATTGGGAGGAAAAGAAACAAAAGGAAATATAGACCTCGAGTAGAGGAGTGACCCACCTCGGAATACTTCTTCCCAAAATTCCTTCTCTTCAGTTTCCTTCCTGATTTGTAGCATCCTTTTGGCTATGAAATTTGCCTTGCTAATGGGTGGCTAAATCGTTCAATCTCTCAACTACCAGGATAGCTTGCCGGGCAATCGTCATCGACTTCCTTTGGAGCCCATTTTGGGACAGCAACTTTAGCCCCCTTTGAAAATGATAAACTCAACATTTTTCGTGCATATCATGCAAGTCGCTCATTTTTGAGTTGAACTCCGTAATATATTCACAAATGGTCCTCGTCTGCGTCAGGTCCATTAATTAGACGGTTTCTCGCCTGTCAGACAATATCTTGTGGAAAGAACTGAGCCTTGAGGGCCTCTTTGAGTTCACCCCAAGTACTCATAACAAGAATTCCACTCACATGGTTGTGGTCAAGTTTGGTCTTCAACCATTTCTTCACATGACTGTCATTATACGTCTTAGCAGCGATAAACTTTCGATCCTCTGGAGTACGCCTCATACCATTCCTCTATGTCATAGAGGAAATTCTTCAACAACTTAGAATCCCGGTATTCCATGTATGACATTGGATTGTGAATCTCACCCTTTCTAGGAGCTCCTAAGTGATTATGAGGAAAGGCCTTAAGCTCTTCATTTTCTCTTTCCAACCGCCCAAGTCGGGTACCTCCTCTTGCCAAACGGGTACCTGGTCAAGGTTCCCCACGACAGTGCCTTCTTAACTTGTAGAAACCCATTGACTAGGATCCTGACCCAATTCCATCCGACGTATCGAGTCTCCCAGAGCCATGATTAAGCCCTTCATTCTAGAAGCCCCCATCGTCTGACTCTCAAGAGAGCCCTTGACATTGGTGTTCACCTCCAAAGATTGGGGGTCGCGATCTTGTATCCCTATGACTCTTTTCACAAGCTCCAAGTCACTAGCAAGAGCTACGGCCCGAGATTTAGACTTGCTTCTAGAGGCCATTGTCTAGTGCAACTTGTGTCACCGTAAGCTTTCACTCTCCACTAAGTTGCTTCAGCTTTCACACTTTAGGTCAACAATTAGACTTCAAGCCTGCACAAATGACAACATGACCCAGCTCTGATACCAAAATTGTAACGCGCAACCTTGAAATTCTCGTGACATGATACCACAAGACAAAAATTTCATCAGTCAAACAAGCACGCAAGCATACAGACAAGCATTCACAGAACACAAGAAGACTAGCATGCAAGAAGACAAGGTTAGCACCACCGGTGTCAAACACAAGGTCTGACCAGCCTAATATTTAGTCTCTCTAGGGCAGAGCAAGGCCACATGCCTCAAGACATCCACCACCTTAGCCTGATGACAAGGACTAGGAGTGGATTTTTAACCACGCAACGATGAGTTCTCAACACCGACTCACTTATCCAGACGCAAGGCTTCATAACTAATGGGGTTGGATCTTGATTGTCTGATCAACATCGTCCCTAAGACGTAATCAAAAGGCCAAGGGTACCAACACCCACCTGTAAGCCATCAAAAAGACCCAACCCTAAGGTCGGGTCCAGGATAGTTCAAATTCCAAAGAAGGAGCTGACCCAAGGCCTACCTCAAGGGAGAACCCCATACCATCGGTAGCAAGTTCAACATGAGCTACGTGGAACACCCATCCCTGTCTTAAACCTTAATAGGCTTCTCAGGCGTGTCGTCCATTGCACCTTACTTATAAAGGGACAGGGTATTGACAGGGTGCTAAGCATCCCGTCAGCCCAACATCGTGATCACTGACATTATCATTAAGGCAACATTGCCATTGACAAGTGATGCTAGCCCACGACCTTGTGGCCAAGGTCTAGACCCTTTCTGAAACGCTTTGTTCGATAAGGGCCTCGCCGCCTCGGGGTCACAAGCATCAGGGGTGGAGACAAGGGGGGCGGGTGGGTGTGCGGCCTCCCAACTCCCTTGGCATATGCTTAAATCAGTTTTAGTTTTGTTAGTTATATAATTTATTTATGTTAATAGATATTTGTTCACCCCCATAACATTTTGTAAAATATCATCATGATATCACTAAATTCTATTTATTATCAATTTTATTTCTATGAATATGTAATATTTATTTTAGAATTATATTGTAAATAATCATTTTTACTCTATAATAGATAAGAAAATTATTAATATGTTTATAGCAATATAGTCTTAAGTAAAACTGATTATTATATTAGTCTTAGTAATCATATACCCCTTCTATCCATAATACAAGTGTTTTTAGTTTTTTATTATAGATTTTGCAAAAAAAAAATATTAGAATTACACAAAATAATTTTTAGAAGATTTTTTTAGAAAAAAAAAACTACTAGCTTAGAACTATTGTTCTATATTATTGGCATTAACGTATAATTTAGTATACCCGATTTTAAAAGGAGCAATAAAAAGGTAAATCAAATTTCTTAATATATTAATTTATATTTTCAATTTTAATTTATTTTTTATATCAAACTATATCTAATCAATTTTCAAAATATAATTATAAATTTTAAATTTTATTAATTTAAAAATTGAAAATTAATTTAAGAATATTAATTAATATTATCAAAAAATTCTTGCCCCTCTTAACAAAAGTTTTTGGCTCCGCCCCTGCCTAGCATCCATGCACAAGAATGCAAAGACGTAATACATGGGTGACCGAAGTCATTGCAACATTAGGACATAGATTCAGAAAGTAACCTGATTACATTCGTGTCATTACATCCAGTACAAGTGACCCACGCGACAAGCTACATTACAAAATGGGACGTGACAAACCACCCCCCCTATTCCTTTGTCCCTGATAAAGTGTCGAGATACATTTTATCTTATCTTTAAATTTTCACAAATTCTTATGCTTCTCCAAGTTGCATCTTCCCTTACCTTGCCCTTCCAATGGACCAGGAACTCCGTCGAACAATGTCTTCTCCATTCTCGCATCTGATGATCAAGGATTTTATCAATGTCCTTGACGTATTCCATCTTCATGGTTGGTGGGTCTCTAGCTCTTTCCATGTGCAAGTCGGGTGAGCTTTCAATCTTTTGAGGAGATCCAACCGGTAGACAGAGTTACCCATCCGGTGGATCACCTCGAATGATCCATCAAAGTGCTGAACCAAACCCTTATGTCGAGGACGCTTCATCTGCTTCAAGATTTGGGGCGTGAGTTTCAGCATCACTCTGTCACCAACTTTGAACTTGAGGGGTTGCCACTTTTCGTCCGTAAACCTTTTCATTCGGTTCCTAGCAAACTCCAAGTGCTCTCTAACTACTTTCAACTTCGCTTGGTGGTCATGTACGAACCGATAATCCATTGGGCACTCACTCGTGGCCGCCTGCTTCGCAATCTCGGTCGGAGTCAAAGGCTGCTATCCCATGACCAACTCAAAGGGACTTCGCTCCATGGCGGAGCTTTTGTACAAGTTATAGCATATCTGCGCGGTGTCAAGCAAGTGAACCCAGTTTCTTTGGGAACCTGTGATGTAATGCTAAATGTATTCTTCTAGGATTTTGTTCATCCTTTTAGTCTGGCCATCCTTCTGCGGATGATTCGCAAGTTATAATTTCAACTCAAAGCCCATAAGGCCGAAGTGTGCTAGTTGAAAACGTCCATTGAATCTCGTGTCATGATCACTTATCACACCACGCGGGAGTCCAAAGTACTTAACGACGTGGCCATAGAACAACCTTGATATTCTATCAGTAGGGCAGTTCGAAGGTGCTGGTATAAACACAACAAATTTGGAGAAAGGCTCCACAACCCCAAGAGCTGTGGTTTTTCCTTTGACACTAGGGAAACCCAAGAAAAATTCTAAGAAATAGACTCGCATGGTCTGTCTGGGATGGGCAGCCGGTTGAGGAGTCCTGCACCCTTCTTCCTTTCCACCTTGTCATGTTGACACACCAACCAGAACCATACATAGTCCTCAATGTCAAATGTCATCCTTGGCCAATAGAAGCTTTGTTTAATCAAGACCATGGTTTGTTTTGTTCTAGCATGGCCAGTCCACTTAGCATCGTGGAACTCTCACAACAACTCGGTGTGAATCCTACCAGTAGGATCCATCACACATCTTTGCTCATCAACTAACTTACCGTTGAACAGGTGGAAACACTTGGACTTTCCCAACCGCATCTTATCACAAATTTGTTGATATAAGGGGTCAATCTTAGTTGCTTCTCGAATTCGACCCACCAAGTCGGTTTCAGCTCGGGACACCGCCTGGATCACCGCAAGGCACCACTGACTCAAGGAAACAGGGACAACATTATGCGACCCTGGCTTATGAATCCATTCAAAGTCAAATTCACCAAGAAATTCTTGCCAACGAACTTGCTTGGGTGATAGCTTCTTCTGGGTCATGAAATAAGTGTTGGTTAGGTTGTCTGCCACCACAACAAATTTAGTTCATAACAGATAATACCTCCAGGTCGCGAGACAATGAACTACCGCCAACATCTCTTTCTCATGAGCCGAATAGCGTATTTCCGCATCTTTTAGCTTGCGTCTCACAAACGTGCATGGATGTTCATCTGGAACCAAGACACCACCAATCGCTCTGTTGGACACATTGGTGTACGCCTTAAATGGTTTGTCAAACTCAGGGAACTTCAACACTGGTTCGGAATAGATAGCCTCCTGTAACCGCCCAAACGCATTCTACTCCCCGACCATCCCCACGATTTGCCCTTCTTGAACAATTCACTCAAGGACGCCACCTTGTTAGCATACCTCTCGATGAACCATTGATAATAGTTTGTTAGTCCAAGGGAAGAACGTAACTCAGATACGTCTTTAGGAGCGGGTAAGTCATGGATAGACGAAACTTTAGAGGGGTCCACGCGAATGGCCCACCTAGAGACAACATGACCAAGGAAAGTGATACTTTGTTGAGCAAAGGAATCTGTCTCTTTCTTGATAAAAGTTGATGCTCACAAAGTTTGTCAAATACAAGTCTTACATAGCACAAATGGTCTTGGAGAGTATTGATATATATAACAATATCATCAAGATAAACAACCACAAAATCATTGATATACCCGAAAAGAACATCATTGATCAAATTACAAAAGGTCACCGGAGCGCTACATAACCCAAAAGACATCTTTAAGAACTCAAAGGATCCATAATTGGTTACACAAGTGGTCTTTCCCTCATCTCCTTCTGCAATCCGAACCTGCCAATAGCTTGAGCGTAACTCTAGCTTGGTGAAAAATGTGGCTTTAGAGAGGCAGACAAACAACTAATCTTGACCAGGAATCGAATACTTGTTCTTCACTGTTACCTTATTCAGCGCCCGATAGTCAATACACAACCGCAAAAACCCATCAACTTTCCTCTGGAATAGGACCGACACTCCATAAGGTGCTTGTGACTGTCGAATTTTCCCCGTTTCAAAATGACAAGGTGAAAAGGAAGAAGGCTGCAGGACTTCTCAACCCCCACCTGTCCCAGATACATCGTGGGAGTCGATTCATAAAGAGCAAATGAGAAAAAACATTATAAAGATATTTTTTAGTGGGTGAAATCCACCTTCTTATTGTGGATGCCCTAATTACTTTAACTAACATCCTTTAAAAATTTGTATTTTCAAGTTAAAGACATACAATCTAAACATTCCTTTGTAAGACTATTTAGAAATCTTGTACTGACATCACACTTTTTAATACTCACTCTAGTCCTTAGTTCTAACAAAATTGTACCCTCACATGAAACTTGTAGAAAATCACATATTTATTATGCTGTTTAAATTTCTGAAAACTCTCCCCTAACCTTAATTAGGTAGAGGCAAGACCATTATTCAAAGGGCATTGTGCATATTTGTAGATAAGTTTCTTATTAACCTCACTTAAGTCAGCCTCTAACTTAACAATCTCGACTCCATCTATTTCACCATATGATTGAAGGGGCCCTTTGTTGCCACAAGCCACATGTTGTAGTTTGAAGTAGATCAATCTTCCTTGGAATATTAAAGTATTCGTATAAGTATTTTTTTTATGGCTTGCATGAATATATCTTAACAAACCTTATAATGTGTCTCAGTTTGATCATTTAAACTCCGCATCAATATTTTCTTCTTCAGACGATGTCTTAGGGCATCCACAATGGGTATGAGGTTCTTAACGTATTCCTAGGTGCCACATCATCCGAATATTTTTTTTAATCTCTAAGTAACTTCATCCATTTGTTCATCCTTACACGAAGGGAGTTTCTTAACCTTCTCATTCCTCTCACTTTTTTTTCCTTTTCTTCTCACTATTTCTTTTCACTTTACCCGTGTTGAAAATAAAAAGAAGTAAAATCAAATACAGTAAATATTTATTATTAATACAATCGATCAAATTAACGTTTCTGTACGTTTTTAAACGATGAAAGAGAAAATGGATGGATTCTACGCCACTGTAGACCTTTTTTTTTTAATTTCTTACTGACAATTTTGGGTGAAATCCACACCACTTTGGATGCCCTTAGTTTAATCATCCAACTCTGCATCAATATTTTCTTCTTCAGACCGAGGATTATTAAAAACTATACATCAATTCTATGACATTGAAGGTGTACATGTTTATCATGTGTGTAGCATAGGAAATATAGTGACCCTAGTACTAGTGTTCCTGTCATGATTAACAAATGAGGGTGCATCCATGTGTCCATGAGATATACTTTCGTTGTTTTCCAAAAAAAAGATATACTTTCGTTTTCTTACCAACAATTTAAAATTAGACTCACCTATTAGGCTAAGTAACAATTAATATCGGTACTAATTCCCAAGAGAACCAACAAAAGGTGCGTGCACTATTTTCGAAGGTGGTACATGTCCCTCCGTCTCCATCTATTGAAGTCAAGCGACGTTAAGCCCAACCGTCACAAAATCCTTCTCATGTAGTACTAGTAAAGTTCAGATCATTAGCTCAGCTGATTTAAGCTGCTAGTTTCCATTGTTTATGTAGACAATAGCAGCACACATTCTTACTATTTTTCTGGTTACTTTATTCTACCCAGACTTCTGGTAGTGAAGACTTCTGCTAGCAAAAATGGTAAAAATCCCTCTCTGCTTATATTGACCATTTTCTTGTTGAATGATATGTTTTTCTCCTTTTCGTAATGTTTACAGTGTCTGCATCCTTCCCCATCACTGCAGGGTTCATTAATCACGTATGAGAAGGATTTTGTGACGGTTGGGCCATGGGGTGGCCGAGGTGGACATCACTGGGACGATGGAGTTCAAGACTCTGTTAGGGAAATCATCATAACTTATATCAGTGGAATAGACTCGATCATATTCTTATACGAAAAGCAAGGGAATGTATATACATCCAACAAGCATGGTGGAAATGGAGGCGACCACACCAAAAAGGTTAATTCATTTGTTCGATTCAACCTTCAATGAATGTTGCTTTCATTTTTTTGCCCTAAAATTTTATATGCACCTTTTTTTAGGTCAAGCTGAATCATCCTGAGGAATATCTACTTGCAATGCGTGGTTTCTATGGCCCAATATTTGGTCATGATGGACCAGTCTGTGTTCGATCGCTTACCTTTTTTAGCAATGTGAGAGATTATGGCCCGTTTGGAGTTGAACAAGGACACTCATTCACGTTTCAAATGGTTGGGGGAAAGATTCTTGGGTTCTATGGGAAAGATGGATGGTACCTTGACTCGATTGGAGTTTATGTCAAACACATTATTTGTCCTCAAAATCCACCAAAATCTCTCAAGGGTTCTGGAAGTTGTTCGGTCATTGAAGGGGACATAGCTGACAAGTACGATGTGCTTGCAATCAAACTGTCCGAAAATCACATCAATGCCAATTCTTCAATTCCAGCACAAATCTCGAAACCAATCGTAGCTTCCGATGAGGATGATCAAGCGCAAGAGGTATGTTACTAATATGTTTGCTATAGTTTAATTGAATACAACGTATTGAATTCATTTAATCTTGTCCCTTAACGATAATTTAATCCCACTGTATACTCTCCTTCTATATATAATCAAAATAAAATGTACTTATATAAGCAGAAATCTGGTGCATTAATTGGAGGGATAGTGTCATATGGACCTTGGGGCGGCAATGGTGGAGCTGTGTTTGATGATGGGATTTCTACCGGCATTAAGCAAATCAATTTATTAATTAAGAAAGATAGCATTGTTGGAATCAGTCTTCGCTATGATCGAAATGGAAATGACGTCTGGGGAAGCGACTGCGGAGCCTATTGGGACGCCGGTACTTGCACTAAATCGGTAAAACCAACACAGAATCCATTTCTACTAACTGCATACCTCTGTTACCTTCTCAAAAAAAAAACTGCATATCTGGCTATTATGCTCCTAATCTTGTTCTTGTGGATTAAAACGCAGATTGTTTTGGACTATCCTTGCGAAATACTGACGAACATATCTGGCTATTACGCTCCTACGGTGATCTACGGCCCCACAGCCATAAGATCCCTCACATTCCACACTTCAATGAAGAAGTACGGGCCTTATGGTGAGGAGGTTGGATTACCCTTCTGTAGCAACTTAAAAATAGGAACCATCGTAGGGATTCATGGGAGAACAAATGGCTTTTTCCTTGATGCTATTGGCGTACATTTCAAAGAAGGGAACCTGGCTGACATTGGTCCCTCGTTGACGTAGTAGGATTTCAACTAATTGGTCAAAACCAAAAGCATTTAAGCCGGTTTAACACAGTGTCATTCGGGTTTGATGGGAGTTTTTTTCTTTTCGTTTTCTTCTTTTTAGATCCTTTTGTAGTGTGAGTGTGTCCATGATTTTACCGGAGTATGATTCAAACTGAAGCGTTTTATAAATCTTGACTTTACCGCCTCTTGCATCGATCAATCTCATTATGTTAGAAATTTATATTTTAGGGTAACTATCACTTGAGTGTAGCGGAAGAATTAGGATCATTCTTTATATTCATTGTCAACCGAATTGACATTCCCTTATTGTCAATTGATGAATCTGCAAGGCTACCAGGTGGAGGAAATTACAACAGCACTCTCCACACCGTCCACGACCTAAAAACTCTAACACGACTCTCTCTGTATATAATGATTACTTATCTTAAATGATACTCCATCCGTTCAAAAATATCTGTCATTTTAGAAGCTTACACACTTATTAAGATTAGTAGAATAATGACACATGTACCCCTGCTTTTTAACTTTCCATCTAGATAATAATTACTTTACTCTTTTACTAGATCCTTGACTTACACCAGTCATGATCTTTACTTGGTCAATTACTCTTCTTACTTATTTACTCAAGTGAAGTCGGTATGACCTCAAGGCAAGGACTCCAATATCCCACCACCGGGCTTTAGGGTGGCTCACTAATCCAGGTTGCTACCCATTTAAGGGGTTTGGACCATGGAAAAGATTAAGGCCAGGAATCGGATCCAACCCTCTTGTGTCTCCTTATCCTCACGCGTGGCCGAAACTATATCGGACTTCTTACTATTCCAATTTACCAGTTTCTCCAAGTTAGAAATGTTAGGCAGTTAGGAAGTTAGTGAGAAGTCCTTCTTCCCATTCTACTTGGTTAGTACAATTCACATCAAGGCACAACCACTTCATTCACATTCATACATTTCATTAATTATACAAACTATGAGTTTCAAATAGGAATCCAACAAGGAACAATATAATACAAGCACAAGAAAGTGCAATAAACCCGATTCGTGCATTTTATCTTATTTAGGTGATCACGTAAACACACAAATCAGGTAACCACGGTAGCATACGGGGCATGAGAAAATCATACCGTTCACCGTCGTACTTGGACTCCGATTTCCTTCGAGGTTCAACTATTCGAGTCCTATAGCATACATGGAATTGTACGGTTAATTAAATGTTATGAACCTAACCCGTTCTTTCATTAATGTTTCCCAAGCTACAATTACTAATCCTTTACAGCTCATACTTACTCACAAAAATCATTTACTTGTCCTCATTTCTTGAGTTTGTTTTCTTAGTTCTTATGTACACATTATTTTCTTCTTACTAATATTACTCTAATACTAATGCCACATATGAATGTACATGTATATATACATATATTTTGGACCCGACCGACCCACGACTTTGATCCAACCGACCCAACCCCTCTGGGTCGGTCGAAGTCAGTAAGCATCGGGTCTTGAAGTCTCATCTCGACCGACCCACGATCGACTCAACCTTCTGGGTCGGTCGAAGTCAATAGGTATACAATTTGAAAATCCTTGCCCGACCGACCCATGACCGACTCAACCTCCTGGGTCGGTCGAAGTCAGAAGGCATACGGTTTGAAGGTTTTAGCTCGACCGACCCACGACTAACTCAACCCTCTGGGTTGGTCGAGGTCAGAATTGCCCCTAAGAATTTGTTCCAACTCCATTCTTCTACCCATTTCTTCTCTAATCTTCCTACACGTAACCTAACATGTTTTAACACTAATTAGAACCTCTAAATTACCTTAGTTCATTCATTAAACTCATCACGCAACTCTTGGTTTTCTTACACAATTTTCCCACTCTTGTTTTTCCTAAAAACTTATGCTACAGATTTTGTTTTCTTTCGCTTCACTAACTTAATGGTTCTTGCATTACTAGTGTTCTTAGCATTGTTTCCACCTCACATGCTACTGATAAGTGTGAAACATATAGACGTTTTAGGGTTTAAATACCTTATAACTTGCAACACTTTAGGTAATGTTTCCCACTTGCAATGTGAATTTTCTTGGATTTATGTTTTGATATGAACTGGTATATTTTATGTATGAAATGCAGAAAAAGGTCTGGGAATCAGATAGTACACTTCACAAGCTTCGCAACGCACAAACGGGGATCAAATCGGAGCTCAAACGAAGATTTTAGAGGCAAAACAATTCTCGTCCGCTTGCGTCCGAACATGCAAGTTCGGACACTTTACGAGAATTCCTTACCGGTGTAATAGTACCTGTCCGAACCAGCAGGTCCGGACACTGGTTCGGACATGTCGATTTCTGCAATTTTGAGCCCGCGTCGACATAGGTGAAAAGATAATCAAAATATCTTTTCACACGCCATCTCCTCCACATACCCCCTATTTTCCTCTATAATACAACCATCTTCCCTCACCATTTACATCATTATCTCCATCCATTCCACACCCCATTCCACATACATTTTCCATCTTCATTTCACACCATTCACACAGCACCTCATCCCATAAATCATTCCATTCCATACCGTTATTCTGTCCAACCTCTGTCCAAAATATTAGTATCAAATTGGCTGAATTGAGAGTCTTTTTCAGATGATTTCTTCTACTTCTTATTCTGTCTTCTTTTTAACTATGTTGCGCTAAGAGGATATACTCTGGGTGAAGGTTAATTTATAGATTGTTTAATTATGTAATTATGTTTTTACCGGTTTAATTAAATACAGTTTGTTACGATTAAAGCTTATCTCTCGCCTTTTTAATAAATTCATGAATTTATTAAAATGCTTTACTAAATCTATTTTGATCAGATCCGTGATAAATAGACAGGTTAATTAAGCCGTAAATCTATAGAAAGCTTATTATGATTTAATAAGTTAGTATTTTCAGACGCAAATATAATTTCTCATACTTAATCCGTTTACATGTGTTTTGCTCGAATCTGGATTAGACCGAGCATGTTCTGGTAAACGAGTTCTTTTGAGTCTATGATTTAGTCCTCAAGATAATAACAGGAATTTTGCCAAACTATCACAATAAAACCGGTAGACATAGCATAAAAGAGCAGACTATATAAACCTGAACCCAGAGTCCAGTTTAATTTATCTTTTACTCAGTTTATATTATCTTTCCTTTTTATTTATAAAAACAAGTGAATTATTCCCCCCTTTTGTGACACAGCTTAGGAATTAGATAATTCCCCTTTAGTCCCACGGTTCGATATCCGGTTGCTTCCACTGTACTATACTACTGCGACTGGGATTTTGTTTGCAGCCCGTAAGGTATTTTGAGTTTTAAATTTCTTTTTCATTTGTTTTAAATACGTCAGTTCCAACCACCCACATTATATTGTCTGCAAAATGGCGCCGTTGCCGGGGACTTGATTTATTCTAGTCCCTAAGCCTCGGATAATTCACTTGCTATATTATAATATTTTGTTTATACTATTTTGTTTGTTGTTTATTTTATTTCTATTAATTTCTGTCATTTAATTATTCCAGCAATTTAAATATCGTATTAATTACAGTCATTTATTTTTCCAGTCATTTAAATTTCCGGTCATTTATTTTCCAGTTATTTAAATTACCATTATCCTTTAAATTTCAGTAATCTAATTTCTGTCATTTAAATTCTGTTATTTAAATTATGTCATAAATATTCTGTCATTTAATTCCAGTCAATTTAATTCCAGTTATTTATTTTCTAGTCATTTAAATTACTGTCATTTAAATTCCCGCAATTTAATTCTGTCCTTTTTCTTTATTTTTATTTTACTATTTTCATTTACTTAACTGCATTTATTTCTATTTCTCTTAAGTTTATTTAATTTCGGTTTATTTAACCTGTTAAAAAAATAGAAAGAAAAAAATATAAATCTAAAATCTTAAAAAAAGAGATTTCATTAACTGTGAGCTTTTTCAAATTCCAGTTTCTTTTGCTGTTTTGAGTGGTGAATGCCTATTACCAGGTCACACAGCCTTCCGGACGTATACAATCATACGGTTAGCTACATCCCTGAGATCGAGAGAACTTTTCTGCGCACTTTAAGGCAGAAACGATCCAACAAAACACAACCACGGTGATAGAACTAACCAGGAAGCAGACATGACATCTTCACCAGCTACAGTTCGTAACATCAACAGGCCATCTAATCAAGGACAACAGCCCGCCATCATCCTTCCCCACCTTACCCAATCCGAATACGATGAGTGGCAAAAGCTGAAGCCATAATCAGATCCGATGCGTGAAGGAGTTAGGCATGTTCGATGGCTCTAGTCCTGACGAAGCTCTGTTGCATGTCACCAAGTTTCTGCAGCATGCCAACAGTCTAACGCGACCAACGCAGTACTCCAATGCGAGACTGTCCTTGTTCCCTCACAGCCTGACGGGAAATGCGAGTAAATGGTACCACAGCCTTACACCAAGTACCATTGGTACTTGGGATGATTGGCCACCAAGTTCTACGACAAGTTCCTGCCCCCAGCCGAACGTTAGAAATGATTGCTGAGATCTACAATTTCAAGCAGCCAGGGTCAGAAAACATCTGTGAAACTTGGGACCGTTTCAAAGGACTGCTGCTGACGTGTCCTCACCATGGTCTCACAAAAGAACAATTATCTCAATTGTTCTACAAAGGCTTAATCAATCAATGCAAAACAATGGTACTATCCTCTTTAGGTGCTGATATTTTGAAAAAGCCAGGGGCACATTCTGAATGGGATAGAGTCCCTCTGTGAAGAGATCAGAGACTGGGCCACAGGTGGATCAAGAGGAGGCACTCCAGGTTTATACCACGTAGGAGAAAGTGACAATAAGTTCGACCAGCTGATGAGAAGCCACGAGCAACTCATGGAGAGCAATGCGCAGCAGGCGACGAAGGTAAGCACCCTGCAGAAAGTAGTTGAGCAGATGGCCATGAACTCCTACCCCCAACAAGCAAAGTCGATGACTTCTCGATCATACAACCCTCCAGGCTATGCTCCTCTATCCCTATCATCTTCTGATGTTTCTTGTACGCAATGTGGGGGCCACACGATTATGAACAATGCCCCCAATTACAAGAATTAAAAGCAGCAGAGGAAGCAAACTTTGTTGGCAACAATTTAGGGTACAGACAACCATGGCAGCGCAACATGCACCCCAATTTTCAAGGAGGCCAAAGGCAGTATCAGCAACCGCCTTATGGCAATGATGCTTCTTCAAGCCGACCGACTCAACCTCCTTCAAATCCCGACTCTGGAATGTCCCAAATGCAGGAGATGTTTAAAGCAATGATGAGTAAGACCCGAGACACGCAAGATGAAGTCACAGCCCTTCGTAAAGACCAAAAAGCCTTGCAATCCCAAATCAACAACTTCTCATCCAACAAAGACCTCCTGGCCAACTCCCCTCACAAACCAATCCAAATCCACGAGAGTATGCAAACACAATTCATGTAGTGGACCAGCCCATCACACTAGCTCAAAGGGAGCAACAACCGAGAGTGAAATGGTCCATGAAGTGGAGCAGCGGGCTGAGGAAGAATACCTCGACATGAACCAACTGAAGCTCTATGCCAAATTAGTTGAGATAAATGAAATGATGGAAGGTCCACTAGACCTTGCATCGCAGCAACGGAGAGCGAAATGGTTCATATAGTGGACGACTTTACTGAGGATTTGAGTTACTCTCTATCACCACCCCCGTTCGAACCTGAGCAAACGACATCAAACCTTCTGCTTGAGCTTGAAGACAAGCCATCAGAGGACAACTTCTACCTCAACTTCATGGAGTCTCCTCCCTCTGAAGTCAACTACCGTTATTTTCCCTCCTTCTCTGTGCTATACCCAGAAAATGAGGATAGTTACATCCTCAAAAATGAAGAGGAGGAAATGCTTCCCGCCAGGACATCCAAACAAAACGCTACAATCAACTTCGAGGAGCCACCTCCCTCTGAAGTTGAATTCAATCAGGGCTCTTCCTATGAGCCTCTCCAAGAAGATGAGGATATATACATCCTCAAATTTGAGGAGGAGGAGCCATCCAACTTTGATCTTCATCTGGAGGATCACGGCCTTCCCCTCTTGTGCACCAAAGAAGTAGGGTGGAAACTCGAAGTCAACTCGCTAAGTGAGAAGCCACCTTCCCATTTGATCCAGGATCAGAATTTGAAGACACAATCCGCCCCGAAGTTCTCCCTGCACCGTTCAACGCAGTTAAGGATGTCTTCATCCTTAAAATTGAAGAGGCGTCTCCACAACTAGATGATCCTCGCACCAAGGGTCATCCATTGAAAAATCTGGGCCCTTCTCCAAAGAAAAATAATGCCGCCCAACCCACCCATTGACGCCCACTTCCACCTTCATTTTCGATCCAGGGGAGAATTTAATCCTCGACTCTGAGCAAGGACACCACTACCACCTTGCCTCCATCCGGCTCAACAAAGGAGGAGAATGTTTACATTCTCCAGTTTGAGGAAGAAATACAACCATCAGGTTTTCAGTTCAAGATTAATTGCAGCAAACACCTCCTTCAAAACCAGGTTTTGTGGAGTTTGTATTTTCCTAATTTAATTTGCAGTAATACTTTGTTTTGATCCAGGTGGTTCGATCCTACTTTGGCCATTTCATTCCGTTAACACCGTTGTCCACTTTCATTTTTGATCCGGGATAATGAAGAACATGCGTCTAGCTAGAGACGTTAAACCCGGGCGGCTTGGTGGGAGGCAACCCACTATCTATACTTTGCCTTTCCTTTTATTTGTTTTCTCTTTTGTACTATATTTCCCTTTTCTATGTTATAATAAAATTCAGGTTTTACTTGAGTTCTTCTGGCTGTGTAGAATATTCTTTACAGGTACATTTCATGTAATTCTACAGCTGCACTCAAGTGTGGGGGAGCTCTGCACACTCTACGAACTCTGGGGAGTACACTCTTTCCATTATGATATTTCATATTCCCTTTTGCTTTGTTTTGTGTAATTTCCTTTATCAGATTGCATGCCCTGTTAATTTAATTCTTTCTACGCAATGAGGGCATTGCTTGAGCTTAAGTGTGGGGGAGTACTCGTACCCTCGTAGCTTGTTCTTAAGTTTTCTCTTTTGACAATTTGTTTAGATTTGTTAAGTTTGAAATAGTCAAAAAGGGAGCCATAGAGGAAATATTGCAAACCTACAAACATTATGGGGTACTAAAAATTTTCAACCATTTTAAAATTTATTCTGATTAGAAATTGCTTAAAGTTTAAAAATAATTATCATTTGAGCCCTGTTTTTAGCTTTGAGCCTGGATTTGAATTGGAATGAAAAGGTGGAAAAAGAACAAGGCAAGGTACTCCTCTGATCCAAACAGGCATATTCTAAACCTAAGCAGGCCTCGTCCACTCGGTTATTAAGTTCTTTGGGGTGCTTTATCACCTAGCTACCTAAGGTATTTTATATCTGGGATAGTTGACCCAAAACCGCTACAAGGGTGGAGAGAAAAGTCTGAGGTGAAAGGAAATTTAACTTCAATCGAAGTATCTTTGCATTATGTACTTAAATGATGAAAACTTCTTATTTATGGATCATGAGTACGTGGCATTGAAAGGTATAATGGAATATGATTTTACTTCATGCCCCTTGTCGTTTCAGGAAATGTGAAAGAAAATAGTGGATTGGCTCAGGGTTAAAAACTGGATTCTTATGGTTCTACTTCTCCTTCTTAAATTTTTTTGTATGATTTCAAGGTTCTTTTCAAAAACTTAAAAAAAGGAAGTTTCTAGTACCCTTTAATCTAGAAGTTTTGTAGCAATCTTTTCTGTGCTCTCCCTGTTTGGTTATTTTATATTTAACTTGTTTAAAGATTCTGTCATAAAGATTTGCTTGAGGACAAGCAAAAGATAAGTATGGGGGAATTTGATAAGTGCGAAACATATAGACTTTTAGGGTTTAAATACCTTATAACTTGCAACACTTTAGGAAATGTTTCCCACTTACTATGTGAATTTTCTTGGATTTATGTTTTGATATGAACTGATATATTTTATGTATGAAATGCAAAAAAAGGTATTGGAATCACATAGTACACTTCACAAGCTTCGCAACGCAACAAACGGGGATCAAATCGGAGCTCAAACGAAGATTTTAGAGGCAAAACAATTCTCGTCCGAACTTGCGTCCGAACATGCAAGTTCAGACACTTTACAGAATTCCTTACGTGGTGTAATAGTACCTGTCCAACCAGCAGGTCCGGACGCTGGTTCAGACATGTCGATTTCTGCAATTTTGAGCCCGTGTCGACATAGGCGAAAAGATAATCAAAATTATCTTTTCACACTCCATTCTCCTCCACATACCCCCTATTTTCCTCTATAAATACAACCATCTTCCCTCACCATTTGAAATCATTATCTCCATCCATTCCACACCCCATTCCACATACATTTTCCATCTTCATTCACACAGCACCTCATCCCATAAATCGTTCCATTTCCATACCGTTATTTTGTCCAATCCAAAATATTAGCAGTCAAAATAGTGGAGTTGAATTGAGAGTCTTTTCCAGATGATTTCTTCTACTTCTTATTCTGTCTTCTTTTTAACTATATTAGGCTAAGAGGATATACTCTGGGTGAAGGTTAATTTATAGTTTGTTTAATTATGTAATTATGTTTTTACCGGTTTAATTAAATACAGTTTATTACGATTAAAGCTTATCTATCGCCTTTTTTATAAATTTCATGAATTAATTAAAATGCTTTACTAAATCTATTTTGATCAGATCCGTGATAAATAGATACTACCTCCGTCCCGTCATAAGTGTCCTGTTTGCTTTTTGGCACGTTTTTCCACCTCAATATTAAACATATAAGGTAAAATAATTTTATAAAACTAAATTTTGTATTATATAGTTTATCATGTAAGGAATCATATGCAAAACTTAAATTTTCAAAATTAATTTATCTTATATGTTAAAAATTGAAGTCAAACGACATGTCCAAATAGTAAATAGGACGGTCAAGGTGGGACGGAGGGAGTAGGTTAATTAAGCCGTAAATCTGTAGAAAGCTTATTATGATTTAATAAGTTAGTATTTTCAGACGCATAAGTAATTTCTCATACTTAATTCGTTTACATGTGTTTTGCTCGAATCTGGATTAGACCGAGCATGTTCTGGTAAACCAGTTCTTTTGAGTCTATGATTTAGTCCTCAAGATAATAACATGAATTTTGCCAAACTATCACAATAAAACCGGTAGACATAGCATAAAAGAGCAGACTATATAAACCTGAACCCAAAGTCCCATTTAATTTATCTTTTACTCAATTTATTTTATCTTTCCTTTTTATTTATAAAAACAAGTGAATTATCCCCCCCCCCTTTTGTGACACAGCTTAGGAATTAGATAATTCCCCTTTAGTCCCACGGTTTGATATCCGGTCGCGTCCACTGTACTATACTACTGCGACCGGGATTTTGTTTGCAGCCCGTAAGGTATTTTTAGTTTTTAATTTCTTTTCATTTGTTTTAAATACGTCAGTTCCAACCACCCACATTATACTGTCTACAAAATGGTGCCGTTGCCGGGGACTTGATTTATTCCAGTCCCTAAGCCCCGGATAATTCACTTGCTATATTATAATATTTTGTTTATACTATTTTGTTTGTTGTTTATTTTATTTATATTAATTTCTGTCATTTAATTATTCCAACAATTTAAATATCGTATTAATTACAGTCATTTATTTTTCCAGTCATTTAAATTTCCTGTCATTTATTTTCCAGTTATTTAAATTACCATTGTCCTTTAAATTTCAGTAATCTAATTTCTGTCATTTAAATTTTGTCATTTAAATTTTATGTCATTTAAATATTCTGTCATTTAATTTCTAGTCAATTTAATTCCAGTTATTTATTTTCTAGTCATTTAAATTACTGTCATTTAAATTCCAGCAATTTAATTCTGTCCTTTTTCTTTATTTTATTTTACTATTTTCATTTACTTAACTGCATTTATTTCTATTTCTTTTAAGTTTATTTAATTTTGGTTTATTTAATCTGTTAAAAAAATAGAAAGAAAAAAAAATCTAAATCTAAAAATCTAAAAAAAAAAGAGATTTCATTAACTGTTGAGCTGTTTCAAATTCCCAGTTTCTTTTGCTGTTTTGAGTGGTGAATGCCTATTACCAGGTCACACAGCCTTCCGAACAGTATTAACAATCATACGGTTAGCTACATCCCAGAGATCGAGAGAACTTTTCTACGCACTTTAAGGCAGGAACGATCCCAACAAAACACAACCACGGTAATAGAGACTAACCCGGAAGCAGACATGACATCTTCACCAGCTACAGTTCGTAACATCAACAGGCCATCTAATCAAGGACAACAGCCCGCCATCATCCTTCCCCACCTTACCCAATCCGAATACGATGAGTGGCAAAAGCTGAAGCCATATCATCAGATCCGATGTGTGAAGGAGTTAGGCATGTTCGATGGCTCTAGTCCTGACGAAGCTTTGTTGCATGTCACCAAGTTTCTGTAGCATGCCAACAGTCTAACTGCGACCAACGCAGTACTCCAGTACGCGAGACTGTCCTTGTTCCCTCACAGTCTGACAGGAAATGCGAGTAAATGGTACCACAGCCTTACACCAAGTACCATTGGTACTTGGGATGATTTGGCCACCAAGTTCTACGACAAGTTCCTGCCCTGAGCCGAACGTTAGAAATGATTGCTGAGATCTTCAATTCCAAGCAACCAGGGTCAGAAAACATCTGCGAAACTTGGGACAGTTTCAAAGGACTGCTGCTGACGTGTCCTCACCATGGTCTCACAAAAGAACAATTATCTCAATTGTTCTACAAATGCTTAATCAATCAATGCAAAACAATAGTACTATCCACTTTAGGTGCTGATATTTTGAAAAAGCCAGGGGCACAGTTTCTGAATGGGATAGAGTCCCTCTGTGAAGAGATCAGAGACTGGGCCACAGGTGGATCAAGAGGAGGCACTCCAGGTTTATACCACGTAGGAGAAAGTGACAATAAGTTCGACCAGCTGATGAGAAGCCACGAGCAACTCATGGAGAGCAATGCCCAGCAGGCGACGAAGGTAAGCACCCTGCAGAAAGTAGTTGAGCAGATGGCCATGAACTCCTACCCGCAACAAGCAAAGTCGATGACTTCTCGATCATCATCAACCTCTCCAGGCTATGCTCCTCTATCCCTATCATCTTCTGATGTTTCTTGTACGCAATGTGGTGGGCCACACGATTATGAACAATGCCCCAAATTACAAGAATTAAAAGCAGCAGAGGAAACAAACTTTGTTGGCAACAATTTAGGGTACAGACAACCATGGCAGCGCAACATGCACCCCAATTTTCAAGGAGGCCAAAGGCAGTATCAGCAACCGCCTTATGGCAATAATGCTTCTTCAAGCCGACCGACTCAACCTCCTTCAAATCTCGACTCTGGTTTCTAACATGGTTAACTACTCATTTTAAACATGGTCAACTACTCATTTTAAACACCAAGACACACCTAGCTATATCCTAGGTTATTCTCTTCTCCATTTACACACTTAGTTTACTTAATTTCCTACAGAAATTTCGATAGAGGTTCCCCTCATTTATAGACTTTGCCAAAGCATTATTTTGCTCACAATTCAGTTCACACAACTAGTTCAACAGCCCTGTTCATTTACACATTATCCACACAAAATTCACAGCCCACTGTTCTAACACTAGCCACATTTAATTCCAGCATTTTATTCTCTCAGCTCAAAAGCTTTTACTCAACAACATCCACAACTAGATTAATCCCATTTCTCATTCCCCATTGCAGTAGTACAGCAATACTTAAACATGGTAATTACCCATACACAAACACTAAAAATCTGTACAAAGGTAAATTCATTACCTTGGTGTTCTAGCTTCTTTTTCCTTTCTTTCTTTCTCTTCCCGTCCTTCCTCTTTCTTTCCTTTTTGTTCTCGGTTTACCAATTAATCAATGGGGTTCCAATTTTCTAAGCTCTAGGCCATGCCCAAGGAGGTATAATGAGCATCAAAACAACATTTAAACCCTAAAATTGACCTTAGAATACAAGAGAGTCTTGAAGCTCAAAAATGAGATATTACCTTCCAATCACTAAGTGAAGTTCTTGGTTAGCAAGATAGCAATATTCCAGCATCCATTTGGAACTAAAAACCGGCTGGAATACAAGGAAGAAGGAGCATAAAAATCTGGAACTTTTGATATCCAAAGAAGGCTAGAAATGATAGATTTTCGAACTTCTTTTTACCTTAAAACAATGTGGAGATGGAGGGGGTCACAACGGTGTTCTTCAAGCTCCAAAATGGGCTACATACATGGTGATGAATATTGATATTTCAACTTTTAAAAGGTGGAAAATGAAGCCCAAGAGAAGAGGAGTTCAATGGTGTAATTTTTATGAGATTTGAAGTTGATTTGCACCTTGAAATGTGGGAGAGAATGAGAGGGCTGGTGAGGGAAGCATAAATCACCATTAGAGGGCTGGAGGAGGAAGAAAATTCAGAAGGAAGGAGGGAGTATGGGTGAGAGAGGGTTGGTAAGAGAGGAGAGAGAATTACTTTTGCTTTTATACTTTATTTCTTTACTTATTTGTCTTTTAGCATATAAGGAAGGAATTAAGAGAGTGAGAGGAGGGGAAAATCGGCACCCTCACAGCCCACACGCACAATTCTGATTTTTATTTACAAATGGGGAACTTATTTTGGTTTTATTACAACTAACACCCCACAACTTCTAGTTTCTACACTATTCACTAACCGGAACCCGTTTTCCGGAATTTTCTCGTTTAATTAATTTTAACGGTCCTAGACCTTCACTAATGTCTAATTATAGACATTTCATTGAGTAAAATTATTACGGGTCTATTTAACCCACTTAAAGTCACGTTTTCCAAGTTTCCTCGAAAAACGCGCTTTAAGGTTCGTTTGTGTTCTTAATCCGTTTTAAGGATCCGTTTTCTTCGGGAATCATTCCCTCGTGTTTATTTAGGCATAATTAAGCATGTAAAATCTTCATTAGCCTAATTTATCACTATTTTTAATTTCGGGGTATTTCAATTGAGTCGGTACCTGTGAAGTCCGATAGTCAGTCAGCGATTCATACAGCCAGAAATCCGTTCATGCACGAGAGAATGAATCATATAGAGCTTGATACTCAGTATGTTAGACATAAACTACAAGGCGTTCTTATTATAGTTGAATTCGTCTCTTCTTAGAATCAGCTTGTAGATGTGTTCACCAAGACATTGCCTGGAAAGCAATATCCACAATTGATCATGAAGATGGGTTTGAGGAACTGCGATACCTCCAGTTCACAGTTGGTTTGGTCTGGCAAACCATGCAGTTCGTGCATGATTATGGGGGGGTGGGGGTATTAGAGAGTAACTTATATCATGATGTTATATATATGTGTGTTAATGTTATTCTCCCTATTCATAATTTATTTTCATTCTTGGTAAGTTATTTCCTCTACCTTTCTTTCTGTTAGTTTGACCGTAGTTAGTATTCATAGTTGAGTGGGTTTATATTTAAGTATGTAAGACAAACTTCAGAACTGTATTCTATATTATTTCATTTTGGTGTTTCTCTCTGAAACAAAAACTTTCATGTTCTTCTTCCCTCCCATTTCTTTTGTCGGTCCTCGCCGTTCTTGAGCACTACAATTCTGCAACTCATCTTATCCTTCTTTTGTTGATTGTGTGTCATGATTCAGTGGTGGAAAAATGTGTGCAGTGGGAAAACTAACATCCTGCTCCAACACGACAATAGGGAAACTATTGTTGGAATGGGTAGAGTATACTCCTCAAGCCCAAATGATCACACACGAGGGAAGCCGATTGAGCTTTATCATGCGAGAGTATCTGTTAACGAACCGAACTATCAGTGTCTCAATCTCCCAATTCCAGTACCTCAATATGAATACACTATGGTTCGCTTTACGAAAGGTGGCTTTGTTTAATGGCCTGTTCGTCTTATTCAAATGACAAAGAGGTATATTAAATACTATCTAGTATAATTTTGTTCAATTTTTCGTTTTTGGTGTGTTGAGGCGGATGAGTGTATAAATACTAAAACTTGTATTTTCTTAGGCAATAAAAAATCTTTCTCCTGAGAATAAAAAAGCAAAATTTGGATGTAAGTCTTCAGGATACAAGTCATCCACCAATGTTGTTCAAAAACCAAACTTGGTAAATGAATACTTGTCACGGTTGGATCCAAATATGACATATTTGCATGACTTACTTCGAGACTTCCCATCTGGTAAGA
Organism: Limonium bicolor; assembly: GCA_023374045.1. NCBI lineage: Eukaryota > Viridiplantae > Streptophyta > Magnoliopsida > Caryophyllales > Plumbaginaceae > Limonium > Limonium bicolor. The sequence continues at coordinate 126,304,094 of CM041782.1, forward strand.
ACTCAATTGTTATGAATCTCAATAAAGAACTACTCTACTATCAGGATGGTGTAGAAGTTGAATTTTACACGGAAGATTTGGTATGTAACACCCCATATGGGTAGCTGTCCAACCACCTAGCTCAAAAAACATTCAGACTTGAAAACTAGCCACTTTAGGCCCTCAATCCTCACTTGGGCTTAAAAGTGGAAGGCATTGTTGCTGTAGTCAACCCATATGTATCCTTATAAACCATTTACATTTCTACTCATACCCCGATGTGGGATGGGGGTATTACATACTCCCACACTCAAAGAACGCGACATCCTCGTCACATGCCTAACATCCAAGTCCCATGGACCTCCTCGGTAGGTGTCGGGTAGCCCATCCCGACATGGTCCCGAGTCCGCTCTGATACCATTTGTAACACCCCATATATGTTACTGTCCAACCACCTAGCTCACAAACCATTCAGGCTTGAAAACTAGCCACTTTAGGCCCTCAATCCTCACTTGGGCTTAAAAGTGGAAGGCGTTGTTGCTGTAGTCAACCCATATGTATCCTCATAAACCATTTACATTTCTACTCATATTCTGATGTGGGATGGGGGTATTACATGGTAGATGTCATTAAATCTAACCGGTTGAACATACCAGTGCTTCAGTCATGTATTATGTAAGTAATTAATAATGATTACAAATTAGTTAAGTTGTTTTGATGCAAAATTGTATCTAACACCATGCATGCCATTTATTTTACGAACAAGTTCTTGAACGATAAAATGCAAGATTTTGGTCTTTTCTAATGTCTTCTTGTGTCCTAAAAGAGGTTTGCACACTACATTGAAAAGTGATCCACAATTATGCAAAGACTACTTGCAGCTTGCGATCACAAAGTGCTTGAGGTTGAACAAGAAATATATGTTATGTTATCGTACCATGAAAAGTAAATATGTAAATCATCATATTAATTAGATTAATGTTGCATTTCATATGTAACATGTTAGTGTGTTTGCATTATACAGTAATCATTGGTTTTTCTCGTGGTGTGTTTGGATCATCTTTGGGTACTTTTTCTTGATCCTCTTCAGTCCGGTACCTCGAAATAGATCTCAATAAAGTTTTGTCTTAACGTGTGAGTAGATTATGAACTATTATGTATTTTAACTATTTCTTTTAACTTTTATTGTACATATGTAAATGTAATTATTGTAAGTTTGATATAATTACAGTACGTTACAAACTGTTATGATGGTGGAATGTGGGGTAAGGATGAAAAATGCGGTCCCATGGCATTCGGTTAAGGTATGAGACGTCATTAATTACACATTTCTTACCGTTATTAGTAATGCACAAAAACTTGATTCAGGCTTATTGTTTGGTTTTTATTTTGGCTTTTTAGTGTCCACCCCAACCTCGGGGTGCATAATGTGCCTATCATGTCATGAGGTATATGCATGACATTATCACCCTTTTTGGTGGAATAAGTGACCCATTAGAAAAAGTATGATTAAACAAAATTCATGTTACTTGTTATTCTATGTTAGTTCATTTATAAGATTTAACATATAACTAATTTTTCATTGTTTTTTTCTCAAAGGTGTTCCCTAGTGTTGAAAGCTACACCATAGAAGCCATCAACTTGATGGTATGTTTACATGAATTTGGTTTGATTTATTCACCATAATTCAATGTCTTTTTTTAGAACTTTATCACCTTTATCGGCAATTAGGTGCATGTATTTGGTTGAACAAAATTGAATATATTGTATTGTTGAAAGTGTTATTAAATGTTGTGTATGGTCATGTGACCATTTGTAGTGTTGGTGTGTTAGTGTGTTGGTGACTGTGTATAATGAATTTGTTTTGTACATATTGTTGGCAATTTTGGAATTGAGAGGAATGAGGTCCTCTGAAATGTGTTGTTGAGATGTGTGATATTATACAGGGATGCATATTAACAGGTTTATTGAAAAATAAGGGTAGAGAAAAAAAAAAAACTCCCTTCTATTCAAAATATAAGTCATTTTAGAGATGAATCTAGACAAATTTAAGTTTAGATACATCTCTAAAACGACTTATATTTTGTATACGAGTGAGTATATATTTTTCAGTGGTTGTACAATAAAAACCACCAAAAATAGTCATTTTTAAGTGATTTTCAGCAGTTTTAATTGTACAACCGCCGAAAATAGTCATTTAGAAAGTGATTTTTTGGCGGTTTTAATTGTACAACCGTCGAAAATAGTTAGTCGAAATTGAATTCCTCTTGCCTTATTTTTGACGATTTTGGTCATCGAAACCGCTGAAATTATTAAGCGTTTTGAAACTGCCTAAATTATTCGGCGTTTTGAAACCGCCGAAAAAACATTCTAAAACTTTTTCGGCCACCCTATTTTTGACGATTCCCAACCGTCAAAAATTGACGAAAAAACTGTTAAAAAACATGTTTTGTACTAGTGATTTATGATCTCCTAAAAACTCACATCAACATTTAACTATATAGCCAACATAGTTAAGTACTTATACCCAAGAGATTGTATCAACAACATAATCCTTCTAATCCACAAATATAGGAGGTGTACGTAATTAAAGTATCTTAACAAAATACAAATATTTTTCTTGTTGAATCAACAAAGATCTTACCTCCACCGTTATCTTTGATATAGATGGATATTCCTTGTAATATTGTAATAGTCTTATAAGTATCTTTTATGGCTTGTGTGAAGATGTCTTTTAATCAATATGCTATCGAGTAGCAGATAAATGGCAGCTGCCAGAGTTTACAGCTAGGGGTGTTCTAGACGATGAGAAATAGAGAACAAAGGACATTACATTACAGAGAGAAGAGAAAAGGATTACAATAAATCTTTGATGTTGGCATTCATCAGTACCGCGCTCATAGACAGCCTTCGCAACTCCTTTGCTCCACACCACTCCAGAATTTGTAATTTGATTTGAGAGCTCAGTTTGTCCCAGTCAATTGTATTCTGCTAAAAAAATAATACTGTTTCTTGAAGACCACCGGTTATAGGTGACAAACATGAAAGTAGCTCTCCAGAGCTTGCTAGTTCTACGTGAAGGGGGGGATTCGCACCAGCTCATGAACAATTGCTGAATACTCGTTGCTGCAATTTGAGGGACTCCCCACCATTTGAATATAAGCATCCATAATCTTTGGCCTACCACACACAGTAGAAACAAGTAATCCGTGGTTTCCACATCATTAGCGCATAATGGCAATAGACTTGGTTCAGGGTAGCAATATTCATACTGAATAGCCTCTCTCTGGTTATTAGCTTATTATTCAGCATAAACCAATTGAATATTTCGACTCTCGGTGGTGCCAGTTTACACCAGAAGAATTTGTGCCAGGTGGGGGGGGGGGGGGGGGGGGGGGGGGGCATCACACCTTTACTAACTCAGCGTAGCAACTTTTGACAGAAAACATACCTTCCTTATCGCTATCCACTAAAGGTGATCCTCTTTGCTTCTGGGCACCACACGACTGTCATTTAGGAGGCTTAGTAGCTGCTGCACTTCTTCCATCTCGTAAGTAAAAAGAGGTTGCCTCCAGTCTAAATGTCACTGCCAGTCTACTCCAGACCATAGGCCAATTTTAGAAATAGTCAGATTTCAAATTACTAATCAGAAAAAGCCTCGGGAACTTAGAGCGAAGATTGCTTTCGCCTATCTAGTGGTCTAGCCAAAATTTGATTGTAGAACCACTGCCAATTGTCCACCTGATATTACTGTCTAGTGCCTCTTGATTGATGCTGTTCTAAGTCCCAATTGACATAACCTCCTTCCATACTCCTTTCCGAGATACCCTTCTCCATGATTGATCAGTTATCGACAAGTGGAGTTCCTAGTCATATACCGAAGATATGACCTGGTTCCATAATTTTGCATTAGAGGTTTGATACTTCCACCACCACCTTAGCATCAATGCTGCATTTCTCTTCTCATAATCACCAATGCCCAGGCCTACCAAATGTCTAGGTTTCGACAGGGGCTTCCAACTCATTAGGGCGATTCCTCTGCGGTTATCTCTACCCCGCAAGAATTTCCTCTGAATTGTTAAAATTTTCTTCACCACAGTCCTGGGTATACGGAAAAGACTCATGTAATACATTGATAAGCTATCCAGGACTGATCTGATCAATACCAGCCTACCAGCATACGACAAACAAGAGGATTTCCACTGGCTCAATCTAGTCGCAATCTTCGAGATGACTGGCCGCCAAAAGTATAAGTTTTCCTAGGATTTGCTCCCAGGGGGAGGCCTAGATAAGTGTTAGGAAAAGATCCAATTCGGCAGCCAAGAATATTAGTTACAAGTTCCTTCTCCGAGTCTTCCGAATTGAACCTGTACACCACTGATTTATCCCAATTAATTTCTAGCCCTGACATATCAGCAAACAAGATCACTATCCATTTCAGCGATCTTAGTTCATGCTTCAATGGAGTATCAAAAATTAGGGTATCATCGGTGAACTGAAAGTGCGACACCCTGATTTCATTCGAACCAACTACCACTCATTTCCTGTCTCCAGACCGTACTGCATCATCCAATAACCAATTTAGTGCCTCGGTGATAATAATAAACAACAACGGCGAGAGAAGATCGCCTTGGCGCAATCCTCGTCTAGGCTTGAAGGTGGGGGTCAGCGAGCCATTGACTAGGACTGCTAGTCGAGGAGTAGTAATGCATCTCCGAACCCAGGTAATCCATATCCTCGGAAAATCAAATAACTCCAGCATCTTTAGGACGAAATTCCAACTAACACTGTCATAAGCTTTCTGAAAATTAAGCTTAAATATAAATCCTTTTCTCCTCTTAGCTTTCATCCAGTGGATTACCTCGTTCACTATCAATGGCCCTTCAAGGATATGGCGCCCCTTGATGAAAGCGGATTGCGTGTCCCCTACCAGATTACTCACCACCATGGCTAACCTGTTAGCCATAATCTTCGCAATTACCTTATAGATACATCCAATAACACTTATTGGTCTGTATTCATCCAGCGATTCCACCTCTACTTTCTTAGGAATGAGCGTGATCCATGTAGTGTTTATCTCCCCCGGAAATTGTCGATCCATGAAAAACTTCATAACCTCCGTTGTGAAATCTTGTCCAATGATGCTCCACATTCATTTTAACGAGTCTTATTTTAATCATCAAAACTCTGCGTCACTATTTTCTTCTTCACACTATATCTTAGTCTGATCATCAAAACTCACTAGTAAAAATCAAATTTTGTGTTATAAAGTTTCTGGTAACGACTTAACATTGTTATCATACTTGTTATTAGTGATAAATATATATATTTTTAGATAAATTGGGCATATAGCCATTTTATTGAATGAAAAAGTCCTGATAAACAGGCGGACCGGTATAACGGGACTCATTAAAACCTCCACAAGTAAAACCCAATGGGAAAAAACTTGAGGAGGAAAAAGAGTACCCACCATGTCCAATTACAATCATAATCGTCCAACTAGAGGAAATCGTAAAAACCTTGAACAACCTTGAATCAACGAAATCAAAAGTCCCAAAACATAAAAGCCTTACAAATCTAAACATAATCCTCCATCTAGCCATGCATAAACCCGTCCACCCCCCTTTGAGCCTAAATCAGATGCGCAAACCCCATCACTCTCAAGACGATGATCCCTTCCTAGCTCTTACTCTCGGGCCCCCTAACCATATCAGAACACACTCACACCTTGTCCACTCCCCATCCGATGAGATCACCAATTATGCTCTCCACCCTCAAGGTCTGAAGGCTTTATCACAGCCTCCTTCTCCCTGAGCAGGGATAGCTGCTGCCTTCTTGGAATTTCAACCGCATGCGAAGAGATATCTTTAGGAGGGTGCATGCCAAGATGGATTGGTGGTGAAGCAGCCCTAAGAAAATATCCATCAAGACTTGGGTTATGAATCATGACTAATGATCATGAAAGCCAGCTTTCAAAATCTTCTCAAGTTTTATGTATGCTAGATTATGTTGGTCTGTGTCGTTCTTAGGTGAGTGGTTTTGTGTTGAAGCAGAACCTTAGCACCGGATGTCTTGATTTTAGCCTAATGACTTCACTAATGTCCAAGGTTTTAATTTTCTCTATGTAGGAAGCCATAGCCTAGTGTGTACAAAGCATTATGATAAACCTTGCTGGATGTGATCGGCCTTTGTGACCTTCTGGAATATAATCCATGTACTAATCTTAAAAAAAAGGGAAAATTACATCCCCACCCATGACGTTTGGCGAAATTACACACCCCACCCACGAGGTTTCAAAAATTACTTTGCCCACCCATGTGGTTTTCGCTATTTTACATCCAACAACTTTTCTAATATTTGATCAACTTAAATGAGGCTTAAATGTTGTCCAAAATTGATAAAACTTTACATAGATGATGCTAAGGTGTTATATTTTTGTCCAATGCCAAATCCAAAGTTTTTTAAGATCATATATGACCTGTGGGACCCAATGAAAACATGTTCACATGTCACATGTTTTATTGGGTCACACGGATCACATATGAGCTTAAAAAACTTTGGATTTGACGCTAGACCAAAATATAACACCTTAGCATCGTCCATGTAAAGTTTCATCAATTTTGGACAACATTTAACCATCTTTTAAGTTGATCAAATATTAGAAAAGTTGTTGGATGTAAAATAGCGGAAACCACATGGGTGTGCAAAGTAATTTTTGAAACCTCGTGAGTGGGGTGTGCAATTTCGCCAAACGTCATGGGTGGGGGATGTAATTTTCCAAAAAAAAAGTAGTGACTCTACATACTACGGTATTGAAGGTGTACATGTTTATCATGTGTGTAGCATAGGAAATAATAGAGGCCCTAGTACTAGTGTTCCTGTCATGGTTAACAAATGAAATGAGGGCACATCATGTATCCATGAGATATACTTTCTCTATTTTTTTTATAAGAAAAAAGAAGAAGAGATATACTTTCGTTTTCATTCCACTAATTTAAAATTAGACTCACCTACCAGACTAAGTGACAATTAATAGCGGTACTAATTCCCAGGAGAACCAACAAAAGGTGCGTGCACTATTTTCGAAGGTGGTACATGTCCCTCCGTCTCCTCCATCTATTGAAGTCAAGCGACGTTAAGCCCAACCGTCACAAAATCCTTCTCATGTAGTACTAGCTAGTAAAGTTCAAATCATTAGCTCAACTTATTTAAGCTGTTAGTAACCATTGTTTATGTTGACAACAGCAGCACACACTGTTACTATTTATCTTGTTCCTTTAATTCTACTGAGACTTCTGCTAGTAAAAATGGTAAAAATCCCTCTCTGCTTATATTGACCTTTTTCTTGTTGAGGTTTCTGTTTTTCACCTTTTCGTAATGTTTACAGTGTCTGCATCCTTCCCCATCACAGCAGGGTTCATTCACTTATGAGAAGGATTTTGTGACGGTTGGGCCATGGGGTGGCCGAGGTGGACGTCACTGGGACGATGGAGTTCAAGACTCTGTTCGGGAAATCATCATAACTTACGGTAGTGGAATAGACTCGATCATATTCCTATACGAAAAACAAGGTGTATATACATCCAGCAGACATGGTGGAGATGGAGGCAACCACACCCAAAAGGTTAATTTATTTATTCAATTCAATCTTTAATGAATGTTGCTTTTGTTTTTTCGTCCTGAAATAGTATGTATATGCTCCTTTTTTTTAGGTCAAGCTGAATCATCCTGAGGAATATCTACTTGCAATGCGTGGTTTCTATGGCCCAATATTTGGTCATGACGGACCAGTCTGTGTTCGATCGCTTACCTTTGTTAGCAATGTGAGAGATTATGGCCCGTTTGGCGTTGAACAAGGACAGTCTTTAACGTTTCAAATGGTTGGGGGTCAGATCCTTGGGTTCTATGGGAAAGATGGAGGTTACCTTGACTCGATTGGAGCTTATGTCAAACACATTTGTCCTCATAATCCACCAGAATCTCTCAAAGGTTCTGGAAGTTGTTCGGTCATTGAAGGGAACGTAGCTGACAAGTATGACGTGCTTGCAATTAAACTGCCCGAAAATCACAGCAATGTCAATCCTTCAATTCCAGCACAAGTTTCAAAGCCAATCGTAGCTTCCGATAAGGATGATCATACGCAAGAGGTATGTATAATATGTTTGCTATAGTTTAACTGAATACAACGTACTGAATTCTTTTAATCTTGTCCCTTAACGATAATTTAATCCCATTGTATACTCTTCTCCTATACACTATATAATCTAAATAAAATGTACATATACGCAGAAATCTGGTGCACTTGGAGGGATAGTGTCTTATGGACCATGGGGCGGCAGGAAATTTTCCCGGGAACAAGCATTTCCCCAACTCATTTCCCATGCTCGGTTGATATTGTGTGAATTACCCTGGAACGGGTTTTTTTTATTTGTGTGTACAGAAGCCGATAACGGCAGTAGCGGCTTCCAGAAGCCGATAACCGAGATATCGGTTTCTTCACAGATCGACACACATGCCGATATCACCGATATCGGCTTCTTTGCATTTCCTCCCATTACCGAAATCTATAAACCAACACACATGCCGATACTCCCACTACCTCATTCCCATTTCTTAAAATTTCACTTTCTCCCACCCTTTCTAAACCAACAAATCCTCTCTTTTCCCCTGGAGCAAAATGAGCAGAGACGAATACCAGATTAGCCAACAAGGTCCATTGGAGTCGACGCCTTTCAGCCTGCAGACGACCCATATATCTGCAGCATATGAATCAAATGATCCGGTTAATACATTCATAATTATAAACTTGTACATTGTTTTATTAATGTGTTATATTAGTAGTAATAATTGTACAGTCGATGGTTAGGCTAGGTTAGTTAGTAATAGTTTTTGTACTAAATCTTAGTAATTATTATATTCAAAAGTTTAGTCATTTGTGAATGGTTTTTTATAACACATAGATTTGGTACATTATTTAATTAATAGTTGTTCAACTAAATGTTAATTACAGTAGAAAGATTTAGGGTAATTAGTCAATTTTATTTTAAGTTATGTAACACACAATATATATATATATTATTTTTGTAGGTAATATTTGTTAAACTAACCATCACTTCTTGCACATTAACAAATCTTTGTAATTATTATATGCAAAGTTTATTCATTTGTAAATGGTTTATTTATAACACATAGATTTGGTAAATTATTTAATTAATAGTTGTCTAACTATTACGGTAGGAAGATTTAGGGTAATTAGTCAATTTTATTTTAAGTTATGTAACACACAATATATATACATTATGCAATGGGTAATATTTGTTAAAGTAACCGTCACTTCTTGCACATTAATAAATCTTTGTAATTATTATATGCAAAGTTTAGTCATTTGCAAATGGTTTATTTATAACAGATATATTTGGTAGATTATTTAATTAATAGTTGTGTAACTAATTGTTAATTACCGTAGGATGATTTATGGTAATTAGTTTATTTTATTTTTAAGTTATGTAACACACAATATATACATTATTAATAAAATGCTATATTTTAATAGATGATTGTGCTACGTTTAATTTATTATTAATATCCACCGATTGTTTTTATGATTATCTTATAGTCCTTGTCAACTTTGCAAATGTAGTTGATTAGTTATTTATAGTATTAATAACGGTAACATGTATGTGTATGAAATGTAGAGATATGCACAGTACAAAAATAGGATCTTGAAAACCAGATCTTGTTGGAAGGGTGCGACACAGCTTCATGATTCTATCTTACCATATGTTGTTAGAGCTGGTTTCTTTGGTCCAGCGAATCTGAGGTTGAACAACCGCACGGGTATCATTAGTGCCTTGGTTGATAGATGGCGTCCTGAGACGCATACCTTTTTGATGCCCTTTGGAGAGGTCAGCATTACGTTGGAGGATGTGAATGTGTTATTTGGGCTCTCTACCGATGGGATCCCCGTTTGTGCATCTACTAGTGCTGTGGACGTGGATGCTGTATGTAGGCAGCTTCTGGGTGATGCCCCCCCTTCTCGGAAGGGGAACCAGATACCTATGGCTTGGCTAGCTGAGAGATTCGTAGAGACAGATGCTGATTTTGGTCAGCGAGGTGAGATCATACATCAGCAGCATGCCAGAGCGTACATTCTCAGACTCATTGGAGGGCTACTCTTCCCTAACTCTAATGGGGATAAAGTCGATGTCTCCTATTTGAGGCTGTTACAGGACTTCGACTACAGCGGTTCCCTGAGCTGGGGGTCTGCACTACTTGCACATTTCTATAGGGAGATGTGCAATGCTACGAAATTTGATACGAAATATCTGAATGGCTGTAGTAAGCTGCTTACAGTGTGGGCGTATGAGCGGTTTCCTGCGTTCAGACCACGACTCCCCCCGATCGAATAAATCTGTCACCCCACCTTTCTCTTGCCCACAGGTAACAATAATGTGTCATATGGTATATAATTTAAAAATTTGTTGAACTGTGGTACAAACCTCACCTGAATTGTGTTACAGATACAATGGTAAGCTGAATACCATTTCTGCATTCATGGCTCGACAAACGCTGGATTCAATTAGCATTTCTCCCACTGATGGAGAGGTAAGTTGCCACTAAAGTTTATTACAATTTCATTTTTCATAATTTGTATTCTAAATTTTATATTTATTTGAAATATATGTAGTGGATATGGCAGCCATATGGTGATCGATCACCAAACCCTCAGCCCTTCGTTGTAGTGGTATTTATAATCCACTTCAACGTGATCGAGGGACATCAACCGGACCGTGTACTTCGCCAGTTTGGGGTCGATCAGCCCATCCCTGCCCCACCACTCGACTGTGACATGCTGCATGTAGTCACAAGAACTGGCAGGACAGATGCACCATGGTGTGAGATTTTTCGTGACCACATCCAGATGTGGAATAACAAACACTTCTACCAGATCCAAATCTCACAATTACCAAGAAGGGTTCCCCTGGACAGGATGAGTGCATATATGGTATGGTACCTGCAGCATGTTGTGTCATGGTTCACCGAGCAGAGCAGGAGGAATGTTATTGTGGTAAGCACATTCTAATTTCGTTTTCTGTATTTGTTTGATATATAATATTTGTTTTACTTTATTTAATCTCTTGTTTCATTTGGTTTATCAGGCGTCAGTCTTGGAGTGCTTTAACGGATTCCCGGTGACCAGGGTGTAAGAGAATATGCCTCACAGCTGTCTCAGACGATCGATGCAGATGATTACCATCGAACTGGGCATTTCTCCCAAGACTTCTCACAGCAGGCCTGAAAGGGTAGAGTTGTAGTACCCTCAGTATGTGATCAACGACAACCCTGCTCCAAGAGCAGCCAGAAACCGGCTGTACAGTCAGAGACGAAGAGGGCCGCGTGACTGTGCACCCCCACCACCCCAAACAAATCAAGCTTCATCACAAGCTACTTTTGCGCTGGTTCCTTTTACTGCAGCTGAACAGCGTGGACAGCAACCACCTGGTACATTTCCTGAGTTCCAGCACTCTACATTTGGTCAGGTACCACATGATTTTGGTACACAGTTCGATGTAGGTTCTGGTTCTTCAAACCCTATACCTGTTGCAGCTCCTTCACATGCTACACCTCCTTCACCTTATAGACCTTCTTTTGAGCCTGCTCCTACTAGATCACTGACTGATCAGGAAAATTAGGAGCTGCTTGATTTATGCAATCAAATAGTATACGACGATGGTCTCCTTGGGGGAGTGGCATGGGAAACGCTAGCTGGTACCTCCTCACAACAAATACAAACTGCTATTGCCCCATCATTTGATCCATCATCTTTGATCGAGTTTGCTCCTTCAGCTCCGTTGTAGTAGGCTACCCCCGCGCCATCTACACCAGTGGATGCAAGTACACCTGATGCTGATCCACATAATGATGAAGTTAGGGGTATATGGCTGAGAGGATCAAACTCCCGATATAGGAACCGTAGGATTTACAACCCGGATTTCACCAGTCCTTAGTCTGTGAACCATTGTTACATTTATGTAGTCGGTTTTATGTTATGTTTATTTTGTTGTTGAACTATGGTTCTGTGGTAAGTACTTTGGTAGACAATGGATGTCATTTGGCAGTTTTTTATTACGTAGTTTTTTGCATTTGTTTTGGACTTTCACCATTTTATTGATTAGGTTGCTGCTGTCCGTTGGCCACCATTTTTGGACACAGTGTTGTGTGTATGTAACACTACGTACACACCAAACTTGACGCACAACGGGAATCGTTTGATACTCGAAACTGTAAGCGCAAAGTAGCACCATAGTACAGTTTTTAAATATGCAGTTTTTTGCCTGTTGGCTACTTTAGCCATTCATTCGATTAGGTTGCTGCTGTCCGTTGGCCACCATTTTTGGACAGAATGTTGTGTGTATGTAACACTACATACACACCAAATTTGGCGCACAACGTGAATCGTTTTCTAGTTCAAACTGCAAGCGCAAAGTAGCATCGTAGTGCAGTTTTTAAATATGCAGTTTTTTGCCTGTTGGCTACTTTAGCCATTCATTCGATTAGGTTGCTGCTGTCCGTTGGCCACCATTTTTGGAAAGAATGTTGTGTGTATGTAACACTACATACACACCAAATTTGGCGCACAACGTGAATCGTTTGCTAGTCCAAACTGCAAGCGCAAAGTAGCACCGTAGTGCAGTTTTTAAATATGCAGTTTTTTGCTTGTTGGCTACTTTAGCCATTCATTCGATTAGGTTGCTGCTGTCCGTTGGCCACCATTTTTGGACACAATGTTGTGTGTATGTAACACTACATACACACCAAATTTGGCGCACAACGTGAATCGTTTGCTAGTCCAAACTGTAAGCGCAAAGTAGCACCGTAGTGCAGTTTTTAAATATGCAGTTTTTTTGCCTGGCTACTTTAGCCATTCATTCGATTAGGTTGCTGCTGTCCGTTGGCCACCATTTTTGGACAGAATGTTGTGTGTATGTAACACTACATACACACCAAATTTGGCGCACAACGTGAATCGTTTGCTAGTCCAAACTGTAAGCGCAAAGTAGCACCGTAGTGCAGTTTTTAAATATGCAGTTTTTTGCCTGTTTGCGTCTTTGCGTGTTGGATAATAGATGTTGAACTAGCCGTTGGACTATCCGTTGATGTACCTGTTACGCATTGATGTAGCCGTTTACCTAGCCGTTCAACTAGCCGTTGAGTTAGCCGTTTAACTAGCCGTTGAACTATCCGTTTTAGTAACCGTATCCAGTATTATAAACAGAGTACTGGTTTCAAACCCAAGCATACCTTACAACATTATACCAAAGCTTTGTATATCCGTAGTGAATTGTTCATATCTTACAACACACTCTTCTATACAAATCAAATGGAGTTTCCTTTCAGTTGCACGTTAATTATGTCGCTACTTTCGGCCGTCATGGAGCGCAGTTTGATCGAAGGATGGGGCATAGACGAATAGAAATAAATATGCCGTATCCTAATAATCTTCAGATCTACATCGACGAGTACTCCGTGCTCTGCGGCCTATCCTTGGCAGAATAAACATAGCAACAATGGTGTATTTGGGGTTGGAGGGCGACTACGAGTGGAATTTTACACACGTACGCAATGATGCATCTGTTCAGCGAATGATGGAAAACTACATGGAGTACAATGATTTCATGGAACATATTCCACTACTAGTTATCTACGATCCTATTGAACCAGACGATGATGATTTCCAGATGCAGGAGTCAATATACGAGATGCGACGTAACGTAATAGCACAACAACTTGACAGGCAGAGGTCGGGGAACAATTAGGTTTTACGTAACTGTGTAACAACAATCTGAATCGGGTGGGTAGATTTTATTTTTCTATAAGAGTATGTGGTGATGCGCTGCTCCACGTAAACAGTTTAATATTCCCCTTAGCCGATCCCTTTAGAACTTGTTGAAGCATTAGATGCAGATGATGGCAGACAGGATTTTATCCATATTCAAACGTTGTTTATATTCGCCACCCTGCCCATCTTTCTAAAAGAAAGGAACAAAAGAGAGGTGAACAACAACTACTGTTTCAAAATGTATGCGCAAGTTGGGGAACATACACTAAAACATACCCCTCATCCAAGTATACTAACCACCACAACTTCGCCATCATCACTCCAAGTGATGTTGTTTACCTGGTAGACATTACAGTAGTGGTTGACAAGAACTCCTTCCGTAGAGCAAGTCAGAGGAAGGTTAGTAGCCTTACTAATTACCACAACTTCTACACCTTTTCTGAGCATGATGTCATTGACCAAGTACACATTAAGAAAGTGTTTAAGGATAATATCATCTCCTCGGTACAAAGCCATCCACATTTTCGTCGAAGACATCACTCTGATCTATGGTTCACCAGTTGAGGAGCTGTGAGGAAATGTAATATGAATTGAATATCGTGGAACAGTCGAGGAAAGGAGAGGTGACGACATTAGTACACCGTGTAGCGCTTTTATAATTGAATTTTTTCTGCTACATTGCAATAGAATACAATTCCTTATCTTGGAATATTGTCTTTGCCAAAAAAATGAAGCTTTAATTATTCCTTGCATGTGGACTATCGTGTGGAATACCAACTGCGGTTTTTCAAAGCAATCTTTATTCTCAATGCATAAATACTCACTTATCTTATGGATATAAATACAGCAAGCGTTCTACTTTCAACTACACGAATAACTACCTACAACCATTGTTAGTACTATATTTCATAAGTAATCCATATCTCTTGCTGCACTTCATCGACGCATTTCATCAATGGAGATCCCTTGCACTATCTTGCTTGACATTGAGCCAATCACCAACGATTCAGGTTTGTATTTTGCCAGAACATATTCCACTGAACATTTCGATTTGGATATCGAAATGGATATTACGTACGCCGAGTTTGCAAATGTTGTAGAGACTAGGTTGAAAGAGCGTTACGGTTACCATTGTGTGGTTGAATCGATACTTCATCGATTACTGCTGTGCGCCCAGCCACGCCCTGTATGGGGGCCATTGCAAATAAACCGAGATGTTGACGTTGGAACAATGATTGAACGGTTTGTTTATAATCAACAATTTTACACTCGATTAGAATTCTATGTGGTATATGCATTTAGGGAAGTTACCCCACAACCACGTGATAATTTTGCGAGCCTATCCTTGGCACAAGAGTATAATGAAGATTACAGTACAGATGACAGCGAAAGCGATGGTTAATATGTAGGTGGATGATACATATCTCGTCCATTGTAAGGTATCAACAGAAGTGATATGTGGCTACTCCTATGATAGACGTTCTTGTATACAACAAGCACGTACAAGAAGATGATTAAGTATTACTGTGTCGGTATGTAATAAAACAATGATGGATGTCATTGAATCGATCTATGTATTTGGACTATTTCCTTTGCCAATAGAATGGTGTATCAACTCAATCTTTAGTCCTTGCATATTTAACAAATACAAGTTAAAGACAATTCATTACAACAGACAATGGATAAATTACATTTTTTTGGTGTGCTTGCTAAAGGCACGACCTGTCTGAGCAGGAGCATAATTGGCTAATGCAATAACATACAATTACACTGGGGAATTAACTGTAACTTGCATTCGGGCATCTTGTCCTAACATGACCGCGTTGCCGACATAGCCCACAATGTCTTGTTTCACGCTCATAATTCTCATCCATCTCGTTATGAATGCGGGAGAATGTTGGCCGGCCTCTGACATTACGCATCATAGCTGGATCTGGAATAATTGCAAGCCCACCATATGTAGGCCACTTCCCTTGATTTCCTAGTGGCACAAACTTGTTCTCGCTATAAGCCGTTATCATCGTTTCAAGTCTGTAAACTTGATGAACATAATTCCTCCAATCTAGGGTGCAAGTAGAGCACACGGCCATGACATGTGAGCATGGATACTTAAACGCCTTCCATTCACCACATTCACACTCCCTTGAGTTGATTTGGACAGTAAACTTACCTTTGTCTCGCCGTAGGTTTGCATCCCCATTATCAACCACCTCAAACACCAAATCCATAGCATCAATAACAACCACACGTGGTAGTTGGCAAGGGTTTGATTTTCAGCTACTTTGTCTAAGAGGTGCTTGGTAAAAAATAACCCACTATTCCTTTGTGCATTATAGGTTTCTAGGTTATCTCGAAAGTAGTCAATTAACTTATACAAAGTGCTTTCAACAATAGCCGTTACCGGTAGGAGACGGACCCTCTTCAGCACACCATTCATGCACTCCACCAGGTTAGTTGTCATATGACCCCACCTCTTTCCATCATCATGCGCACGTGACCATTTCTCGGGGGGTAGCTCATTGAAAAAAGGAGCAATTGATGGTGAAGAGCAAGTAAGTGATTTAATCTTTCTTGAACTTTATCCCTTCTAAAATAGTAACCTGCACAAGTAATAACTTCAGATTAGATACCTACCCAATATCATAAAGACGACTACATACAATCTCTAGTTGTTACCTGTGTTGATGAGGTACTTTTTCCACTCCTTGTTTCCAAATCTTGTCTGAAAGTTTGAAGCAATATGACGCATACACAAGAAATGTTGGGCATAAGGTGGAAGCCAGTACTGTTCTTCCCTCATGATCGACATTATAGCTCCAGCCCGATCCGTAATCACTGCCACATCATTCCTAGCTCCAATGACTACGGTACGAACACGGTCAAGAAAATATTTCCAGTCATCCCTTGACTCGCTAGCAACGATACCAAAGGCCATTGGTATTATCTTGTTGTTACCATCTTGGGCAACAGCAACCAATAGTTTACCTTTGTACTTACCGTACAGGTGAGTAGCATCTATTTGTAGTAGAGGCTTCATATACTTGAAGGCATTAATGCAAGGCCCAAATGCCCAGAAACATCGCTTAAACCCCGCCTAACTTGAGTAGTCTGTGTTTCATCTTGAAACACAACAGTCGAATCTAGGTCGATATACGAATTAGGTATAAAATGTTTGATACTAATGAGATACCTGGGTAATTCAGTAAATGACTGTTCCCAATCACCGTAGACCCTTCTTATCGCTTCAGCACGGCCTAACCAAGCTTTCTTGTAGCTGATCTTCCTTTTATATTCTGAACGGATAAGTTGAATCACAGTCTTCACTTGTAGTGCGGGGTTCTCTTTGACCCTTGGTATCATGACTTCAGCAATGAAATTGTAAGTCAAGAAACGATCATTACCCTCATCTAGGACTGGAGCGCATGTGTGAGGACTGAATTTCCGTATGCGCCATTCAATGGAATTCTTCAACAGCGCAGCTCGAAATCTGAAACTGCACCCTTGTCGGCACCTTAGGGTGTAAATTCTCCTGTTATTCTCGGGGGCAACGAAATCTACGTTTCTCTCCAAGTGATACTGTTTTACTGCAGTCACAAGAACATTTTTATCAGCAAATTCTTGCCCCGACGAACTCCTGACCTGGCCTCCAGTATGGCAAACCACGTCGATCAATGTCTGATGGTATCTGGCTTATGGCCTGTAAATCCACTTGCGATGAGTACGGCGCTGAAGGAGTGTACGGTGTGGAGGGCCCAGCTTCATCAACTATGTCATCGTCATCCGGTAAATCTTCAGGCTCCATCTCAGAATCATCATCCGAACTCTGCAGATTTTCATCTTCGGCTTGTTGATGCTCGGAAAAATCATCATCGGTTTCATTGTCTTCCTCCGGAGAAGGTGTAGTTGCATGCTCGAACTCAATTAGCACAGCCACATTGTTCAGCAAATCTGAATTCTTGATGAAGTTTGATATCATCAGCTTCACCCGAGAATCGCTATTAATTTTGAGTGGAAGGTAGGAACAAGATGGATATTTATTCTGCAACTTCCTGTAAACCATGTCGGTGATAACATAATCTCCCCCAAACTCCAAGTCGACAAGATTTTTGACATTATCTTTGAAGGATTGAAATGTGGAATGCTCGGAAATTTGTGTGTCGATGAATCTAGACCAATGAGGATGAATATGAAATATATACCATCTGGATTGTATTTGAGCTCTGCATTGAGATAAAGAGTACATGGAATATCCATTTCATAACCCACAGGAAAGAGTGTATAGTGTGAAATTGTGTGGACTGAACAACAAATTTTGATTCAGCTAGAGAAGAAAATAGGAAGCAACAATCAAATGTTGGGACAAAATAACTTATTTGTAGTCAATACAACACTAGCCGTTACAAATTTCGACGACCGTTGGAGTACTTGCAAAGAAGCCGATAATACTATTATCGGCATCTGGAAGCCGATACCAGTATTATCGGCTTCTTTGCAAGTACTCCAACGGTCGAAATTTGATTTGTGAAGAAGCCGATAGTCTCGTTATCGGCATCTGGAAGCCGGTAGAGCCGTTATCGGCTTCTGTACACAACAAAAAAAAAACTCGTTCTCGGTCAATTCAAACAATATCAACCGTGATTGGGAAATGAGAGAGGAAAGGCACGCGTACGGGAATTTTTCCTCGTAGTTAACATGCATACCGAAACTATGAGCATGCGCTTTAAAGCCGTTAGACAAAGCTAACAAATTTCTTTACTTTTCCTTTCGTCGTTATAAGTACTTCCGGTATAATGAGCAAGAATGGTAAATTCGTCGAGAATATGAATTATTTTACCATAGTTATGATATATTAGAAGTTACACTGCTTAATAGTTACTCCACATCCGTCCTGAATTGACGTCTTGTTTGCTTTATGACACGTTTTTCCACTTCAATATTAAGCATATAAGATAAATAATTTTATAACTAATTTTTGTAACTATAGTTTATCATGTAAGGATTCATATGCAAAACTTAAATTTTCAAAATTAATTTATCTTATATGTTAAAAATTGAAGTCAAACGACATGTCCAAATAGTAAATAGGACGGTCAATTCAGGACGGAGGGAGTATTTTATACGTACTTTATAGGCTCTCGCTCGCAGCTCAAATGTGAAGCCTGTGCAGCCAATTCGATTCAGCCATTTGGCGTGACACTGTGGAATGGACAAGGGTTGCTTTCTGTACAATCTACCCGCCACAATGATTGGGTGGAGTGGAAGTGTTTCCACGAAAAGCTGGCAAGTCATTATTCTCTTATAAGGCGTGACAAGCGGTAATTTTATTTGGATTCCAATCACCTGTAAAGCTCATCTACTCTCCTCCCTTTAGTTTAGTCAGACTTGTTTTATACTTATACGATTCGTTTCTCCTCCGTTATTGTCTAGAACGTTTATGTACCTTTGCTTTGAAACCCATGGATTTTAGTGCAAAATCATCGAGAAGCCCGTCTTCCTTTCATCTCCTCCTTTTCCTTTTTCCATTCGGCTTTCTTTTAATTAATCTAGTTAAGTCTATGTTTCTTTTTGTGGTAGTAATGCATGCTGACTGTGCTGAGATTCTTGCTTCAGAACCCCCCCCCCCCCCCCCCCCCCCGACCCAAAAAAAAAAAAAAAAGAGAGGGTCTGTGCCGAGGCAGTGAGGCTCCCTGTTTTGGCCTTCATTGAGGAAGATAGAGTTTTTAATTCAGCGTTGTATTCTTGAATGTAATATCTTGATATACATTAGATTTTTTTATAGTTGACTATTAAACAGCAAAGTGACAACATTACAATCAGAGCACAAACTCAAAATTCCCACAACTAACCAACACTTCAATTAATCAAGCTACATACTGACTATGGGATTTCATGAGTTAGAATTCAAATTGAGTTCTAGAGAGAAGTGCTATGTTAAACTCATAACTTATACAAATCTAAAAAAATAGTTTATAAGTTTGACAATATAACCAAAGTCGTCAGTTATAATGTTAGTTACACAAAATAAAACAGTTTTGTTAATCAAGAATTCTTTATATTGATCTGTATGTGATGAGTATACTCGTGCTCGTGTTATTCTTTTAGAGTAAAAATACATAACACAGAAAACACCACATCCTTATAAATAACCTAAAGAAGTATTTGAAATATTTAATTTAAAAAATAGAAGTAAAATCTTAGTTTTATTATAGCAAAATTGCTAGTATTAATTAAGTTCTTTCTAGTAAAACAGTGAATATTACTAGAATGGTAACTTTGTTTTGAAAATCAGAAACATCGTGAAATTCATCTCACCTAATAAACTTATAGCGAAAGTTATCTCAACTAAAATCAAACATATGCAATAAGTCATATAACCTATATGTATCAAGAATATAGCAAGGTAAGTATAATCAATCTTAATATTGAAAATAACTTATATGAATATAACTCACTTTCGTAGCTATACTGTATATATATTGTTATAATCTTCTATGCTCAGATCTAATAGTCTGCAACTTTATCGCAACTATACATATAACAATTTACTAACAAATAATCTCAATCCAATATTGATATAATAACCCAAATCTCACTACAGCACACCTTTTATGCCCGTGTAGTGTATAATAAACTCACAACACATACAAAATCAAGCAAAGTGATTACAACATTATAAATACAGACTATCTTCGTTCATATCTTATAATATTTTGTACACTCTTTAATTTTAGAATCTATGTTTTTATACATCTCTCATCATTCTAATTCTCCACTAATGATAAAAGAAGACAGGTTCAACACTCCATCCCTATAGGTTGTATTAGAAATGTACTAAAAAAATCCTCCATTGGTGAGTCTCATTTGCAACTAGTTTATGGAATTAAGTTTTTAGAAGTTTTATATCATAAATCTACCTTTCAATTTGAGAAACCTGTTTCAAACATGATATTCGTTCCCATATCCTCATTGCTTAATATCCTCGTGACGAAGGAAGCTTCTTTTGAAAAATTACTACCGCAGCTCATAGCCGAATAGCAATAAATGCTTTCGGACAAACAATATAAGATACATAAATACACTACAGGTACCAATAATAGTGCATATTCAAATGTCTTATATGCACAACACATGTACGTTGAATGGATATGCACTACGCGCTGCATCCTATTTAATAAATCAAGCTTTAATCACAAGCACTGAAAACTGAGATTATCCAACTAATGTTTAATTAGTATGAGGAATCCATCCACCCAAACTAGAGCGGAACTACCCAACTAATGCGAACGGTAGAGTAGCGAGTCAACGTGGACTGCGAGGAAGCAGGTAAGTACTTCGGCGAAAAAGGTCAGAAGAGGTTGGGTTGGAACTAATTGACCATTCCGTAAAGTCAAACCATGTCACGCTGTGATCTCTTAATCCGTTTATTGTTGGGAGCTTTATAATAATGTCATAAGTTCATTTCTAAATAATAGTAGTAAATTTTTTTAGTTACTTTTCTCGAGTTAATTGGTTTTATGTTCTATATTAATCTTATTTATAAGAGTTTCAAATTGAATTTGTATTAGTGGAGCATTTATGTGGTGCAAATTAATGATATGTGAGGTTTTTGTCGTTTAAGGGCATTCACAATAAGAAAAGTGAATTTCACCCATTCAAAAATATTATTATAATATCTTTCTCTCACATTCTCTCTCCATGTGTTAGCAAGAACTTTCTCTCTCAAGGTTCTTAATTAAGCAACTCTCTCACATATTCTCCTCTACCTCATCATTTTTTTTCTTTTTTACCACTATGGGTGGAATCCACCCCATTTTGGGCATGCTAATTATTAAGGAACTCTCTTTTTAGAGAATCTAAATAAACATGAGAGAGATTATGAGAGGATGTAAGTCCAGATTCATCTCTAACGACAGATATTTTGAATATGAGGTAGTATTTGTTAATGGATGAAATCCACTTTCTTTATTGTAGATGCACAACTATCATGAGGAGAGCTATGAGAAAGCTAAAGCTTGAACTTAAGACTAGTTTTCTAAATTGGATATTAGTTTTCCTAAGGTGTTTAACAAAAGGTGTTAATGAGGCTCAACCATTGTAATTTGTGAAATAGGTGAATAGTTAAGATTTATCACTATATATAGATATATTAACCCATAGTTTAGCATCATCCCAACTTGTAGAAATCACATTCAAGAAAGTTAAAAGGTGGTTCTATGAGAACTTAAAGAGACTTTGGTATAAAAAATATTAAAGAAAATAAATGTTGATGGGCTGATTGTATAAATCTTAACGTGAACTTGTAAAAATCTTCATTTTCCCTAATATTTTTTTACCGGTAAAGAAAATATTAAAGAAAATTGTCATGGTTATTATCCTTATGTCAATAATTTTAACATTACATCAGCTTGTACTTCTTCAATAACCATGACAATTTTTAGCCCTGTTCTTTTGATAGCTTTTTGTAGATTAATCTCATTTTGTATTCCACTCACTACCACATGTCAAATAGATATTTGCTACACATCAAACCATGGTACACTTGTCAAACTTTTATTCCTTAACTATAGTAAGATTAATTAAACCAAGCTTTATGAACAAACTTAGAACGGCCCCTAAGATCTGGATAAATCAACTCAAAGTCCTAACAATAAGAGTACTTCAAAAAAGTTGATAGTCTTTGATTACAATACATTAACCACAGTCAGTCAACCACCAAGACCACGGTAAGCTGAAAGTACTCACTCGCAAGATATGCCTATTTTAGCAAACGGCCCTAAAGTTTATTCATGTTACTTGCACATCTGATTCTCCATTTGAACACTCAAATAGTTGTTTCCGCATGTAGAATCATTGTGGCTAACTATGTAGTGTTGTTTGTTAGAAGCAACACACATGCCTTAAGCTATCGACAGCAAATAGAACTATGCTTCCTTTTCAATAACAATTTACCGGATTTGTTTGCTCAACATGAACGGACTGAGACAACATAGGTACTATCGTACTAACCTAACTTCTGCATTTCGCAGCGGCCGAGATTTGGAAGTGTTTATTTTGGGTGGATGAAACGAAATGAAATGAAAAAAAAAAATGATGGAAGATGATTTTTCTAGTTTTTCATTGTTTGTTTATGTAAACGAAATGTAAATGAATAGTCGATCAATGGCCGCTGGATGGTTAACTGTCGACAGTTGTCGGTCAATATTTATAGATCATTGGTCAATGGTTGTTCGTCATCGGTCAATGATCATATTTCACCGGTAAAAAAATATTAGGGAAAATGAAATTAGTCATATATTCTCTTTCCTAATTACCCAAAAATCTATCTCATTTCCTTTCTTTTTTCCTAAAAAATAAGAAAAATTGGCTAAACAAAAACAAATAGCAAAATCAATCATATTCTCTTTTCTAATTACCCAAAACAAAGGTCCACTTACAAAATGAAGTTAAGCACAATAAGGACATCCACAGTAGTTGAAAGTTTTTTAACTTCTTTTTAGGTGTCACGTCAATAAAATGTACTATTATTTTATTTTATAAGGAACTCTAATCTCTACAATGGTAGAGTTCCTTAACATTGTCTCTCCTCTCATTCATAATTTTTACTTTAGAAAGATATTAGGATTTTTATTTATTTATGTTGATGTTGCAACGTATAGCCAATATGATTAATTTGGGGAGTGCTGCTTATATAAGAAACGATGAGAGAGAATCGGTGTAGATTTCACACCACTACAACAATTTTTTTATTTTTAATTTATTTAACAGGGTGGAATCCATTCCAGTGTGATGCCCTAAGACTCTTTCAAGTTTATAATAGTGGTTTCATCGGTTATACTTGAACGGTTATGCCTAGAAGTAGTGGTGGTGCAAGCATCGGTGGTTGAGTAAGGACTCAGGCACCAGATAACCTACCTAATTTCATAATATCTATTTTCAAAAGGAAAAAATTTCCAAAACATTTAATCCCTAAAATTTGAATTTATCATAGTAACAAAAATTATGGCTTGTTCATCTTTGACATTTTTGATACTAGCATAAATATGATATAAATGAATGGGTCTGTATGAATCCCCGCGGATACTACACTCTATTCCAATAATATAGTCTACATGTTATAAAATTTAAAAAATAGTCAAACTAAAACAACCGCAAAACAACCACACCCAACAGAGCCTATATCAAATAAATAAACAACCTGATGTTGATATGTGTTTGACGGAATGCCCAATCATTTAGATTTGGCTTATTTTTAATTTCTTGTTCCTCTACTTTTTTCCATAGTTTTTTCTAAGGAATATAAAAGGGAAATTTTTTAAAATCTTAGTTAATTCACAAATTACAATAATTTTAAAAAAGGCTTTTTCTGTGCGACAATAAAATTTATTCTTCAAATGTCACAAGTTGCTGGACATATTAAAACTAATACCTCTACTTATTAATAACAAAAAATAAGTAAAGGATATAAAAATTAGTAATAATACGAAACATTTAAGTTGTAAATTGTATAAAATAAAAACACATATATATAATTAAAAACTTGAAAAATGTAAAAAAAACAAGTTATAAGAGAAGTTAATTACAAATCTAATTAAAATGTACAGAAAATAGTAAGTTTTTTGGGAATATTAATTCATATTTCATTAATCTAAGAATCAATTTACAATAAAAGCTGCTAAACGAGAACTTAAAAATAATATTACTAAAAATTTGAAATAGTAATATTTTTATTGATTAAAATTTATATAATTCAAATAATATATTATATTTAAAATATATATATATATTTAAAAAATATATAAAAAAAGATATACTCCATTTTGTTCTCAATGATGATATTTTTGGTATCTTTACTATTTTTAAAATGTAGGATGGTCTAATCTTTTTTTGTTATCTATTTTCCAGCCGGTAGTCATCTTTTATCTCATAACTTTATTTTTAAAATTATTACAGTTCTCAATACAAAAATTAAGGGTAAAATACTCCAGCTCTTTCCACCTTAAAATTAGCAATATTATTGTAAATATTAAATTTTTATTCTCTTTACTTTTTAGTTAGGGATTTTTATTGTGAATTCATCAAACCAACAGCTATCATAGGAAATAAAATTTAATATTTCCACATAATACTATATATATAGTGAAAATTATATCTCTAAATAATATATATTTTTAACAATTTTATATTTTTATTATTGTTAATATATATCTATATTTATTTTACAATTTTACTAACATATCAACTCATTTAAATTTTTATTATTTATAATAGTTCATAATTTTTTGTTGTATTTTGGGAACAAAAACATTAATATGGCATATTGCTAATTATTCTTAATTTTATTAGCAAGGATGGACAATTTGGTATCTACATATGTACAGTGCAACAACTTATGGTATGTGACAAATTAAAATTATTTTCGAGACATCATAATTTAAAAAAATATATATGATAATTTATGAATTAGTAACATTTTAAGTGATGTTGTGTAAATTTTCACATCTTTTAAGTGTAAAAGTCTAAGAGAAATGATCTTAATATGAAATTTTAAGAATTCTTGGTAAAATAATTCAAAATGCAGATATTAAATACTTCACACAAAGTTGTAAGAGATTGTAATTATTTTTCCGGTAGGATTATGTTGTTTATTATATGAGAATGTTGTTGGACCTTAATAACTAACACATAAAATAAAATAAATTTATAAATTTAAGCTATACTATTAATTTTTACTTATTAATTATACAATGGCACCTTTAGTTCTATAAAGTTTTTTATCCATAGTAATTAAATAGTAAAGTGAAAAGGTATGTCAAAAATCATGACAAGGTAGTACAAGGTGACAAGATTGGATTCTCAATAAGGGTTTTGCCTCTAAAAAATATCTGGAGCTTGATCCATATTAGAAGGAAGTATATGCCACATGTAACAATTTTAGTGGTGCAATAATATTATAAGAAAATTTTGGAAAAAACAACAATACAACGATTCCCCTACGCGTTAAAAGAAGAAGAAATTCACATTAATTATTCACCTTTTTGCCACCTGTCACTTCTTGGTCGGGTGAGTAGGAAAAACAAAAAAATCAAAGTGTTAAAACTTACGAATATAAGTGCAAAAATAAAAAAATTTATACCATTGTTCATCATAATTCGTGTTCTTCAAAACAAGACCCATCATTGATATGTTTTGGTAAATTTAAAATTTTACGTTTTACATTGTGATATTTTGTGCAAAGTGAATCTTATGTTTATATAAATGAATAAGTGGTGTTACAGAAGTGAATCTTACGTCTACATAAAATGAATCAATAATATTATAAAAGTATATTTTTTTCTACTATAAAATCAATTTTCAAATTATAAAGTTTACAATATATTTTGATGCGTTAGTGCAAAGTGAATCTTATGTTTATGTAAAATGAATTAGCAATGTTATAAAAGTGAATTATTGTCAGGTATAAAGTTATAGTTACTGCTATAAGTATGTTGATAACGGGCCACTTGCATGACAGTTATAGTTCGTGTAATCTTATCAAAGTGAATCTTATTTTTATGTACAATGAATCAATAGAGTTATAAAAGTGAATTATTTTTGCTGCTATAAAATTCAGTTTCAGATTATAAAAGTTCCATATACATTATTATGTGTTAGTGCAAAGTGAATCTTATGTTTACATAAAATGAATTACTAGTGTTATAGTAGTGAATCTTATGTTTACGTAAAATGAATCAGTAGTGTTACATTCAGATTAGTATTGAATCATAGTGGTATAGTAGTGAATTTTATAACAGAATTTTTTACTTTTATAACATTAGATTCATTTTACTTAAACATAAGATTCACTTCTGTACACTACTGATTCATTTGAGGTAAACATAAGATACACTTTGCACTAACACATCACAATGTAAAACATAAAATTTTAAGTTTACCAAAATATATTCATGATACATCTTGTTTTGAAGAGCACAAATTATGATGAACAATGATAATTTCTTTTATTTGCACACTTATATTTTGTAGGTTATAACACTTTGAATTTCTTTTTTATTTTTGCTACTCACCCAAGCAGGGTGTGACACATGACATAAAAAAGTGGGTGTGTGATGTGAATTTTCCTTCTCATGCGGCGTGATTTGCTTTTGTTGCAATTATTCCTAAATTTTCCTTATTATACTATTGCACCAATAACATTATGACATGTGGCAATGGTGCCAACTTAGCACAAATTCAAATAGTGGTAAAAAAAAACTTCTTAATGGAGTTGCTCGTAAGTAAGGCTCCGTTTGGTGTTGGTATTTTTTGTGTATAAATGTGTCATTTTTAGTGGCATTTTTTACAAAAATGTCAAACCGCCACAATGCCAAACAATAATTTTCAAAACAACCACAAATATACCAGCAAAAAACAACCAGCAGTTTATGCTGCAAAGAGAATAAATACCATAAACAGAGGCGGCTAGAAAACTGTAATTAAGGGGGCGAGAATATTTTAATAATATTAATTAATATTTAAAAATTAATTTTAATAAATTAATTTGAATTTTCAATATTTATAATTATATTGTAAAAAAGTTTAATTTCCCTTTTTTATTTTTAGTTTTTTTTTATAAAGATTAGTATACTAAATTATTAGTTAATGACAATAATATAGAAAAATAGTTTTAAACTAGTTGTGCTTTTCTAAAAACTTATACTAAAATTATTTTGAGTAATTTTTTTTTAATTTATAGAATCTGTAATAAAAAACTAAAAAAATATTTGTATTATGGATAGAAGGGGTACATGATTACTAAGAATGACATAATAATAAGTTTTACTTTTGACTATATTGCTAAATTAAGGTGTAAAAGCTGAATATTTAATTAAATCTACATATATTAATATATAGGTCATATTTTTAACAACTATTTTTTTTATTTTTTATATGATGTAAATATTAATAAAGTTCACTAATTAATTATTATATTTCCTTTTATTCAAATGTGAACATGAGCCTAGTGTGTCAAAACTGTGTATAGTTACAATTGTTGTTATCCATAGTGAAGTTATTTGTATACATCTAAATATTAATGTTAACAATTATTTATTGTGATAAAACTTTGTTGTTTTCTAATTATAAATTATGTATATGTTAATCTATATATTTGTTAGTAGCTTCTTTATTTACATCTTTAAAAAATTGTTTTAAAATGTAATATAAATTTGTAATTGTAGCACGAACATCCGTAAACACATTATACGTAACTAACTTATTCAAATACGTCTGAACAACAGTTTTAAAAACAACCACAAAACAGTCAACACAAAACAAAAACAAAATACTACAAAATAACCAGCCAAAACAACTATAGCAAAACAGTTACAAAACAACCGCAAAAAAGCCATCACAGACGGTGACAACAATGCCACTCGGTAGGTACCGTTAAACTGCCAAAGCCCAACAAACAAAGACCAAACTGGTCAATTGAATTCAACCTTGTTTTTAGAGACTTCCGCACAAATCCTCTTCTTGACTCCTTTCTTTTGGCTTTGAATTCGTAACTCCTTTTCTTTTTGCTCCCACTCCCACTGTGTTACGTGGATCATGTCCTCTCCCCTCAACGCCCAGGCGTCCGCGGCAAGTAATCCCCACCGCTCCGCCACTCTATCCCCTCCCCGCCGTTTCACTCCACTTCAATCTTGACGATGATCCCTTTTCTTTTAATAGCATTATCAGCAACCTATAAAATGAATTCCTTCACGGGCATTGCATAACTTATCTTATAAAATACTCTTCCCGAGTATTGTTTGTTCACTCCCATCTCAACTCCTAAAACCAGCAAAAACAAAATAAAAGAAGAAATTCTGTTTAGTTATCTCTTCTCCTCTCGTTTTCGGAAAATCAGAAGGTGCGTAGAATCAATGGAAGCTTCATCTGTTGTTCACTTTAATTTAGTTCTTCTTAGTTTGATCTTAATTTTCTACTTGAAAAAAACGCATGCCTGCTTGGTTTGACTCTTTTTCAAATATTAAAATTTACAGGTTCTGACTTCGGCCTTCTTCTCCGTCGCCGTCGGTAGCTTCTCTAGAACATTTGACTCTTCATGTCTGTTGTTTCGCGCGATCTGCTATAAGAGTGGAAACAAAGCTACAAATCATCGCGCAAAAGCAACCGCAGTTAGTGTAAACTCGCATTGCTTGCCAGCACTCCAGTTTTTCCCTGTTCTTCTTGAAAGAAACCGAGAGGTTTGCGTGCTTGCTCGCAACAGCAACCTTCGCTTCTAGGCCGAATAACTTATGATTTGTCCGTTTTCTTTTCCGCAGGACTCTCTTTCCTCGCTTTGATTAAGATTCCTCCTCGGAGTGGAAAAAGTAAAAGCGGAGACAGTGAAGATGATGGGAGAATTCCTCAACAGCGTTCTCGTGTGAGTCACGGATCTCTGATTCTGATTGATCCGTCCGTCATTGTTGATTCTTTCTTCTCGGATATTATTAAAAACGAAAGTTTTCTCCCTAAATTTTATCTTTCATTTCAGTAAAAACGAACCAAATTGATCTTCCAAATTTTCGTATTTCAATTGTCTTGAAATATTAATTAATTGATTGTGGAATTCGGCAGGATGACTCTAGGATTTGCCTATCCGGCATTAGAGTGCTTCAAGACGTTGGAGAAGAACCGAGTTAACATGAATGATCTTCGATTCTGGTGTCAATACTGGTGAGTAAACAAGTTTTTTTGATAATTTGGGCTCAGAGGCATTTTTTTTTCTATTAATAAAGGTGGAAACAAGTATTCTAATGCTCTACTTATTCACGTGATTATGAGGAACCATAGCGATTAACTTTATTTCAGTTGAGTTGTCAATTCGTCCGACCTCTGATGGTCGTTCTCCGCTGGATCACTGAACTTGCAATTGAATTTGGTTCGGTCGTTTTAGTACCTGTATGGTAGACCTAACTAGCGAGGTTTGGTAAGCTAATTGCATTAATTAGTTACTGGCCTGCAAAAGATGATGAGATATTAATCCAAAAGCAAGACTGCTCCGCATCTTGTTATTCTTGTAAGCAATAATTCAAAAATTGCTTCGATAAAAGCTGGCCAAGAAGTAACAGTTTCAGTTAATCAACAAAGCAAATCGTAGACTCGTAGGGTCATTCATCTACGGATTCAACTTACGGTGAAGACCTTAAACAGAGCAACCAAGATGAGAGAGAGATCGGAGATGGATTAGAATTAGGCTGGATGACAGGTGGCCTAGGTTATGAGGACAATAATTCGTCTTAATTATTCATTTTGTCATAGCATGGAGTTCAACTAATGAAATATGTTAGGCATAGCATTAGGATACGCTACATGGAAAAGACTTTATATATTTTATATCGTAATTATATTTATCAAAAAATATTCTGTTAGCTAATCATAGATGAGGTTAATCATAACCACTAAATTATGATGCTCGTAATTTTCTTCTTCTAATTGTTGCTCTCAATAATAGCTTAGCATCAAAATCTTATGCTGGTAAATAGTAGGATAAGTGGTAAAAATGAATTACCGGCTAAAGAATGCTTTAACTTTAGGCATTTATACAGGAAGCCTAAAACAAGTCATTTTCACAGCTTTTTTTAAGCTCGAATTACTTTTGCTGTCAGTTACCCTCCTCCTAAAGCATTGTTAGAATGTTAGTTTCTTTAAAGCCTTTGTTTTGTTGATTAACCAACACGCTTCTTTATCTTGCAGGATCATTGTTGCTATATTAGCCATTTTTGAGAGGTTTGGAGATATACTTATTTCATGGTATATATCCATCTTGTAACTTTATAAGATTTTACTTCGCTTCCTTTCACATCTACAATATCTGTACTTTATCTGCCTACAGTCATCATCTAATTTTGCTTCAAAATCATTGAAGGGTACCAATGTATGCGGAGCTGAAGCTGGGCTTCATTATCTACCTCTGGTACCCAAGAACCAAGGTAGAAAAACCACATGTATCTGCAATTTCACATTTCTCATTTACATCAGGGATCGATGGGGTACTATAACGAACGATTATGCATATGGTTACAGGGAACAAGCTACATTTACGAGAGATTACTTAGACCATTTGTGGTGAGGCATGAGACAGATATTGAGAAGCATCTTCGAGAATTGAGGTTGAGATCTTGGGATGTGGCTATTTACTATTGGCATAACTGCACGGAGCTTGGACAAGGAGCGTATGCCCAAGTAATTCAGCACCTGATGAACCCTTCTTCTAAGCTTAAGGGTGGTGATAATAAAACGGTAAAGTAACATTTTAAATAAATTTCTGTACATACAGGCAAGAGTGATTAAATTAAGTTATGAACGAAGGACCATCGTATGACATTCTTGTAGCCAAAACTAGTTGCTGGAAGAAGAAGTATGCAATTTATCACATAGTAGTATAATACTCCCTCCGTCCCAAGTTCACTGTCCACTTTACTATTTGGATGGGTCGTTTGACTTCAATATTTAACCTGTAAGATAATATATTTTTATAAATTTATGTTTTATAATAGAATCCTTATGTGAAAAACTATATATTATACAACTTAATTTTTAAAAATTATTTTATCTTATATGTTTAATATTGAAGTGGAAAAATGTGTCAAAAAGCAAACAAGACACTTATAACGGGACGGAGGTAGTACAGGATTACACTACGGCATAAGTGTTTGATAATGCGGTTTCAGACAGACTTACAGAGTTACAGTAGTTGTCGATAATGTTGTCTATAAATAGGGCAATACATGGGTAGAAAGTTCAACTGCTAAATCTTTTTAAGTAAATTACTCGGAACCCCCTGAGGATTTGGGATAATACAGTTAACCCCTTGTGTTTATCATAATTATTGGTAACCATCTTGAGGTTAAGAGTCTTTGACTACGAGCCCCGAACTATAACTCGGTTATCATGAAGTTAACTATGTGTTGACCTGTCAGCTTAATCACATTTATAATGTCAGACTGGACAATAAAACTGCTTAATCAATATCGTCTAACTCCCCTCATCCCACTTCAAATGCATTTGTGAGGTAGGGTTGACGTTTTTAGGAAAATAACAATGTTGATTTGTCCAATCTGTCATTATTAATGTGATTAAGCTGACGGGTCAGCACGTAACAAACATCTTAATACCAGAGTTATAATTCAAGGGCTCATACTCAGAGATACCGTAACCTTAAGGTGATTACCAATAATTATGATAAACATAAAGGGAATAATTGTATTATCAAAAAAACGTAAGGGAATTTACTCTATATTTTTTATCGATTGTGACTACTAAACGATGTACATTTGATTTCGTTGATTGCTGTCTGTCAGGCTAACCTTATCATTGATTTTTTTTTTTCGAATTTCTTTTACATAATGATCCGAAGCATAAGAGTAGAGTAAGCAGTCGATGGTGAAATAATCTGAGTTTTAAAGCCAATATATTTGGCCCTTTTTTTCTTCATTCTCCCTTTCACACAATTATGAAACAAAAAATGCGACAAGCATTAAATAATTACCATTATCCACTACCTATTCACTAAATACATGCATCAACTTTGGAGAACGATAAAACCAAACCCTCCAAAATTTACAACGCAACTCATCCTTCTGTTTTACTTTGCAGAATAACTTCTTCAAAAAGGACCAGCCCAAGGGAGGAGAGCCTCCGTCACCTCCGCCCCCACCACCAGCCCTACCAAGAGATTTCGTTCCGTCTTCCCCATTACGCTTATCCTATCTGGATCAATCTAACCAGTCTTCACCCCGCCACCGAGCCAGCAGGTCCCGAACCCAACCAGAACCGTCAGCCCCCCAGCGGCCAGTTCTCAGCTTTACCGGTCAGGGGGCCTGCCAAGGCAGCCTGAATTTGTGGAGCTAGACGACATTTTACTATGCACACACAAGATGACATGGCCCAGGGATTGTATTCTGGCCCAAAACCAAAGACACGTTTGGGCTGGTTGAGAATTGGGCGGTCCAAGACAAGATAGATAATCAGTCTATCTCCGGGTTGTAACTTGTAGAAAAGGAGAAAATGACTTTACATGTAAAGAAGCGGACAGGAAACTAGAGAAGTCTTTTTTTGATGCATTTGACCTTTCATTAGTTCCTCCAGAAAAAAAAAAACTTTCATTAGTACGTTTTTAGTTTTTTTCAGCACTCTATCTGTGCGCTCGTATATTCATTCACCATAAAAAGGAAAAAAGAAGGGAAAATGACGGTATCGGTATGTAAATATAAGAAGACTCGACATGATATAAAACTAAAAAAAAAACGATTTCTTTTGACGATTATATCCGGTTATTCAATCCTCAAAAAAGGGAATCTTACTTTTTGCAAACAAAAAACAAAAGGTTGAAGTACCGACCCCACCATGATCACCTACACCGCATTAATTAATCAATTCCAGCACAAAAAAGGGGGAGCGGAGAACGAAAATTCAGTACAAGGTGGAAATGGGAAATAAAAAGTATGACGCCGTTGGAAGAAAATTTAAACGGCCGTTAGTTTACCATTTGCTCATCATCTGCAGAGAAGAAGCCAAAGAGCGTCGCCCAACCAATTACATACACGCGCAGCGGAGTCAACTAAACACTGCTGGACTGATCGAAGAACAGGCCAGAAGAAATCACCAGAGAAGTAAGACCAGAGATGGCGCCCGGAGGAGGAAGGACTGGAAGACATAGTCGGCTGGAGGTAAGCCCAGGCGGCCTGCTTCACTAACCGGTTACGTATCGAGATCTCGCAGCAGGAGACCCAGGGTGCGGCGGATGAGGAAGTTGAAGAGGATGAGATGGTGGTGGCGGTGACGGGTGTTGGGGAAAGGAGTGCCGAAGGGGGAGATGGGAGGATGTCTTTGAGGGAAGTGTAGGAGATTGAGTGGGAGTTGAAAGGTAGGAGATCGAAATCGAGGGAAGCAGTGGTAGTGGTGGTGAAGGATGTGGTGGAAGATGGTGGAGCGGAGAGGGTGGATTGGCGGACAAAGTGGTGGCTGCCGTTGAGGGAGGTTTTTTGGAGTTTGGGAATCGGCGGAATAAGGATTTCGAGAGGTTTGGGGATGTGTACGGAATATGGCCGCTTCACGGTGGCGGCAGAAGGCATCCCGTTGATTGACGGTTCGTCTTCCATAACCGTGGAGAAGGAATGAGCGTTTCAGTTGCAACGGCGATAATTGAGTGCGAGCTGCCGCCAGCTCCTCTCCGCTCTGATCAGTTTGACTCTCGGCTACTATGTTCTCAGTAGATCGTTGGCGGTTTGTGATGAAGGACTAGGAGTGTTTTGTTAGACTGCTGAGTGTTTGGGGATAATAGTATGTATTAGTGACCAGTGAGCACACGGGAGTTGCGTTTGCTGATCGCTAACTGTGGGTGGGGGAAGAGAAAAGTCGAGAATGTGAAGAGGAAGAGGCGACAAAACGTGTTTCTAAATTGGAGAAAGGCGACGTGGCATTGTTAAAGAAAAAAGGGAAATTTCACGATATCCCGAGGTTTGAGTGGATTTTACGAGATACCCTTGAGGTTTCATTTTCATTACGAGATACCCCGAGGTTTCATTTTTTTTACGATATACCCTGAGGTTTCATTTTTATTACGATATACCCCTGAGGTTTCAATTTTATTACGAGATACCCCTCAGTTCAGATTCGGATATATTTATTTGTCATATCCTCATTTTACCCTCGCACCATACCCCGTAACACGGGTTTATAGTCAATTTTTTTAAAAATTTAAAATCGGAACAAAATGCACATAAAAATTAAAGATCAATTAAAATTTTATTTCAATTTAAAAAACATAAATAAAAGTATAAAAACAAATTAAAAAAATTAGAATCATGAAAGGTATAAAATAAATAGAAATGACTAACCAACAAAAATAATCTATTTAAAAAACTTATATTGTTACATAATTAAAAACTATTATAGCGGTGGCTTAAAACTATATGCCCCGCAATAATCTCAGGGATATATGGTCAAAGTTTTGTTTGAATTTGAAACTTAAATAAAATGCTCATATAAATAGAAATGACTAAAAAATAAAAAGTAAATTATTTTGCAAAATAAAATAACTTGTTAAGGAGTTACCTAGATATGTATTAAAATTGTAAAAAAGTATAACAATAATATGAAGAATATTAAAATCAACAATTTCATATAGTACATAGAAAAAATCATTATTTTAAATTAGAAAAATAAAGTATAAAAATCATTTTTTTGTTCTAATTTAAAATAGAGTAGAAAAAATCATTATGTA
Organism: Limonium bicolor; assembly: GCA_023374045.1. Classification (NCBI taxonomy): domain Eukaryota; kingdom Viridiplantae; phylum Streptophyta; class Magnoliopsida; order Caryophyllales; family Plumbaginaceae; genus Limonium; species Limonium bicolor. Next base: position 126,339,163 of record CM041782.1, read on the forward strand.
ACAATATAAGTTTTTTAAATATATTATTTTTTTGTTGTTTGGTCATTTATATTTATTTTAAACTTTTATGATTCTAATTTTTTAATTTATTTTTATAATTTTCTTTATGTTTTTTAAAATTGAATTAAAATTTTAATTGATCTTAAATTTTTAAAAAATTTGACCATAAATCCATGTTGCGGAGTATATGGTGCGAGAGTAAAATGAGGATATGAAAAATATAATATATTAAAATCTGAACTGAGGGGCATCTCATAATAAAATTGAAACCTCAAGGGTATATCGTAATAAAAATGAAACCTCAGGGGTATATCGTAAAAAAAAAATGAAACCTCAGGGGTATCTCGTAATGAAAATGAAACATCGGGGGTATCTCGTAAAATTCGCTCAAACCTCGGGGGTATATCATGAAATTTCCCAAAAAAACATCAACTTAAAAACAGAGAGTAAAAACTATACGGAGAAATTTGGGTTGATGATGGGGTAAACTCTTTTAAAATTTTTAAACCCTAATCCAACCCACCCCACCCATTTTTTAATCAAACAATAATCCATATTGAACACAACCATAAACGTCGCATTACATGAGATTAAATTGTACTCCATCATATTTTAATAGATTATTTTCTAAATGTTGTCATTGTTTCAAAATATAAGATGTTTTGGTCTTTTTTATCATTTACATTCAACATTTAACACTTACTTTTTTCTTCACCCACAACTCTCTTATCTCCATAGCAAAGTAAGAGTAAAATAGTCCACAAATTGTCTCCTTAATTTTCATACGTTGTGCTAGAAAAACATCTATTAAGAACATGAGGGAATATATGTCTAGTACACAGCAACTTTGATAGACCACTTTTTAAAGTACAAAAGCTACTTTTCACAACCCGTGAATAGCATTACATAACATATTTAATTGATATAATATCATCACTTTTTAAAATATAATCGCTACTTCTAAACAGACATAAAATATTATACTTATGTTGTTGTATAATATCATTCATAAACATATATATCTCCTATTTTTGTTCACTTTTCTTCATCATCTACGCATATCATGTTGTGTTGTATCATTTACAAAAAGCCAAAAATGGATATCATTCACAAAAAGTAATATCATGTAGTAGTTATCTTTACTTTAGCAACTGCTAAGATGCTTGAGTTAAACTAAACAAATAAGATGTAAAGTCAAACTTTCAAAATAATTGTTTTATATTAAGAGCTGGTTAGACTGTTTGTTTGATTAACATAATGAAGTGTATGATATTTTTAAATGTTGGATAGTCCAACTGGTCTTGGGACGATTGGTAAAATATTTTCTACTTAAAACTACGAGATATTTTGGTCTGAATATAATATATATAGATGTACATTAATATTTTATATTAACAAAATATTTTCGAGTTTCAAGTTGGGTCATGGGTTTGGATCTCTACCCTAACCCAACTCATAAATTTTGCTTATTACCCTAACCTGACCCAAAAAATAAATGGGTCAATAATCAAACCCTAACCAGTAAAATTATGGGTTGAGTTCGGGTTGGGTTTCAGGTTGGGTTGAAAATTGGGTCAAGTGTCACATAAACTACTTGCTCGTTCTGTCATGGCCTTAGACTTTAATTTACTTCATTTCAATATTTAAAATATAAAATAATATAAATTTATAAATATATGTTTTATAATTGATTCATTCATTAATAAACTATATATTATAAAACTTAATTTTATCAAATTAATTTATCTTATATCTTATATTAAAGTGAAAAATGATTCAAAAAGCAAACAAGACAGAAAAAATGGGACAGAGGATGAATTGTATAACCAAATGTATGTTAACGGGAAAAATGACATCCAATGCCAACTGCCAAAATGAATAAAATAGAGGAACAAACGGTATAAATCGGACAATACGGTGGTCTGTCCGTTTTTATTGGTCTGTTACAGATGGTATGGTGGTTTGTCTGCTTTTTATTGGCCTGTTACAGACGAATATACTATGTGTCGTGTTTCATTTTTTTAATTTAAAGCTAGATTTGAGTTTCGTTTGATCTCAATTAGTGCAAAAACTATTCCTATCATACAACATAAAACAATGAAGTACGAGTGAAAAAAGTTACCTTAACGTTGAAAATGGAATTCTGTCAAAAAAGAGCTTTTGAGAGATTTTGGAATGGGATCTTTTCACACGAAATGAAAAATGAGAGCGTGAAGAGAGATAGTGCCCAGGGTGTATCTACCCGATTTTTTTTGCTCCTCCGAACTCTATATTATTGACTATATGTTGATGACTGCGAATTTTAAAAATTAGACTGCATTTTTATTAAATGACTGCAAAAACCAGAAAGTTGACTGCAAAAACATGGGCGAGTATTATAAAGGTTGTTCAACTTTATATGATTGTTCAAGTTAAATATAAAAATTATTTGACGATATACCTTATTATTATACAACCGGTCATATGATAGCCAGATTGGTCATGATTATCGATCATGGTCGACAACCATCATCCACAGGCCAATGACCACCGTTCAACATCAACTAATTATTTAATCAATGATCGTCATTCTACAAGTATCACTTATTGGTCAAAATTATTATAAAGAGGTTAACTATCTCTTGATGGGGGCATAAATAACCAAAATAAAGAAAATTGCATTAATGTCATTTGTTTCAGTTTCATGAATAGTAACAAATACATTTGTTTATAATGCAGTTGTATCAATGGTTGGCGTTTGCCATCAATTTTAGGGCCAGTTCCACTATTTCTCCTCTTCGATATTCAAACGTTGCATCTAGACGTTGATCTAATATTTGCTATCAATTTCAGTGTCGATCCCACCATTCTCTTACCTTCTTCTAACAGCTGAACACTTCCATCGAGCTGCCACAAACAGACCTAATTTTTTAAATCTCATAAAACTTGAAATTGTATTTTTTAAGGTATCATTAGGTTAAGCACAATTATAGTATACTCGCATTAAATTATATATATGTGTATGTTATATATATCTCAAATAATATTTGTGTAGATGTTTTAAATGACTTTTTAAGTTTACATGTTTGTAAAGGTTTGGTAAAATACTATTATTGGTCGAGAAAACGTAGGTATCACCTCATATTATTTTTTTTTGAAAGAAGATAAGCTATGTATATATCAAAACCACATTTACAACCTATATGTCAAAATCTACCTACCGCAACAAACTACAGCAACAGCCCGCAGGCCTACATACTGAGAAACTCCAGCAACCCAAAACTCTTGCAAATCCTAAAGTTCCTCCTAGTGAACTTAAACTGAAACCTCCCCCATCTCATTTTAAGCTCTTGCTTAATACTCATCACACAACTGGAAACCTCAGGGACACTCCCACCAACACGACGCCATTCCTCATCTTCCACAGGTGATAAATCGTAACACCACCGTAAACACATCTGAGTTTATAAACCAGAGAGGACTTACTTCTAGCCCTCCATAAACATGCCATACAGTCAGAAAACCAAAAGGCAACTTGCACATTAACCACTTATGCAAAATTTCAGTAAAAACATACTTGCTCACCTCACACTCAAAGAAAAGATGGTCACGACTTTCCTCCCTACCACAGAAAACACAATCCCGATTAACACTTACATTCCACTTCCTCACCCTATCTTTGGTCGCCAACCTATTATAGCAGGTCATCCACCAAATGAATGACGAATGCGGAGTGCAATAGTTAACCCAAATAACTTGATCCCATCCCTCATCTGCTGGAAGGGGTGCAAAAAATTATAAATTCCTTCATATCAATTCAATCGTACATTCTCCTCAATCCAATCTTCCATCTCCTGACGCAGATTCCGACAATAATCTATCTCTGAGCTGCATAAAATTCCTCGCTAAAAGAACTAAATTAAAGTGAACAACAGATGAAGCTTCCATTGATTCTACGCACCTTCTGATTTTCCGAAAACGAGAGGAGAAGAGATAACTAAACAGAATTTCTTCTTTTATTTTGTTTTTGCTGGTTTTAGGAGTTGAGATGGGAGTGAACAAACAATACTCGGGAAGAGTATTTTATAAGATAAGTTATGCAATGCCCGTGAAGGAATTCAGTTTTATAGGTTGCTGATAATGCTATTAAAAGAAAAAGGGATCATCGTCAAGATTGAAGTGGAGTGAAACGGCGGGGAGGGGATAGAGTGGCGGAGCGGTGGGGGATTACTTGCCGCGGACGCCTGGGCGTTGAGGGGAGAGGGACATGATCCACGTAACACAGTGGGAGTGGGAGCAAAAAGAAAAGGAGTTACGAATTCAAAGCCAAAAAGAAAGGAGTCAAGAAGAGGATTTGTGCGGAAGTCTCTAAAAACAAGGTTGAATTCAATTGACCAGTTTGGTCTTTGTTTGTTGGGCTTTGGCAGTTTAACGGTACCTACCGAGTGGCATTGTTGTCACTGTCTGTGATGGCTTTTTGCGGTTGTTTTGTAACTGTTTTGCTATAGTTGTTTTGGCTGGTTATTTTGTAGTATTTTGTTTTTGTTTTGTGTTGACTGTTTTGTGGTTTTTTTTAAAACTGTTGTTCAGACGTATTTGAATAAGTTAGTTACGTATAATGTGTTTACGGATGTTCGTGCTACAATGTTTATATTAATTTGTTTTCATTTTTAAACATTTACAATTATTATAATAAGATTATATTAAAATATAATTATACTATACAAATATATAACATAATAACTATAATAAATACATTAATATAACAATACATTTCACATATTATATACACAATAATAATTATATATAGATAAAACATTTATCACAATATTTAACTTAGATGTATACAATAACTTCACTATGGATAACAACAATTGTAACTATACACAGTTTTGACACACTAGGCTACATGTTCACATTTGAATAAAAGGAAATATAATAATTAATTAGTGAACTTTATTAATATTTACATCATATAAAAAATAAAAAAATAGTTGTTAAAAATATGACCTATATATTAATATATGTAGATTTAATTAAATATTCAGCTTTTACACCTTAATTTAGCAATATAGTCAAAAGTAAAACTTATTATTATGTCATTCTTAGTAATCATGTACCCCTTCTATCCATAATACAAATATTTTTTTAGTTTTTTATTACAGATTCTATAAATTAAAAAAAAAATTACTCAAAATAATTTTAGTATAAGTTTTTAGAAAAGCACAACTAGTTTAAAACTATTTTTCTATATTATTGTCATTAACTAATAATTTAGTATACTAATCTTTATAAAAAAAAAACTAAAAATAAAAAGGGAAATTAAACTTTTTTACAATATAATTATAAATATTGAAAATTCAAATTAATTTATTAAAATTAATTTTTAAATATTAATTAATATTATTAAAATTCTCGCCCCTTAATTACAGTTTTCTAGCCGCCTCTGTTTATGGTATTTATTCTCTTTGCAGCATAAACTGCTGGTTGTTTTTTTGCTGGTATATTTGTGGTTGTTTTGAAAATTATTGTTTGGCATTGTGGCGGTTTGACATTTTTGTAAAAAATGCCACTAAAAATGACACATTTATACCACAAAAATACCAACACCAAACGGAGCCTTACTTACGAGCAACTCCATTAAGAAGTTTTTTTTTACCACTATTGCGAATTTGTGCTAAGTTGGCACCATTGCCACATGTCATAATGTTATTGGTGCAATAGTATAATAAGGAAAATTTAGGAATAATTGCAACAAAAGCAAATCACGCCGCATGAGAAGGAAAATTCACATCACACACCCACTTTTTTATGTCATGTGTCACACCCTGCTTGGGTGAGTAGCAAAAATAAAAAAGAAATTCAAAGTGTTATAACCTACAAAATATAAGTGTGCAAATAAAAGAAATTATCATTGTTCATCATAATTTGTGCTCTTCAAAACAAGATGTATCATGAATATATTTTGGTAAACTTAAAATTTTATGTTTTACATTGTGATGTGTTAGTGCAAAGTGTATCTTATGTTTACCTCAAATGAATCAGTAGTGTACAGAAGTGAATCTTATGTTTAAGTAAAATGAATCTAATGTTATAAAAGTAAAAAAATTCTGTTATAAAATTCACTACTATACCACTATGATTCACTAATCTGAATGTAACACTACTGATTCATTTTACGTAAACATAAGATTCACTACTATAACACTAGTAATTCATTTTATGTAAACATAAGATTCACTTTGCACTAACACATAATAATGTATATGGAACTTTTATAATCTGAAACTGAATTTTATAGCAGCAAAAATAATTCACTTTTATAACTCTATTGATTCATTGTACATAAAAATAAGATTCACTTTGATAAGATTACACGAACTATAACTGTCATGCAAGTGGCCCGTTATCAACATACTTATAGCAGTAACTATAACTTTATACCTGACAATAATTCACTTTTATAACATTGCTAATTCATTTTACATAAACATAAGATTCACTTTGCACTAACGCATCAAAATATATTGTAAACTTTATAATTTGAAAATTGATTTTATAGTAGAAAAAATATACTTTTATAATATTATTGATTCATTTTATGTAGACGTAAGATTCACTTCTGTAACACCACTTATTCATTTTATATAAACATAAGATTCACTTTGCACAAAAATATCACAATGTAAAACGTAAAATTTTAAATTTACCAAAACATATCAATGATGGGTCTTGTTTTGAAGAACACGAATTATGATGAACAATGGTATAAATTTTTTTATTTTTGCACTTATATTCGTAAGTTTTAACACTTTGATTTTTTTGTTTTTCCTACTCACCCGACCAAGAAGTGACAGGTGGCAAAAAAGGTGAATAATTAATGTGAATTTCTTCTTCTTTTAACGCGTAGGGGAATCGTTGTATTGTTGTTTTTTTCCAAAATTTTCTTATAATATTATTGCACCACTAAAATTGTTACATGTGGCATATACTTCCTTCTAATATGGATCAAGCTCCAGATATTTTTTAGAGGCAAAACCCTTATTGAGAATCCAATCTTGTCACCTTGTACTACCTTGTCATGATTTTTGACATACCTTTTCACTTTACTATTTAATTACTATGGATAAAATAACTTTATAGAACTAAAGGTGCCATTGTATAATTAATAAGTAAAAATTAATAGTATAGCTTAAATTTATAAATTTATTTTATTTTATGTGTTAGTTATAAGGTCCAACAACATTCTCATATAATAAACAACATAATCCTACCGGAAAATAATTACAATCTCTTACAACTTTGTGTGAAGTATTTAATATCTGCATTTTGAATTATTTTACCAAGAATTCTTAAAATTTCATATTAAGATCATTTCTCTTAGACTTTTACACTTAAAAGATGTGAAAATTTACACAACATCACTTAAAATGTTACTAATTCATAAATTATCATATATTTTTTTTTAAATTATGATGTCTCGAAAATAATTTTAATTTGTCACATACCATAAGTTGTTGCACTGTACATATGTAGATACCAAATTGTCCATCCTTGCTAATAAAATTAAGAATAATTAGCAATATGCCATATTAATGTTTTTGTTCCCAAAATACAACAAAAAATTATGAACTATTATAAATAATAAAAATTTAAATGAGTTGATATGTTAGTAAAATTGTAAAATAAAATATAGATATATATTAACAATAATAAAAATATAAAAAATTGTTAAAAATATATATTATTTAGAGATATAATTTTCACTATATATATAGTATTATGTGGAAATATTAAATTTTATTTCCTATGATAGCTGTTGGTTTGATGAATTCACAATAAAAATCCCTAACTAAAAAGTAAAGAGAAAATAAAAATTTATATTTACAATAATATTGCTAATTTTAAGGTGGAAAGAGCTGGAGTATTTTACCCTTAATTTTGTATTGAGAACTGTAATAATTTTAAAAATAAAGTTATGAGATAAAAGATGACTACCGGCTGGAAAATAGATAACAAAAAAATTAGACCATCCTACATTTTAAAAATAGTAAAGATACCAAAAATATCATCATTGAGAACAAAATGGAGTATATCTTTTTTTTATATATTTTTTAAATATATATATATATTTTTAAATATAATATATTATTTGAATTATATAAATTTTAATCAATAAAAATATTACTATTTCAAATTTTTAGTAATATTATTTTAAGTTCTCGTTTAGCAGCTTTTATTGTAAATTGATTCTTAGATTAATGAAATATGAATTAATATTCCCAAAAAACTTACTATTTTCTGTACATTTTAATTAGATTTGTAATTAACTTCTCTTATAACTTGTTTTTTTACATTTTTCAAGTTTTTAATTATATATATGTGTTTTTATTTTATACAATTTACAACTTAAATGTTTCGTATTATTACTAATTTTTATATCCTTTACTTATTTTTTGTTATTAATAAGTAGAGGTATTAGTTTTAATATGTCCAGCAACTTGTGACATTTGAAGAATAAATTTTATTGTCGCACAGAAAAAGCCTTTTTTAAAATTATTGTAATTTGTGAATTAACTAAGATTTTAAAAATTTCCCTTTTATATTCCTTAGAAAAAACTATGGAAAAAAGTAGAGGAACAAGAAATTAAAAATAAGCCAAATCTAAATGATTGGGCATTCCGTCAAACACATATCAACATCAGGTTGTTTATTTATTTGATATAGGCTCTGTTGGGTGTGGTTGTTTTGCGGTTGTTTTAGTTTGACTATTTTTTAAATTTTTTAACATGTAGACTATATTATTGGAATAGAGTGTAGTATCCGCGGGGATTCATACAGACCCATTCATTTATATCATATTTATGCTAGTATCAAAAATGTCAAAGATGAACAAGCCATAATTTTTGTTACTATGATAAATTCAAATTTTAGGGATTAAATGTTTTGGAAATTTTTCCTTTTGAAAATAGATATTATGAAATTAGGTAGGTTATCTGGTGCCTGAGTCCTTACTCAACCACCGATGCTTGCACCACCACTACTTCTAGGCATAACCGTTCAAGTATAACCGATGAAACCACTATTATAAACTTGAAAGAGTCTTAGGGCATCACACTGGAATGGATTCCACCCTGTTAAATAAATTAAAAATAAAAAAATTGTTGTAGTGGTGTGAAATCTACACCGATTCTCTCTCATCGTTTCTTATATAAGCAGCACTCCCCAAATTAATCATATTGGCTATACGTTGCAACATCCAACAATAAATAATAAAAATCCTAATATCTTTCTAAAGTAAAAATTATGAATGAGAGGAGAGACAATGTTAAGGAACTCTACCATTGTAGAGATTAGAGTTCCTTATAAAATAAAATAATAGTACATTTTATTGACGTGACACCTAAAAAGAAGTTAAAAACTTTCAACTACTGTGGATGTCCTTATTGTGCTTAACTTCATTTTGTAAGTGGACCTTTGTTTTGGGTAATTAGAAAAGAGAATATGATTGATTTTGCTATTTGTTTTTGTTTAGCCAATTTTTCTTATTTTTTAGGAAAAAGAAAGGAAATGAGATAGATTTTTGGGTAATTAGGAAAGAGAATATATGACTAATTTCATTTTCCCTAATATTTTTTACCGGTGAAATATGATCATTGACCGATGACGAACAACCATTGACCAATGATCTATAAATATTGACCGACAACTGTCGACAGTTAACCATCCAGCGGCCATTGATCGACTATTCATTTACATTTCGTTTACATAAACAAACAATGAAACAACTAGAAAAATCATCTTCCATCATTTTTTTTTTTCATTTCATTTCGTTTCATCCACCCAAAATAAACACTTCCAAATCTCGGCCGCTGCGAAATGCAGAAGTTAGGTTAGTACGATAGTACCTATGTTGTCTCAGTCCGTTCATGTTGAGCAAACAAATCCGGTAAATTGTTATTGAAAAGGAAGCATAGTTCTATTTGCTGTCGATAGCTTAAGGCATGTGTGTTGCTTCTAACAAACAAACACTACATAGTTAGCCACAATGATTCTACATGCGGAAACAACTATTTGAGTGTTCAAATGGAGAATCAGATGTGCAAGTAACATGAATAAACTTTAGGGCCGTTTGCTAAAATAGGCATATCTTGCGAGTGAGTACTTTCAGCTTACCGTGGTCTTGGTGGTTGACTGACTGTGGTTAATGTATTGTAATCAAAGACTATCAACTTTTTTGAAGTACTCTTATTGTTAGGACTTTGAGTTGATTTATCCAGATCTTAGGGGCCGTTCTAAGTTTGTTCATAAAGCTTGGTTTAATTAATCTTACTATAGTTAAGGAATAAAAGTTTGACAAGTGTACCATGGTTTGATGTGTAGCAAATATCTATTTGACATGTGGTAGTGAGTGGAATACAAAATGAGATTAATCTACAAAAAGCTATCAAAAGAACAGGGCTAAAAATTGTCATGGTTATTGAAGAAGTACAAGCTGATGTAATGTTAAAATTATTGACATAAGGATAATAACCATGACAATTTTCTTTAATATTTTCTTTACCGGTAAAAAAATATTAGGGAAAATGAAGATTTTTACAAGTTCACGTTAAGATTTATACAATCAGCCCATCAACATTTATTTTCTTTAATATTTTTTTATACCAAAGTCTCTTTAAGTTCTCATAGAACCACCTTTTAACTTTCTTGAATGTGATTTCTACAAGTTGGGATGATGCTAAACTATGGGTTAATATATCTATATATAGTGATAAATCTTAACTATTCACCTATTTCACAAATTACAATGGTTGAGCCTCATTAACACCTTTTGTTAAACACCTTAGGAAAACTAATATCCAATTTAGAAAACTAGTCTTAAGTTCAAGCTTTAGCTTTCTCATAGCTCTCCTCATGATAGTTGTGCATCTACAATAAAGAAAGTGGATTTCATCCATTAACAAATACTACCTCATATTCAAAATATCTGTCGTTAGAGATGAATCTGGACTTACATCCTCTCATAATCTCTCTCATGTTTATTTAGATTCTCTAAAAGAGAGTTCCTTAATAATTAGCATGCCCAAAATGGGGTGGATTCCACCCATAGTGGTAAAAAATAAAAAATGATGGGTAGAGGAGAATATGTGAGATAGTTGCTTAATTAAGAACCTTGAGAGTGAAGGTTCTTGCTAACACATGGAGAGAGAATGTGAGAGAAGATATTATAATACTTCCGTTCAACAATAACTTATTTTAGAAACTTGCACACTATTAAGAAAAGTAGGACAATGACGCATGTGCCCCTACTTATTACTTTTCCATTTAGATAATATTACTTTTATATTGAACAGTAGGGGTAAAGGTGAAAGAAGTGTGTCAAAAGCTAGAATGACTGATTTTTTGAACAGAATCACATCATAAACGACAGATATTAATGACGGAGAGAGTAATATTTTTGAGTGGGTGAAATCCACTTTTCTTATCGTGAATGCCCTTAACGATAAAACCTCACATGTCATTAATTTGCACCACATAAATGCTCCACTAATACAAATTCATTTTGAAACTCTTCATAAATAAGATATTAATATAGAAGATAAAACCAATTAACTCGAGAAAAGTAACTAAAAAAATTTACTACTATTATTTAGAAATGAACTTATGACATGAAGTATTATAAAGCTCCCAACAATAAACGGATTAAGAGATCACAGCGTGACATGGTTTGACTTTACGGAATGGTCAATTAGTTCCAACCCAACCTCTTCTGACCTTTTTCGCCGAAGTACTTACCTGCTTCCTCGCAGTAGAGATGGCAATGGGTTCGTGGTACCCATTTCACCCGGTCACCCGACCCGCTAAACCGGGTGAAAAACTCGCATAAAACGGGTGAAAAATGGGTGACGGGTGGAACGGGTGTGGGTGCAGGTCGGGTGACGGGTGAACATGTTTCACCCATCACCCAACCCGCTCACCCGCATAGATTATATATATATAAAATTATTACTTATTATTCATTCTCCTTCACTCACGATTTTTGTAACCCTAACTAGTGAACAAGGAACATTCATGCTCTGGGTGACTGTGCATTCTTTATTCTCATCACTCTCGGTAGTTTTACAGCCCTAACATACTTGCTCTGCGCAGTTTTCAATTCTCTTCACTAAAGGTAATTGCAACCCTAACTGACAAACGTGGAACAAATGCTTTGTGCCTCTATTTTCTTTCTTCACTCTCGATAATTTTGAAACCCTATCTGAAAAACAAATAACTTACATGCTCTGTGAAGTTTTTCATTCTCTGCACTGAAGGTAATTTCACAATCCTAATAGGCGAACATTGAGCATACATGCTCTGCGCCTCTATTTTCTCTCTTCACTCATGGTAATTTTGCAACCATAATTGGCGAACATGGAACGTGCATGCTCTGTGCAATATTTCATCATTTTCTCTGAAGTAAATTTCACAACCCTAACCGGCGAACATAGAACATACATGCTCCGTGTCTCTATTTTCTCTCCACTCACAGTAATTTGTAAACCTAACTGGCGAAAAGGAAAGAAAAAGCAATGGGTAAACGGGTTCACCCTTCATCCGCGGGTGATGGGTGATACATAACGGGTGACGGGTCGGGTACGGATGGAGCAGGTGAAGTCAGATGACGGGTGCGGGTGATGGTCCACCAACCCCAACCTGACCCATTGTCATCCTACCTCGCAGTCCCACTTGACTCGCTGTACTCTACCGTTCGCATTAGTTGGGTATAAGCTAATCAAATGTGTCCGCCCGGCAGCCCGGTCCGACCCGGCCCGTAAAAAGCCGACGAGCCCGAACCTGATAGGGCTTCCGGGCGGGCCTGGACATAAAATTAGGCCCGAATGAAAACCGGGCCGGGCCGCGGCACATTTTTTGAGCCCGTGGGCAGCCCGCCCGGCCCGATTTTATATTATTTATTATTATATTTTAAAAATGTAATATATACTATTTAATTTTTATATAATATATACAAAAATTATATATATATAATTTTAAATAAGTTATTATATAATATATTATTTTTAAATAAGTTATATATATAATATATAAATCTATATTAAATATATTAATTTAAATTTTTTATTAATTTATATACAAAATTAAAAAATCGGGCCGGGCGGGCCGGGTTTCGGCAAAGTCTGGAAAAACCCGGGCCTAGCCCGACCCGACCGAGCATTAAAAAACCGGGCTTGTTTTTTGAAATAGGCCCGACGGCCTAAATTTTCCTCTGGCCCGGCCCGAATCCGGCCCGCCCGAAGATCACCTCTAGTTGGGTAGTTCCGCCTCTAGTTTGGGTGGATGGATTCCTCATACTAATTAACAATTAGTTGGATAATAGCTCAGTTTTCAGTGCTTGTGATTAAAGCTTGATTTATTAAATAGGATGCAGCGCGTAGTGCATATCCATTCACGTACATGTGTTGTGCATATAAGACATTTGAATATGCACTAATTATTGGTACCTGTAGTGTATTTATGTATCTTATATTGTTTGTCCGAAAGCACTTATTGCTATTCGGCTATGAGCTGCGGTAGTAATTTTTCAAAAGAAGCTTCCTTCGTCACGAGGATATTAAGCAATGAGGATATGGGAAACGAATATCATGTTTGAAACAGGTTTCTCAAATTGAAAGGTAGATTTATGATATAAAACTTCTAAAAACTTAATTCCATAAACTAGTTGCAAATGAGACTCACCATGGAGGATTTTTTTAGTACATTTCTAATACAACCTATAGGGATGGAGCCTGTCTTCTTTTATCATTAGTGGAGAATTAGAATGATGAGAGATGTATAAAACATAGATTCTAAAATTAAAGAGTGTACAAAATATTATAAGATATGAACGAAGATAGTCTGTATTTATAATGTTGTAATCACTTTGCTTGATTTTGTATGTGTTGTGAGTTTATTATACACTACACGGGCATAAAAGGTGTGCTGTAGTGAGATTTGGGTTATTATATCAATATTGGATTGAGATTATTTGTTAGTAAATTGTTATATGTATAGTTGCGATAAAGTTGCAGACTATTAGATCTGAGCATAGAAGATTATAACAAATTATACAGTATAGCTACGAAAGTGAGTTATATTCATATAAGTTATTTTCAATATTAAGATTGATTATACTTACCTTGCTATATTATTGATACATATAGGTTATATGACTTATTGCATATGTTTGATTTTAGTTGAGATAACTTTCGCTATAAGTTTATTAGGTGAGATGAATTTCACGATGTTTCTGATTTTCAAAACAAAGTTACCATTCTAGTAATATTCACTGTTTTACTAGAAAGAACTTAATTAATACTAGCAATTTTGCTATAATAAAACTAAGATTTTACTTCTATTTTTTAAATTAAATATTTCAAATACTTCTTTAGGTTATTTATAAGGATGTGGTGTTTCTGTGTTATGTATTTTTACTCTAAAAGAATAACACGAGCACGAGTATACTCATCACATACAGATCAATATAAAGAATTCTTGATTAACAAAACTGTTTTATTTTGTGTAACTAACATTATAACTGACGACTTTGGTTATATTGTCAAACTTATAAACTTTTTTTTTTAGATTTGTATAAGTTATGAGTTTAACATAGCACTTCTCTCTAGAACTCAATTTGAATTCTAACTCATGAAATCCCATAGTCAGTATGTAGCTTGATTAATTGAAGTGTTGGTTAGTTGTGGGAATTTTGAGTTTGTGCTCTGATTGTAATGTTGTCACTTTGCTGTTTAATAGTCAACTATAAAAATAATCTAATGTATATCAAGATATTACATTCAAGAATACAACGCTGAATTAAAAACTCTATCTTCCTCAATGAAGGCCAAAACAGGGAGCCTCACTGCCTCGGCACAGACCCCTCTCTTTTTTTTTTTTTTTGGGTCGGGGGGGGGGGGGGGTTCTGAAGCAAGAATCTCAGCACAGTCAGCATGCATTACTACCACAAAAAGAAACATAGACTTAACTAGATTAATTAAAAAAGAAAGCCGAATGGAAAAAGAAAAGGAAGGAGATGGAAAGGAAGACGGGCTTCTCGATGATATTTGCACTAAAATCCATGGGTTTCAAAGCAAAGGTACATAAACGTTCTAGACAATAACGGAGGAGAAACGAATCGTATAAGTATAAAACAAGTCTGACTAAACTAAAGGGAGGAGAGTAGATGAGCTTTACAGGTGATTGGAATCCAAATAAAATTACCGCTTGTCACGCCTTATAAGAGAATAATGACTTGCCAGCTTTTCGTGGGAAACACTTCCACTCCACCCAATCATTGTGGCGGGTAGATTGTACAGAAAGCAACCCTTGTCCATTCCACAGTGTCACGCCCACATGGCAGAATCGAATTGGCTGCACAGGCTTCACATTTGAGCTGCGAGCGAGAGCCTATAAAGTACGTATAAAATAACTAATTAAGCAGTGTAACTTCTAACTAATAATCATAACTATGGTAAAATAATTCATATTCTCGACGAATTTACCATTTCTTGCTCATCTATACCGGAAGTACTATAACGAGGACGAAAAGGAAAAGTAAAAGAAATTTGTTAGCTTTGGCTGCGTTCGATAGTAAGGTTTAATGGAGATTAATCTTCTTTAGCTTTATGTAATGGACAAGTGTCAACATATTATTGCTTTATTATCTGACCATGTACCTGGCTAACTATAATTTGCTAACCATACATGGATTAAGAAACGCAACAGGACTGCGTTTGTGCACAGACTTCAAACACCCTTTGTCTAACGGCTTTAAAACGCATGCTCATAGTTTCGGTATGCATGTTAACTACGGAAAAATTCCCGTAGGCATGCCCTCTTCATTTCCCAATCACGGTTGATATTGTTTGAATTGACCGAGAACGAGTTTTTTTTTTGTTGTGTACAGAAGCCGATAACGGCTCTACCGGCTTCCAGATGCCGATAACGAGACTATGGGCTTCTTCACAAATCAAATTTCGACCGTTGGAGTACTTGCAAAGAAGCCGATAATACTGGTATCGGCTTCTTTGCAAGTACTCCAACGGTCGAAATTTGTAACGACTAGTGTTGTATTGACTACAAATAAGTTATTTTGTCCCAACATTTGATTGTTGCTTCCTATTTTCTTCTCTAGCTGAATCAAAATTTGTTGTTCAGTCCACACAATTTCACACTATACACTCTTTCCTGTGGGTTATGAAATGGATATTCCATGTACTCTTTATCTCAATGCAGAGCTCAAATACAATCCAGATGGTATATATTTTCATATTCATCCTCATTGGTCTAGATTCATCGACACACAAATTTCCGAGCATTCCACATTTCAATCCTTCAATGATAATGTCAAAAATCTTGTCGACTTGGAGTTTGGGGGAGATTATGTTATCACCGACATGGTTTACAGGAAGTTGCAGAATAAATATCCATCTTGTTCCTACCTTCCACTCAAAATTAATAGCGATTCTCGGGTGAAGCTGATGATATCAAACTTCATCAAGAATTCAGATTTGCTGAACAATGTGGCTGTGCTAATTGAGTTCGAGCATGCAACTACACCTTCTCCGGAGGAAGACAATGAAACCGATGATGATTTTTCCGAGCATCAACAAGCCGAAGATGAAAATCTGCAGAGTTCGGATGATGATTCTGAGATGGAGCCTGAAGATTTACCGGATGACGATGACATAGTTGATGAAGCTGGGCCCTCCACACCGTACACTCCTTCAGCGCCGTACTCATCGCAAGTGGATTTACAGGCCATAAGCCAGATACCATCAGACATTGATCGACGTGGTTTGCCATACTGGAGGCCAGGTCAGGAGTTCGTCGTGGGGCAAGAATTTGCTGATAAAAATGTTCTTGTGACTGCAGTAAAACAGTATCACTTGGAGAGAAACGTAGATTTCGTTGCCCCCGAGAATAACAGGAGAATTTACACCCTAAGGTGCCGACAAGGGTGCAGTTTCAGATTTCGAGCTGCGCTGTTGAAGAATTCCATTGAATGGCGCATACGGAAATTCAGTCCTCACACATGCGCTCCAGTCCTAGATGAGGGTAATGATCGTTTCTTGACTTACAATTTCATTGCTGAAGTCATGATACCAAGGGTCAAGAGAACCCCGCACTACAAGTGAAGACTGTGATTCAACTTATCCGTTCAGAATATAAAAGGAAGATCAGCTACAAGAAAGCTTGGTTAGGCCGTGCTGAAGCGATAAGAAGGGTCTACGGTGATTGGGAACAGTCATTTACTGAATTACCCAGGTATCTCATTAGTATCAAACATTTTATACCTAATTCGTATATCGACCTAGATTCGACTGTTGTGTTTCAAGATGAAACACAGACTACTCAAGTTAGGCGGTTTAAGCGATGTTTCTGGGCATTTGGGCCTTGCATTAATGCCTTCAAGTATATGAAGCCTCTACTACAAATAGATGCTACTCACCTGTACGGTAAGTACAAAGGTAAACTATTGGTTGCTGTTGCCCAAGATGGTAACAACAAGATAATACCAATGGCCTTTGGTATCGTTGCTAGCGAGTCAAGGGATGACTGGAAATATTTTCTTGACCGTGTTCGTACCGTAGTCATTGGAGCTAGGAATGATGTGGCAGTGATTACGGATCGGGCTGGAGCTATAATGTCGATCATGAGGGAAGAACAGTACTGGCTTCCACCTTATGCCCAACATTTCTTGTGTATGCGTCATATTGCTTCAAACTTTCAGACAAGATTTGGAAACAAGGAGTGGAAAAAGTACCTCATCAACACAGGTAACAACTAGAGAATTGTATGTAGTCGTCTTTTATGATATTGGGTAGGTATCTAATCTGAAGTTATTACTTGTGCAGGTTACTATTTTAGAAGGGATAAAGTTCAAGAAAGATTAAATCACTTACTTGCTCTTCACCCATCAATTGCTCCTTTTTTCAATGAGCTACCCCCCGAGAAATGGTCACGTGCGCATGATGATGGAAAGAGGTGGGGTCATATGACAACTAACCTGGTGGAGTGCATGAATGGTGTGCTGAAGAGGGTCCGTCTCCTACCGGTAACGGCTATTGTTGAAAGCACTTTGTATAAGTTAATTGACTACTTTCGAGATAACCTAGAAACCTATAATGCACAAAGGAATAGTGGGTTATTTTTTACCAAGCACCTCTTAGACAAAGTAGCTGAAAATCAAACCCTTGCCAACTACCACCGTGTGGTTGTTATTGATGCTATGGATTTGGTGTTTGAGGTGGTTGATAATGGGGATGCAAACCTACGGCGAGACAAAGGTAAGTTTACTGTCCAAATCAACTCAAGGGAGTGTGAATGTGGTGAATGGAAGGCGTTTAAGTATCCATGCTCACATGTCATGGCCGTGTGCTCTACTTGCACCCTAGATTGGAGGAATTATGTTCATCAAGTTTACAGACTTGAAACGATGATAACGGCTTATAGCGAGAACAAGTTTGTGCCACTAGGAAATCAAGGGAAGTGGCCTACATATGGTGGGCTTGCAATTATTCCAGATCCAGCTATGATGCGTAATGTCAGAGGCCGGCCAACATTCTCCCGCATTCATAACGAGATGGATGAGAATTATGAGCGTGAAACAAGACATTGTGGGCTATGTCGGCAACGCGGTCATGTTAGGACAAGATGCCCGAATGCAAGTTACAGTTAATTCCCCAGTGTAATTGTATGTTATTGCATTAGCAATTATGCATTACTCAGCTCAGGTCGTGCCTTTAGCAAGCACACCAAAAAAATGTAATTTATCCATTGTCTGTTGTAATGAATTGTCTTTAACTTGTATTTGTTAAATATGCAAGGACTAAAGATTGAGTTGATACACCATTCTATTGGCAAAGGAAATAGTCCAAATACATAGATCGATTCAATGACATCCATCATTGTTTTATTACATACCGACACAGTAATACTTAATCATCTTCTTGTACGTGCTTGTTGTATACAAGAACGTCTATCATAGGAGTAGCCACATATCACTTCTGTTGATACCTTACAATGGACGAGATATGTATCATCCACCTACATATTAACCATCGCTTTCGCTGTCATCTGTACTGTAATCTTCATTATACTCTTGTGCCAAGGATAGGCTCGCAAAATTATCACGTGGTTGTGGGGTAACTTCCCTAAATGCATATACCACATAGAATTCTAATCGAGTGTAAAATTGTTGATTATAAACAAACCGTTCAATCATTGTTCCAACGTCAACATCTCGGTTTATTTGCAATGGCCCCCATACAGGGCGTGGCTGGGCGCACAGCAGTAATCGATGAAGTATCGATTCAACCACACAATGGTAACCGTAACGCTCTTTCAACCTAGTCTCTACAACATTTGCAAACTCGGCGTACGTAATATCCATTTCGATATCCAAATCGAAATGTTCAGTGGAATATGTTCTGGCAAAATACAAACCTGAATCGTTGGTGATTGGCTCAATGTCAAGCAAGATAGTGCAAGGGATCTCCATTGATGAAATGCGTCGATGAAGTGCAGCAAGAGATATGGATTACTTATGAAATATAGTACTAACAATGGTTGTAGGTAGTTATTCGTGTAGTTGAAAGTAGAACGCTTGCTGTATTTATATCCATAAGATAAGTGAGTATTTATGCATTGAGAATAAAGATTGCTTTGAAAAACCGCAGTTGGTATTCCACACGATAGTCCACATGCAAGGAATAATTAAAGCTTCATTTTTTTGGCAAAGACAATATTCCAAGATAAGGAATTGTATTCTATTGCAATGTAGCAGAAAAAATTCAATTATAAAAGCGCTACACGGTGTACTAATGTCGTCACCTCTCCTTTCCTCGACTGTTCCACGATATTCAATTCATATTACATTTCCTCACAGCTCCTCAACTGGTGAACCATAGATCAGAGTGATGTCTTCGACGAAAATGTGGATGGCTTTGTACCGAGGAGATGATATTATCCTTAAACACTTTCTTAATGTGTACTTGGTCAATGACATCATGCTCAGAAAAGGTGTAGAAGTTGTGGTAATTAGTAAGGCTACTAACCTTCCTCTGACTTGCTCTACGGAAGGAGTTCTTGTCAACCACTACTGTAATGTCTACCAGGTAAACAACATCACTTGGAGTGATGATGGCGAAGTTGTGGTGGTTAGTATAACTTGGATGAGGGGTATGTTTTAGTGTATGTTCCCCAACTTGCGCATACATTTTGAAACAGTAGTTGTTGTTCACCTCTCTTTTGTTCCTTTCTTTTAGAAAGATGGGCAGGGTGGCGAATATAAACAACGTTTGAATATGGATAAAATCCTGTCTGCCATCATCTGCATCTAATGCTTCAACAAGTTCTAAAGGGATCGGCTAAGGGGAATATTAAACTGTTTTACGTGGAGCAGCGCATCACCACATACTCTTATAGAAAAATAAAATCTACCCACCCGATTCAGATTGTTGTTACACAGTTACGTAAAACCTAATTGTTCCCCAACCTCTGCCTGTCAAGTTGTTGTGCTATTACGTTACGTCGCATCTCGTATATTGACTCCTGCATCTGGAAATCATCATCGTCTGGTTCAATAGGATCGTAGATAACTAGTAGTGGAATATGTTCCATGAAATCATTGTACTCCATGTAGTTTTCCATCATTCGCTGAACAGATGCATCATTGCGTACGTGTGTAAAATTCCACTCGTAGTCGCCCTCCAACCCCAAATACACCATTGTTGCTATGTTTATTCTGCCAAGGATAGGCCGCAGAGCACGGAGTACTCGTCGATGTAGATCCTGAAGATTATTAGGATACGGCATATTTATTTCTATTCGTCTATGCCCCATCCTTCGATCAAACTGCGCTCCATGATGGCCGAAAGTAGCGACATAATTAACGTGCAAACTGAAAGGAAACTCAATTTGATTTTTATAGAAGAGTGTGTTGTAAGATATGAACAATTCACTACGGATATACAAAGCTTTGGTATAATGTTTGAGGTATGCTTGGGTTTGAAACCAGTACTCTGTTTATAATACTGGATAACGGTTACTAAAACGGGTAGTTCAACGGCTAGTTAAACGGCTAACTCAACGGGTAGTTGAACGGCTAGGTAACGGCTCTCATCATGCGTAACAGGTACATCAACGGATAGTCCAACGGTAGTTCAACATCTATTATCCAACACGCAAAGACGCAACAGGCAAAAAACTGCATATTTAAAAATTGCACTACGGTGCTACTTTGCACTTATGTTTGGCTAGCAAACGATTCACGTTGTGCCCAAATTTGGTGTGTATGTATGTTACATACACACAACATTGTGTCCAAAAATGGTGGCCAACGGACAGCACAACCTAATCGAATGAATGACTAAAGTAGCCAACAGGCAAAAAACTGCATATTTAAAAACTGCACTACGGTGCTACTTTGCGCTTGCAGTTTGGACTAGCAAACGATTCACGTTGTGCGCCAAATTTGGTGTGTATGTAGTGTTACATACACACAACATTGTGTCCAAAAATGGGGCCAACGACAGCAGCAACCTAATCGAATGAATGGCTAAAGTAGCCAACATGCAAAAAACTGCATATTTAAAAACGCCACTACGGTGCTACTTTGCGCTTACAGTTTGGACTAGCAAACGATTCACGTTGTGCGCCAAATTTGGTGTGTATGTAGTGTTACATACACAAAACATTCTGTCCAAAAATGGTGGCCAAAGGACAGCAGCAACCTAATCGAATGAATGGCTAAAGTAGCCAACAGGTAAAAACTGCATATTTAAAACTGCACTACGGTGCTACTTTGCGCTTACAGTTTCGAGTATCAAACGATTCACGTTGTGTGCCAAATTTGGTGTGTATGTAGTGTTACATACACACAACACTGTTTCCAAAAATGGTGGCCAACGGACAGCAGCAACCTAATCAATAAAATGGTGAAAGTCCAAAACAAATGCAAAAACTACGTAATAAAAAACTGCCAAATGACATCCATTGTCTACCAAAGTACTTACCACAGAACCATAGTTCAACAACAAAATAAACATAACATAAAACCGACTACATAAATGTAACAATGGTCACAGACTAAGGACTGGTGAAATCCGGGTGTAAATCCTACGGTTCCTATATCGGGAGTTCGATCCTCTCAGCCATATACCCCTAACTTCATCATTCTGTGGATCAGCATCAGGTGTACTTGCATCCACTGGTGTAGATGGTGTGGGGGTAGCCTGCTGCAACGGAGCTAAAGGAGCAACCTTGATCAAAGATGATGGATCAAATGATGGGGCAGTAGTAGTTTGTATTGTTGTGAGGAGTACCAGCTAGCGTTTCCCATGCCACTCCCCCAAGGAGACCATCGTCGTATACTATTTGATTGCATAAATCAAGCAGCTCCTGATTTTCCTGATCAGTCAGTGATCTAGTAGGAGCAGGCTCAAAAGAAGGTCTATAAGGTGAAGGAGGTGTAGCATGTGAAGGAGCTGCAACAAGTATAGGGTTTGAAGAACCAGAACCTACATCGAACTGTCACTGGTGGAATGGAAGCCTTTAATGACGGTGGTTTAATCACGGCTTTAACAGAAACCGTAATTAATATGAAGGCCGGAGTTAATTAACGACGTTTATTGAATTAACCGTAAGCAATAATCGATCGGAGGTAGGCGCGCCTTTTTTAGGACGGACTTTAGATGACGGTTATCAGTGAAACCGTAATCTAAAGTCCCGTGTTGACGCGCGCTTTACGGTCAACGGACTTTAGATTACGGTTTACTAATAACCGTCAGCTAAAGTCCGTCCTAAAAAAGGCGCGCCTACCTCCGACTGATGGTCAACGACGTCGTTTTCACCTGACGCCAAATATTTCCCGTGTTATTTGATTTTTTCGACGCCGCGCGTAATCTAAATTATAGTTAACGACGTCGTTTATCAGTGTATTTTAGATTAAAAATAACTTTATATTAATGTGTTACATATGTTTGATCGAATAAGACTCATGGCTTAATGGCCGTGGGTACATGAGTCAACACCATCGATCTTGAGTTCGAAACCCAGCATAGGCCAAATAATTTTCGCGCTATTTTTTTTATTTCGTTACACTTTAGATTACGGTTCTTTAGGAACCGTCATTTAAAGTGTGACTTTACATTACGGTTTTCATGTAAACCGTAATCTAAAGTCCTTTTAACTACAACATTTGCCCGTTTACTCTGCACACTGTACTTACAGTAACTCTTCTTTCGCGCTATCTTCCTCACTGAAATCGCCTCCTCTCTCCCGTCACCTTGCTAACGGCCATCGCCGCCGTCGCTCCCACCACCTTTGTCACTCCCATCGCCGCCGGTCACCACCCATCTACCACTGGTCTCACCGTCGACCTCTCTATCGCGTATTGGGTATGCGATCGATTGATTGTCGTTTTTTTCTAACTTTGTTCATATACATGCATTTCGATTGCAAGTTCTAACCTCGTTTCTATCGAATCCTGAGAGTGTAATGGCAAATGTTCTAACCTTGTTCATATATTTGTGCCCAGATTCACAGTTAATTGCAACCTAGTTCGTGGGCTGATTTCTACACTACTTGCCCACTTCGGTGCTTAGTAACGGTAATTTTGCAAAGCAAACTGTAAACTGCTGTATTTATTTATTCTTAGCATTTAGTATTACAATTAATAAATAATAGTGTAGTTTTAAAAATGCTACTACTTAAAACTGCCACAGGAAAGAAAGTAAGTTCAAGTATATTACCGATTCCTGAAAATAGCTCATTTTCAACTGCTCAATCTGCTATGCCAGATGCTCTCTGTTTGATTCACAATCTGTGACAGGAATCAACAATGCTATTGTTATAACCACCAGAAAGAATAAGATGAGTTTCGGTATTTTAATGGTTCTAGAATGACTAGTTTCAGTCCTTCAATCTGAAGTACTGCAGAGAAGGTCATAAATAAACTTCATATATAGTAGAATAAGATAAGTTTATGTATGTTACTAGTTCTAGATGGTGCGTGCAAATTTGACTTTGATAAAACTGATTTGGAGACGTTAGAAATATAGGGGAGATGCTGTCGATTTTTTTCCGCGGTTTAGCTAGCATTTAACCTTGATTTTTTGATGAATTCTAATGTTGTCGTTTTTCATTTATGCATCAGGACTACGACTTTATTTTGGCTTCCGACCTCAACCGTCTTAGCATCGGCTAATCGTCTACCAGAGGTAAGATTTACATATATACATATAATATTTGACAAACTACCAAACATAGTTATCCGCCCAAGATATACCTAATAGAGGTATATCTTCGGCAGTCCCTGTCGGGACTGTCCATGATTGTTAAATCTCACACCTAGGGTGTGAATGTGTTTTTAATTGTACTTTATTGATTATTTCAGCAGTATCTCTTTATTGTTCTTCGAATGCATATATTATTGATTAATATCATAATATCGTGCATTTGAAGAACTGTAGGGAGATGCTGCCGAAATTTTCAATAAATTACATATTAAAAACACGTTCACCGGTGGGATTTAATACTCATGGATGGATTTAGGTTGATAAGATACAAAAGTGTAAAGACTCTGCCACGGGTGACGGTATGAAATGGCTGCCTTCATATAAATAGCTAGAAGGAGATGGAACGTTCGTGGATTTACAGCGGAAATTTGGACGACAAGTTTTTAGAAGGAGTTGATAAGTTATGCACGGTGTTGGCGAACAATCTGAAACCTACAGACAAGGGATACATATTTTGTCCGTGTATCGACTGCCAAAACAATCTGAGATATCGCGGCGTTGAAACAATTAAGGAACATCTGATCCGCCGCGGTTTTACAAAAGATTTCCAAGACATAATCCGATGGCATGGTCAGAGTGCGTTCGATGTTATTAAGCCTGACGAAGGGGATAATGGTCAGGCAAACACAGAAACAGAACTTGGAGATGATACAGTTGCTGGTGATCCAGAAGACGTTACAGCGAACGTTGAGCCAGATTTCTGGGATGATGACATTGAGACTATGCTCGAAGATGTGGAACGACATTACTCTAACACGCCAGACAAGCATGAAAATTTGTTGGATTCATCCAAAACACCGTTGTACCCCGGGTGTGACCCTACAAAGTTAAGCAAGTTGAGTGTCGTCCTCAAGCTATTCAACTTGAAAGCGAAACATGGCTGGAGCGACGTAAGTTTCACTGACCTCCTGGAACTATTGAAATACGTTCTTCCGGTGGACAACGTTTTACCAACGACTACGTACTCAGCCAAAAAAATGATGTGCCCAATGGGTATGGGGTACCAGAAAATTCATGCTTGTCCAAATGGTTGCATGCTGTTTTGGAAATCGGATGAATTTGCTGAAAGCTGTTCAGCATGTGGAGCGTCACGGTATAAGAAACAACAAACTCACATCAGCGGTAGTAAGAAAGGTTCACCAGCTAAGGTACTGTGGTACCTGCCCATCATTCCAAGGTTCAGACGTTTGTTCTCCATTGAGAAAGACGCAGAGAATCTTCGGTGGCATTCAGTTCACAGGAAAAAGGATGGCAGATTGAGACATCCCGCTGATGCACCACAGTGGAGAAACATAGACGTAAAATTTCCTGAGTTTGGTAACGAACCGAGAAACCTAAGGCTAGGCTTGTGCACGGATGGGATGAACCCTTACGGTACTTTGAGTAGCATACACAGTACCTGGCCTGTGCTTTTGGTTATTTACAATCTACCGCCGTGGTTATGCATGAAACCAAGACATATCTTGTTGTCTTTGTTAATATCTGGTCCAAAGCAACCGGGCAACAAAATTGACGTATTCCTACAACCTTTGATAGAGGATCTACAACTCTTGTGGAATGAAGGGGCTACGGTTTACGACTCATTCAGTAAAGAGGACTTCAATTTGCGTGCTATGTTGTACTGCACAATCAATGATTTCCCCGCCTATGGTAATCTTTCAGGCTATTCAATCAAGGGGGCGTTGGCGTGTCCGATTTGTGGTGAAAACACTTGTAGCATTCGCTTGAAACATAGTGGGAAAACCGTGTATATGGGCCACCGAAAAATGCTTCCAAAAGGACATAAGTATCGAAAGATGGCGAAAGAGTTCGATGGGAAAACTGATCACAGCATGGCGCGCCAGCCTTTGACAGGTACAGAGATTTACAAAAAGTTGGATAATATTGTGAACAACTTCGGGCCGCCAACCAAAAGTGGTGAAAAAAGTGTCTGGAAAAAGAAATCAATATTTTGGGAACTACAGTACTGGCAGCATCTGGAGGTTAGACATTGTATCGATGGGATGCATGTCGAGAAGAACGTGGGTGAAAGTATCACTAGCACCTTTTGAACATAAAAGGAAAGACAAAGGATCATTTGAAAGGAAGAAAAGATTTAATTGAGTTGGGCATACGCACAGAGCTTGGCCCGCAAGAACGTGGAAAACGCACATTCTTGCCTCCTGCCTGTCACACTCTGTCTAAAGAAGAGAAACATAGTCTATGCAGTACCCTTTACAACATCAAGGTGCCATCAGGTTACTCCTCAAACATAAGAAACCTAGTGTCCATGACAGATTTCAAATTAGTAGGAATGAAATCTCACGATTATCATGTCCTACTTCAAGAATTTTTGCCAATTGCACTACGTGGGATCTTGCCGGATGCTGTCAGACACACAATCACAAACGTCAGTGTCTTCCTCAAATCCATTTCGTCTAAGGTTCTTGATGTGGACACTCTGTCTAAATTACAAAAGGATCTTATTGTGACAATGTGCCAGCTGGAGATGTATTTTCCTCCATCGTTCTTCGACATAATGATACATCTCCTCGTGCATCTTGTAAGAGAGATTCTGATGTGTGGTCCTTTGTACCTTCGCTACATGTATCCGTTCGAAAGGTACATGGGTGTCCTGAAGAAGAAAATGAAGAACCGTCGTCACCCAGAGGGTAGTATTATAGAGGGCACTATCACAGAGGAAGTTGTAGACTTCTGCACCAATTACCTAGAAGGTGTCGATACCATTGGACTTCCACGTTCTAGACACGAGGGCAGATTGAAGGGTGTTGGCACGGTTGGAAGGAAACTGAAAAGAATTGACATAGACACTCTTAACAAAGCTCATTTAGTTGTGCTAAGTCATCTTGAAGATGTTGAACCATACTTTGATGAACACTTGTGTGTTTTAAGAGCACAATATCCAAACATGAGTGACGTTAGACTACAAAATGAGCAGAATAGGACATTTGTCCGATGGTTCAAAGAGAGAGTGTTGTCCGATCAGTCCACGAATGTGCCTGAACTGATTAAAGTAGTTGCATTTGGACCAAATCTGGATGTAATTTCTTATGAGGGGTACGATGTCAACGGATTCACCTTTTTCACAGAACGTCAGGATCAGAAGTCAACGAATCAAAACAGTGGTGTAGAGCTTGAAGCTTATCAAAACTTATATGACACGGTGTCGTGGGTCATAGTCCTGTCTCAGTACAACAATCATATTTCGGTGTTATACAAGACATCTGGGTATTGGACTACAACAGCTACGAAATGTGTGTTTTCCGCTGTAACTGGGTTAACAACAATCATGGCTACCGTGAGGAGGAGCATGGTATGAAACTGGTTGATCTGTCTAGAGCTACTCCCACGGTTGAGCCATTCGTTGTTGGGACGAAGGTTAAGCAGATATTTTATGTAACTGATCCCTGTAATCCTAGATGGTCTGTTGTGCTTAAAGGGAGAAGAGGAATAGTTGGTGTGGATGGTGTGGTTGATGAGGATGAGTATGATGCAGAAGATGAACCTCCAACTGTTCCTATTTCATTGGAAGAGGCTGAGGTCACAGGTCATCGTGAGTATATACGATCAGACCATAACGAGGGAATGTGGGTTGAGAGATAATGGTGTATGTAAGTTATTACTATAAAAATTTATATGAAATTAACACTCTTTTATTTATTGCTTGTTTATGACCATTATGAAATGCTTAATTTAATTCAAATTGTATTTCAATCCTTGCAGGCATGGCTGATCAGGACATGGCTGATGAAGAGTTCGATTTATTTTGTCGTCAGGAGGAGGAAAATGAGCAGCAAATGGTACCGGTCCCATCTACATCTGCCGCTGCTGTGTTGCCCATCCACATCTGCCGCTGCTGCTGTTGGCCCTTCCATGAGTGCACCTTCTACGAGTGCTACTCAGAGACCCAGAGGTAGAGGTCCGACCCGTGGGTTGAAACTGCAGAAACCGGATCAGATTAGTCTTCTGTGGGACCAGTATGGGAGGTATGGTGGGGGCAGCAGGTCAGAGTTCGCTAGTATGCTAGGGACTCTGGCCAGATCACATTGCTGCATCAACCACACATGGAAACAAGTCCCGGAAGAAGTAAAGGAGACCATCTGGAAGAAGGTGCAAGAACGGTACAAGATCCCAGAAGAAGTGAAGAAGACCGTTCTTTCTTTGGTGGCCGGCAAAGCTAAATCATTCCGCCACTACTTGGTTGAGCATTGGATCAACAGGGTGCCCCCACGTGAGCCTCCGCCGTATGTTGTGTACAATGGCATGATCACTGAAGAGGAGTGGAAGGAGTTCGTTGAGCGGCACGCCACCCCCGAGTTCAGGGTATGTTTGTGTGTACTCTTTTCTTAATTAATGCTCATAATGCTTTATCCCTGATTTTCTAATTAATTTCCTGTTGTACTTTCTTAACAGCAAGTACAAGAACAAGCACGGCAAAACCGTGAAGCTAATCTCTACCCCCACACCATGGGACGAAGGGGATATGTGGGCAGCCTCGAGGGATGGAAAGAAGCTGGTTTGCTGACACGGAGGAACGAGGATGGAAGTGAATGCCCGATCGAGGATGTCTCTGAGGCGAGGAGGGTGCAGATGTACATACTGGGACGCCAGAAAACGACCAGCGAAGGTCAGAGGATATTTCCTAATGCTGCGATGGAACAACTGGCTAACCAAATTGTAAGTATTTGAAAGTAGCTGTTAAATAATTTACTTATATACTCAAGTGTTTGTTGATCTTAAATGTGTTAACTTCTTTGAAAATTGGACAGTACGAAGCGGCACAGAGAGGAGAAGTAGACTTACACGCTCCTCCTTCTCAAGACGACGCGCTGAATCAAATGCTTGGGAAGAAGGATCACCCGGGGCGTGTTAGAGGATTTGGGGGAGAAGTACGTCAGAAGAACGTATTCCCGCCATCTGCTAGGAAGGGTCAGATGAGTGCTGCTGAAGTCGAGGCGATGGTAGAGCGTAAGTTCGCTGCTGAGCGCCAAGCTAATGACGAGAAACAGGCTGCTGAGCGCCGGGCTATCGAGGAGAGGCTGCAGGAAGCGTTGAATGCGATTGCACATGCGACTACTCAGCAGCAGCAGCTAGATCCTCCTCTGTCTTCCTCGTTGTGCTCCGCCGCTGACCCGTACCCGTTTGCCAACATCCAGGTTAACTTTGTTTAACTATTTTTCTCCTAAAATAAAGTTATTTAAATAGTATTAGATTGGACTCACTTATTTATTTCACGTATTATCTCTGTTTATTAAAGGAGCAAAAAAAATGTCGTCTCCAAATACCATTAGACGGGCACCCTGTAGATGCGGCCTACGGGACGGTGTTGCCATCAGGTCCACTCACGCTCATCAGTTTCGTACGTCTACCCCCATTCTACGCGCGTGTGACCTTGGACCTGATAGTTGATGGATTTGAGCATGCATACCTTCCGATGGCGTTTGACAACAAATGCACGCTGATCGAAGCGAAGGGAGACATATTGCCCTGGCCAGCATGTTATATTGTTGTCACCGATGAGGTAAGACTGTTTGACAACCATTTAGTATCTAATAAAATGCATTATTTAGCATTAAGTGTCTAATCTAATCTATTATAGATCCCTGAGCTTCCTCGCCGCGTAACCCGGCCCAGACTAGAAGAGACCAGCGCGCCGGCGAATCCTGAGATCCCTGAGCTTCCTCGCCGCGTATCCCGGCCCAGAGAAGAAGAGATCTGCGCGCCGGCGAATCCTGTCAGAAGTACAAGGGTATGTTCTAGATAAATGTTTAATGTTACTATAATAATCAATTAGTAATTATCTTTACATTTATGCTTTACTGTTTGTGTGTGAAGGGTAAGAATCCAGTGTCGGGGTGCGAAAGGTAAGAATCCAGCGCCCGTCCGGGGTCGCACCAGGACTTCTGAGGCGCCTAAAAATAAGCTCGCACTGCCACAAAAACTTGTTAATGTTTTGGGGGCCAAGCAGATGAATCTCTACGACAAGATCATGTTGAAGTCATCTCAAACTAACAACTTCATGATGACGCTTCCAAAGTCGATGTTTCACTACGAAGAAGATATGATGACGCAATCAACTTTGAGGACATCAGAGAGATGATGTGTGGAGATTATCTGAACATTAACATTATTCAAGCTTATCTAAAGTAAGTGTTCTTTCCTCATACTGTAAAAACATATAGAATAAGTATCTATGAAGTTGCATTGGCTAACTTTTTATAGTACATGTGATATAATAGATGTCTGCTTGAGAGATGTGCTGAGAAGGACATGACCTCCATTACTGCGGTGTGCCCGGAGCGTTTATCGTACGACTCAGTCACTAGGGACCCGGGGAGGTTTTGAATACATGATTCATTGCTTCAATGTTGTTGATCAACAGAATAAATTATTCATTCTAATGCCGTATCACCAAACGTGAGTTCTAATATAAAATTACATACTAATTAGCTAACTTTTTACCTTCATTTCTCATTTATTTTGTATTTGACATGTAGCCACCACTGGCTTTGTTATATTCTGCGTGCCACCGCTACTCGCTCGTTTTAGATCCACTAGGGCAGTGGACAGAATTCAACACTGAAGACTTAATCAAAGAGTAAGTTTTTATTACTATTTAATTGTTTGTAAGTTTTTGAACCAAATTAATGTACTTGTTCATTTTGCTAAACGCTTTTGTTATATATGTAACAGTTGTTACAAAAAACCCCTCAGGGAGAGTTTGGTGATTTGACCGTCGATTACATCAAGGTTTGGTAATTCATGTATTTCATTCGTGCTGCTATTATCTTTGTACAATTGTTTTACATTTGTGAATTTTGGTGATTTAGTGCCCTACCCAAAAGGATTCTAAGAGTAGCGGGTACTACGTGATGCGGTATATGTACGAGTTCTGGCGGGTACTTCCCAAGTTTAAGAATGATAAAGACAAGGTAATACGAACGCTGTCTTGTATTTAATTCTTTCGGCAGATTTTTTATGTCTTTATCTTAATCTCATTATGTGTTCCATTCCTTTCTTGTTGCAGATTAAAGAGCATTATGCCAGATTCAGACTTATGCTCCTGCCGACTTGTTGCATGTCAGAGAGAGCATGGCAGCCATGTTTATGAGAATGGAGTGGTAGACTAGCTAGCTCTGATGCTGCTATCATGGATTTTGTTTTTTACAGTTTTCTGCACCGTTTTTGTACTGTTTTACGCTTCTGGTTTATGCTATTTCTTGCTGGGAGTCATCCTAGCTGTATCTACCATGTATAGGTTACTCTGCTACCTTTGTAGCCCTCTGATTCTGTTAGTTGATGCTACTGTAACAGATATATTTTTTTGTAATGAATTGCTAGCTGCTGTAACAGATTCTAGCTGTTGTATTGAATATTTCTGTTGCAATTGTGCGCAGAGAATGAATTTGCAATTGTTATCTCTGTTGCAATTGTGTAACAGATTGAATATGCAATTGAATATGTTACAGATTTTCGATCTGGTGCTTTATTAGATGTTATCTCTGTTGCAATTGTGGCAGAGAATGAATTTGTGTTGTTGGTATTTGATTCAGGTGGTTCAATTGTGCAGTTTCTGCCCTCTGTTGCTTATCTGTTACAATTCTGTCTCTGTTGCAATTGTGTAGATTTGTAAAAAAAAGAATAATAAAAAAAAACACTTTAGATGACGGTTCTAACAATAACCGTCATCTAAAGTCCTTTGGGCGCGCGCGCCAAAAGACTTTAGATGACGGTTATTGTGAAAACCGTCATCTAAAGTATCGACTTTACATTACGGAAAAGGGCCTTTAATTACGGTTTAAAACCGTAATTAAAGACGTCGCCATCTTTATTGACGCCCGTGTAGATTACGGTCCAGAACCGTAATTATACACGGTTCTGGACCGTAATTAAAGGGTTCCGTTCCACCAGTGTGTGTACCAAAATCATGTGGTACCTGACCAAATGTAGAGTGCTGGAACTCAGGAAATGTACCAGGTGGTTGCTATCCACGCTGTTTAGCTGCAGTAAAAGGAACCAGCGCAAAAGTAGCTTGTGATGAAGCTTGATTTGTTTGGGGTGGTGGGGGTGCACAGTCACGCGGCCCTCTTCGTCTCTGACTGTACGGCCGGTTTCTGGCTGCTCTTGGAGCAGGGTTGTCATTGATCACATACTGAGGGTACTGCAACTCTACCCTTTCAGGCGCCTGCTGTGAGAAGTCTTGGGAGAAATGCCCAGTTCGATGGTAATCATCTGCATCTATCGTCTGAGACAGCTGTGAGGCATATTCTCTTACACCCTGGTCACCGGGAATCCGTTGAAGCTGCTCCAAGCCTGACGCCTGATAAACCAAATGAAACAAGAGATTAAATAAAGTAAAACAAATATTATATATCAAACAAATACAGAAAATGAAATTAGAATGTGCTTACCACAATAACATTCCTCCTGCTCTGCTCGGTGAACCATGACACAACATGCTGCAGGTACCATACCATATATGCACTCATCCTGTCCAGGGGAACCCTTCTTGGTAATTGTGAGATTTGGATCTGGTACAAGTGTTTGTTATTCCACATCTGGATGTGGTCACGAAAAATCTCACACCATGGTGCATCTGTCCTGCCAGTTCTTGTGACTACATGCAGCATGTCACAGTCGAGTGGTGGGGCAGGGATGGACTGATCGACCCCAAACTGGCGAAGTACACGGTCCGGTTGATGTCCCTCGATCACGTTGAAGTGGATTATAAATACCACTACAACGAAGGGCTGAGGGTTTGGTGATCGATCACCATATGGCTGCCATATCCACTACATATATTCCAAATAAATATTAAAATTTAGAATACAAATTATGAAAAATGAAATTGTAATAAACTTTAGTGGCAACTTACCTCTCCATCAGGGGAGAAATGCTAATTGAATCCAGCGTTTGTGAGCCATGAATGCAGAAATGGTATTCAGCTTACCATTGTATCTGTAACACAATTCAGGTGAGGTTTGTACCACAGTTCAACAAATTTTTAAATTATATACCATATGACACATTATTGTTACCTGTGGGCAAGAGAAAGGTGGGGTGACAGATTTATTCGATCGGGGGAGAGTCGTGGTCTGAACGCAGGAAACCGCTCATACGCCCACACTGTAAGCAGCTTACTACAGCCATTCAGATATTTCGTATCAAATTTCATAGCATTGCACATCTCCCTATAGAAATGTGCAAGTAGTGCAGACCCCCAGCTCAGGGAACCGCTGTAGTCGAAGTCCTGTAGCAGCCTCAAATAGGAGACATCGACTTTATCCCCATTAGAGTTGGGGAAGAGTAGCCCTCCAATGAGTCTGAGAATGTACGCTCTGGCATGCTGCTGATGTATGATCTCACCTCGCTGACCAAAATCAGCATCTGTCTCTACGAAATTCTCAGCTAGCCAAGCCATAGGTATCTGGTTCCCCTTCCGAGAAGGGGGGCATCACCCAGAAGCTGCCTACATACAGCATCCACGTCCACAGCACTAGTAGATGCACAAACGGGGATCCCATCGGTAGAGAGCCCAAATAACACATTCACATCCTCCAACGTAATGCTGACCCCTCCAAAGGGCATCAAAAAGGTATGCGTCTCAGGACGCCATCTATCAACCAAGGCACTAATGATACCCGTGCAGTTGTTCAACCTCAGATTCGCTGGACCAAAGAAACCAACTCTAACAACATATGGTAAGATAGAATCATGAAGCTGTGTCGCACCCTTCCAACAAGATCTGGTTTTCAAGATCCTATTTTTGTACTGTGCATATCTCTACATTTCATACACATACATGTTACCGTTATTAATACTATAAATAACTAATTCAACTACATTTGCAAAGTTGACAAGGACTATAAGATAATCATAAAAACAATCGGTGGATATTAATAATAAATTAAACGTAGCACAATCATCTATTAAAATATAGCATTTTATTAATAATGTATATATGTGTGTTACATAACTTAAAAATAAAATAACTAATTACCATAAACATCCTACGGTAATTAACAATTAGTTACATAACTATTAATTAATAATCTACCAAATATATCTGTTATAAATAACCATTTGCAAATGACTAAACTTTGAATATAATTTACAAATTTATTAATGTGCAAGAAGTGACGGTTACTTTAACAAATATTACCCATTGCATAAATGTTATTATTGTGTGTTACTACTTAAAATAAAATTGACTAATTACCCTAAATCTTCCTACCGTAATAGTTAGACAACTATTAATTAAATAATTTACCAAATCTATGTGTTATAAATAAACCATTTACAAATGAATAAACTTTGCATATAATAATTACAAAGATTTGTTAATGTGCAAGAAGTGACGGTTAGTTTAACAAATATTACCTACAAAAATAATGTATATATATTGTGTGTTACATAACTTAAAATAAAATTGACTAATTACCCTAAATCTTCCTACCGTAATTAACATTTAGTTGAACAACTATTAATTAAATAATGTACCAAATCTATGTGTTATAAATAAACCATTCACAAATGACTAAACTTTTGAATATAATAATTACTAAGATTTATAGTACAAAAACTATTACTAACTAACCTAGCCTAACCGTCGACTGTACAATTATTACTACTAATATTAACACATTAATAAAACAATGTACAAGTTTATAATTATTGAATGTACTAACCGGATCATTAGATTCATATGCTGCAGATATATGGGTCGTCTGCAGGCTGAAAGGCGTCGACTCCAATGGACCTTGTTGGCTAATCTGGTATTCGTCTCTGCTCATTTTGCTCCAGGGGAAAAGAGAGGATTTGTTGGTTTAGAAAGGGTGGGAGAAAGTGAAATTTTAAGAAATGGGAATGAGGTAGTGGGAGTATCGGCATGTGTGTTGGTTTATAGATTTCGGTAATGGGAGGAAATGCAAAGAAGCCGATATCGGTGATATCGGCATGTGTGTCGATCTGTGAAGAAACCGATATCTCGGTTATCGGCTTCTGGAAGCCGATACTGCCGTTATCGGCTTCTGTACACACAAATAAAAAAAAAACCCGTTCCAGGGCAATTCACACAATATCAACCGGGCATAGGAAATGAGTTGGGGAAATGCTTGTTCCCGGGAAAATTTCCGTTAACTACTGCTACCTCCGTCCCGTCATAAGTGTCCTGTTTGCTTTTTGGCACGTTTTTCCACCTCAATATTAACATATAAGGTAAAATAATTTTATAAAACTAAATTTTATATTATATAGTTTATCATGTAAGGAATCATATACAAAATTTAAATTTTTAAAATTAATTTATCTTTTATGTTAAAAATTGAAATCTAACGACATGTCCAAATAATAAATAAGACGGTCAATGTGGGACGGAGGGAGTAGTAGTAACAAAGAAAGATGCGTGTCAAATCATCGATCTATCTCCGTCGTTCATGATGTGGTTGAGGTTAGTTGAGAGCGTACTCTATCTTCTACTCTAGGACGCTCACCTGCTCGACTTGACAAAATGACAATCACCGTGAGACTGACAGACATCGAAAGTTAGTAACATCATAATAGTAGTTTATAGCTTAGTTAGGAGGCCACATTTATATCATGACATCACATCAAGAACGATGACACCAGAGACGTGCACATTCAGCTTACATGAGAAAGTAATATACTCCTCATTCTAGTTATCAAATTAGTATATAGTCTATATCACACATTATTATAACTAGTTTATTTGTTTTCACATGCATATATTTTCATTATCTTCTTTAATAAACAATTAGGCTGCTAATTCCGCCTGAGGAATAAAAATAGGCCTAATAAATACTGATTGAGACTTAAAATGCCATCGAATCCTTAATACATTATGGCTTTTGGGATGATTTCCCTGTACATATTGCATCTATAATCTGTAACTTAAGTTTATTGTGTATCCAATTTCTACTCATCCCTTTTTTTTACACTATCCACTCATCAGTTAATAGTCAATTGAGTCCATTAATTTAATTTGTTTGTTACAATTATAAACCATTTGCTACAATTTCAAACAAAAAGTCACAAATAAAATAACTGTTACTAGACACCACAGATCAGCCAAAATAATCAAAAGTTATAATCACCCTAAAAGTCTTTTGTAACCTTTTGGTCAAATGATTACTATAAATGGGCCGCTAGAAGATCCACAGATTTGGGCCAATACTGCTACGTATTTGGGCTTAAGCGAAGCCCTTACCCAAATACAAACCAAAAATGGAAAATAAAAAAACAAATTCATCAGGACCTGTTGGCTAGTTTACTGGCATTTCTCTAAGAGTAGTGCCGGGCGGCCGGGATGCTCCGGCTCTGTCACTCTGCCGCTCGACCTCTACTACGCTTCACACCTCCTTGCTATAGGTACCCTTTCATTTGTTCCGATTACTTGCGCGCATGGCTTCATCAGTTCATTACTTTCCCTTTGCTCGCCCGCGATATCCTGAGGGAGTTGACATCCTCTGAAATCTAATCTAAACTTTTATCCTTTTTAAATTCCGAACAAGCTGTAGGAGAGATAGAACTGTTGTTGTACAGTGTACGAAGGAAGAAATGTGTGTAGATCGCATTATACCGAAGCACGCTCGATCAGCTGATTTTCGGCTCTGCAAAGTGTCTAGGTAAATTGATCCCCGAGTTGTGTAATGAGATTTCACACGACCTTTACAATGCCGTTTATCTTCAGAATTATGCCGTAGCTATAATTGAAGTTATGACGATAATATATTAACTTCCGTGGAATTGGATGTACTCACTGAAACGGATATTCGACTCCCTGAGTTACAGAGATGTCGATAACAACGTCGAAGCTAATTTTGATTCACGTATTAATTAGCTTTTGAATTGTGTGTTTTGAAAAGGTGCTCGATTCCCCTAAATATAATATGTTGGCTCTAGATTGCTGCTTGCTTGAATTGCGTAAGTATCTAATTCGACTGTTGTGCCTGTTCCAGATTCCCCGGTGCCAATAAGTGCGTTCTGAATCAGAATATAACAATTCGCTTCACTGTTCATACATATGTACAGCATTGATATTAAAATTAGTTTGTAGGTACTAACTTAGCCGTTGCGCAAACTTGGATCCGATCTCCTTCGGAAAAAGCCTTGAATCCGATATGCACACTTTACTGAAATGAGACTTGAATGAAATCAGAAATGTGGATACAACAATATTTTACAGCTTTTCGTTCTCATATTCTGACTGAATAAAATACTCAAAGTCACGCAAAACTGCTATATGTGACCAGGCACATAACAGAGATTCTGGAAGTTGAAGCAGAAACACCCACAATGCATGTTTTATTCATTCCTGGAAATCCAGGTATTTCTTTTGACAACTTTATGTCCATACCTTAAATGGAAGTATCATTTACTATCTGTGATGATAATTCTAGGCATCGTGACTTTCTACAAGGAATTCATCGAGTCTCTCTATGAGCTACTAGAAGGAACTGCATCCATAACAGGTTAGTTATACCACTTTGTTCTCCTTTTCAATTGAATTTTTTTATTTTATCTCTGGCTATCCAGTGTCTTGAAGAGGCAGTGTTGTATGCCATTTTTGAGGTCATTGTCTCCTATTCGATTTTCAGCAATCGGGCACATATCACATTCCAACAAGGTACCTGCACTTATACGTGCAAGATAGCAACATGTTGATGCTGTTGTATCTGTAGCCATCATGACGTCAATAGCGAATGATCTACGTAATAGCTTGCCATGATCAGTTTGAAAGACCTCAGCTAAGTTTTCCTGTTTTCTAGGATTGGGAACATGGGAGATTATTCTCATTACAGGAACAAATCGAGCACAAGGTGGTTTTTGTTTTCTCTATTGTAACTGATGACAAATTTGCATCTGTCATGTCAGGGTGTGCATTCTGAGTTATGGATATTGATATCATCAAATTACTTGAAAAATACACCACTTTCACAGCTGTATTACAATACTTCTAACTTCCCTGTTAAAGAATATTTTAAAAGTGGCATCAATGACTGGTGAAGTGATTTCCATTTAAGCTAAAAGCCATTGGCTAGTAGAGCTTCGACTTGCATGACAACCTGCAATTCTCAAGGAATTTTTCTCTGCAGACTCCAATTGCTCCAGTAAGGAGTTAAGAAGGAGAGTTCGAGTATTGTATTAGTTAGCACTAGAATAGCATACCTGGTGAAGGTCTTTTTATTTCCCTAATTATGTACTCAATAGCCATCTGTGAGATCACCTTGGTCATCATGGCAGACATCATGTTTCTTGTCTGGTGATGGTTTCTGATGATGTCTGTCCATCTGTACTCATACAATTGTGTATATCTGTGAAAATGAGCACAATCTATCTTGGTATGGAGAGTGGAAGGGAGTCCCAAGGTTGTTACCTTGTCCTGAGGCATGCAGAGACCATGGCAAGAGTCAGTATCGTCTCCCTATGGTTATAGATGATGTTGATATCTCCCCTAACTTTTTTTATGCATTAGCTAGGTCATAATTCATAGCCTCCATAACTGAGAATGAACCTAATTACAACAACCCTGAGTAGGAGGGACATATTAGTTATCTGGAGATGCATCTTCCTTATCTTCTCTAATAAAAAATCTTTAAGCATTCTAGGATCATATGCTCAATTTGGCAAGCAATGTACTAGCTATTATTGTGTGATAAAAAAACCGCATCAAGCTTCAACATAATGACAGAACTTTCATCACTCTATTTTTGCAGATGGACTTCATTGAGAATGAGCTACAAAATGTGGACCTGCCCATAATATTGGTAGGATGATTACTCAACCTGTTTTTTTCCAGTTTTTGATTGGTGTTTCGGCCCTATGAAACTGTCATTCAACTTTTATCCCAACCTTCTCTGTGAATCTTAAACAATGAAGATTATGATTTTTAAATCATTTTTGGAACACACAAATCTGTATTATGAGATATGCCTTCAATTAAGTTCCTTTTTTTGTGAAGGTTGGACACTCTATTGGGTCATATATGTCAATTGAAATGTTCAAAAGAGCACAAGGCAAGGTAAACAGAATTATGGTCACTTATGATGCTGCATTTAGTTTGGTAACCTTGATACCCTTTATTTTTCACTTGAAGGTGGTCTATTGCATTGGCCTGTACCCTTTTGTGGCTTTGAACAAACGATCGATGACTCAGAGTGCTATTAAGAAGCTTGCAGAGTTAAGCATCCCCCCTCCCCCCAACACCCTTTGTATCGTTCTTTTTTCCCTCTTTTAAAGCATAGATAATTTTGTTTTGTGTCTCATGAAGGTTTTGGATCCATAATTCTGTAAAAGAAAAACCATTTTCCATCTTTATTTACTTTTTAGTAAAATGTGTCATTCGCAGGTCAACCTTTCTGAGCATGACAGTCTCCTCCATGGTTGCATTGTTGGGATTTCTTCCTAGCTGGGGATCAAACCTCATTGTTAGGAAGACTTTAGGCAGATCATGGTCTGCAACTGCAGTTGAGGCTGCTTGCTCTCACTTAGTGAAGGTAGAAAATACAAACAGTTGGAAATAAATTAATAACAATAAACGTTCTATGGCTGGTCATTCAATTGCGGATGCTGTTTGATTTACCTTGTTGTTGCCGATGTTAAGCTGTATGGTACATAACAAGTTTGTCAGTGGTTATCCAGTTTCTTTTAGTTATAGCACAAGAAGCTGTAGATCTTTACTGATCTTTAAATGTGTCGGATGCATACCTTTCAACTTATTGGTCTCGCAAATCCATTGTAATCAAATTTTCCTCATGGTCTGCCTCTTCGCTACTGAATGCTTTTCTTTGACACTTATTTATGGCTGTAAAAATTTGTATCCTGGTCGCTTCTGCTGTGTTGATTATTTGTAACATTATCATATTTGGAAGCTAATTCGGTGCACAAGTCTGGGATTTTGCTGCTTGATGAAAGCAGTCATATACTTTTCCTCAGAGGATGTGTTTTCACTTGATGAACTTGTCGTTTGGTTTGTGCTTATCTCTATTTGGTCGATATACATTATAAAAGTACAAACACCTGATTGTGCCAAATTCTTATCTTTGAAAGTACTACTTATATCATTGGGCTCTTTTGGCTATATCCCTTGTTATGATTACTGCTTTCAACTACCATGGCTAGCTTTCCATCTGACCTGACTCATTTTTTGTTTGTTCCTTTTTTACTCTAAAAAATAGATTTGTTTCTCAAATATGAAAGACTTGTAATATTTTGATGCAGTATCACACTATGCGAAGTATGCTCTTCTTAGCAATGACAGAGTTTAAAGAGGTAATTACATTTTTTCTAGATTAGCTGTGTGAGTGACCGTAATCTTGTACTATGACTGAACAATGATTTGCTGTCTTTTCTTTTTTACTATCCTTTTCTTCTCCAACTAATGTATAATGAAAAAGAGTAAACTAATTATGCAGCTTAAAGAAGTACCTGATTATGAATTCTTGAAAGCAAGGCAGGATCAGATGTCTTTTTTGTTTGGAATTGACGATCACTGGGGTCCCTTGACATTGTTTGAAGAGGTAAATTTTCAGATGGGAGGACCGCATCTACTGCACTTTTTTGTCTTAAACATATTGTTTAGTTGCCCGATATAACTATTCGAGTCGTCGGTTTAAGAATTGGTATCATAGGCATGCAGCCTGTTGCTTCTGTTTTTTCACCTCTGCAATAATTCCTTGCAGATCTCAAAGGAGGCTCCTGATATCTCACTGACTATCGAGGAAGAAGGTCACACTCACGCATTCTCTTGTACTGAAGCTGGTTCTCGATGGGTTGCGGAGCATGTAGCTTGCTTGATAAAGAAACACGGGTCGAGGACCCCTCATATTATGACATGACAATAGCCAGCCAGATAAGGCCGATCGTTTATTTATCGTGCAAGGAAGATGAATAGCTCAACTCTGTACAACACATATTGTTACTTGTTTTATCCAACACACGTCTGATTCATATATTTCTATCCTATCCGCCTGACATCTCATCGAACTACAGGACCAGCCATCGTTGAATTTTCTCGTTTTCTGTAGCGGTCGCACGAGTGTGCATCTAAGGCGGTGGCGAATGGAGTCATCAGATGGAGGTTTTGCTTGTGCTTCTTTTGCATCCTGAGCTGAGTTGAACTGTGTGAGTGGCGAAGAACAGTTGGGAACAGAATTATCCAGCTTTTTTGTCTGTTACTTACACCAATCCACGGTCTCTTTTTGGCTTTCAGTAGTACCGAAAACCTGACAATTCAGTTGACCCAACTAACTGTCGCTTTCCCCACAAGTTAACTTGCCTCTTTTGCCCAACTATTCAGTACATACGAAACTGCTAACTACACGATAACACTTTCTTTCGGGCCGCTTTATGTGGGTGGAAGCAGTCGGGGGCCCACAACTTTCTTAGTATAACGCGTGGTCCAAATGAGTGTGTTCGTACAATTATGAATATGCTATCCAAAATAAAGTTCCACTTGAGATCGTTTCCTATTGGTAATTGATAGCTCTTTTTTTAGTGTTTCCTCTTTAAAAAGCTCTTGTTTTCTGACTTTTCTAGTAATTAATAACTGACCGGGGTTCGCAGACCTTATTAGTAGGTGATTTTTGTTTGAGGAAGAGAGCTGAATAATGTGATTTGAATCAAGATAAGATCATTCCCTGAGATCGTGCTACAATATAACGATAACCATGATAGGTTAATATATCATTAGCCGCGCCCACTATCTCATTAACCACGCTAGTATTCTTCGTATAATTTTTATACTATACATTTTACTTTTCTTGATATGGCTTTGGCGCGGCCGAGGTGCAAAACAAATGTTGGTGCGGGTTTAAATTAGGGATGTAAATTTTGATCTCAATTTAAAACTTAACCTGTACACTGATCCCTAAATATAGTGTTCCGATTGAACCTTGTTAGATATTTGATTTGAATTTTAGTTCAATTCAGTTCAAGTTAATGTGGTTTGTTTTGTTCGATATTTAAATCTTTCAGATTTCGTAGAAAAATGTTTTTTTTCCTCTTCCTAACTACAACACATTTCTTTTTAAGTGGATATCCCTTAATATAATGTTTTTTTTTTAAATTCTATCCCTTAATATAATGTTATTAGTACTAGTACAAGTAGTAATATTCTGAGGTATTTCAAGGCGGTTAGATTGTGGGATTGAGGTATTGTAAAAATCTTGTTAGTTGCAACGAACAACTTACATTGAATGTAATATCAGACCATGAGTGTGATAAAAAAAAAAAAAAAAGTCGTCTCTGTTCAGAGAGAAGAACCAATTACATAGTAGTAGTAGTAGTACACTAACACGGTGTTGGTAACACACATGTACTATACGATTCATTATGAACATTTACTCGATTCATTAATAAAACCTTGGGAAAAAAGTGTCACGGGAAATGTGGTGGTGTACTGTAGGGGCCCTTCTTTCTTCTTGTAGTATTTGTTAACCACCATTAATTTTCAGAGATTCTTACTACCATGATAACTCAACTGATTCACTAATCCAGTCGATCTCTGGAACGGTACTTGTGCCATTCCGCTTACATTTCTCTTTGTTCTATAATAGTATGTGTATATATATAGCACCGTTCCAAACCCCACACATCTCCTTGACACACACGGCTTGGCTTCACAGATCCCCAACAAAACTCTCCAAATCCCCACTACCTAGAGCTAACACACGCGCGGTTATAATTTCCCGATCCAACGCACTTTCTTCCTCTCTGAATCTTGTTCCTTTCCAAATCGTATCTTCTATTCCAATGTCGTCTCGTGCTCCCACCAGCAGCAAGAAGAAGCAGCTCCTTAACACAGTAACAGTAAACTTAGGGTGTGGCGGGAGTTGTAGACGTCCAAATCTCTCTTCCGTCTTCACACCAAAACCTAAACAAAAACCAACAAAATTACCATCTTACCATAACAACCACATCTTCAACAATCAATACTCCTCACCATACTCATCAAACCCATTCTCCTCATCTTCCGATTACTACAATCACTCCACTTCATCATCCTCCTCAACCATTAATAACAACCACTCCTCACCACTCCTCGTCGACGGGTTTGGAAGACGAACCGGTAAGAAAACCATGGCAGTTGAGAAAGATTCAGTAGATCCGTACGTTGATTTCCGTGCTTCCATGTTGCAGATGATAGTTGAGAATGAGATTTACACTAGAGAACGTCTCCGTGAACTGCTGAATTGTTTTCTTCAGCTCAACTCACAGTCCTTACATGGCGTTATTATCCGGGCGTTTACTGAGATCTGGAATAGCTTATTCTCTTCCTCCTCGGAGGAAGTGGGGAATGATTATTATTATAAATGGAGGAATGATTACAGTT
This sequence comes from Limonium bicolor, assembly GCA_023374045.1. Taxonomy (NCBI): domain Eukaryota; kingdom Viridiplantae; phylum Streptophyta; class Magnoliopsida; order Caryophyllales; family Plumbaginaceae; genus Limonium; species Limonium bicolor. The sequence continues at coordinate 126,382,831 of CM041782.1, forward strand.
GTGATAATAATTATAGCTATAATTACAGTAATGGTAGGTTTAGGTCTGGTTACTACGCATCTCCTACTGTCTATGTTCGGTCCAAGTCGTATGAAATCTGATCTATTAGTTATTGCTAATTCTATAAAGTGATTTCTATTTTGGATTAGGATTGAAATGTAGAGGTAAGATGAATGATATCTCATCACCTACTCAATACTTAACTAGTATTTTTGTTGAAAAAGATTGAGTAGTTGATTAGATATCAGTTATGTTACTTGCATGTTTCATTAGGTAGCTAGGTGGACATTAGTGTCCGTTTGTAAAGGGGACAAGTTGTAGTAGTATTAAAAGAAGGCGGTGCTATAAATTGTCTTTTTTGAAGCGTATGGGCTGGGGTGTTACTGTAGAGAGGACACGGGCGGGCGCAGCTCATTTGTGAGAGAGTACCATGTACTGTCCCTGTCCTTTGACTATGGTTAGTCCAGTGCGCGTTTTTATGTTAAGTTTGTCCTTTTGTGTAAAATCCTTGAGACTTCATTTGTCCTCTACTTGGCCAAAAGATGAAGGTTTCAATTTGTACGTATAATAGTACGTAAGTTCCATTAATTTCAGTTCCAGAGTTACTGTCTACTTCAGCTGGTACGTATGCAAATACTCGTATCGTTTTTATGATGATGAATGATGTTGACCCCTTTTCTTGTATGATAACGGATAACGACATCGAACTTCATTGACATTTGATTTTGCAAAGTTTAATTTTACCCCGTCAATGTCAGCAGCACAGCACTATATCCGTTACGTACGGTTTTGGTGTATAACACATTTGCATAATTAATTTTTCATACATGATTGATAACGTTCTTCATAAAATACAACTAGTTTTTGGACCTTTCTCTTTCCTTGCTGCGTGCATTAAGGGGATCCCCTCCCGAAATATCAGGAAGTCAAAAGCAAAGAAAAAAAAAATTAAATAAAGGGATAGGGTTGCAATTAAAGAGGATGAGGGTTCTCGAATCATATATGATCTTGGTACGTTAGCAGATATAAAGGTAAAAGGTGTTTTGCCTTCCTTCAACCTTCAGAAAGCAATTCGATTCGAATACAATAACGATGGCAGTATTTGAATACTAATATAGATAGAAGAGGAGCATTTTGAAGCAACCGAATAGCTCAGAATGGCCACAAAAAAAAAAAACGCGTCAGATTTTCAGAGAATAAAATAAAAAACAATATATGGAGTTTTGGTCAGTTTCTTAGCATGGGGATTTGGAACATGAAGTAAAGAAGGAACAATCAGCTTTGATGTATGTGCAATCGTTTTGAATTCATGAATTGAATTTTAAGTAGTTGGGGCTGTCATATGATAATGTATAAAGATGATTAATTAATGCTCATCTGTTTTTTTTATTCCTCAAATTTAGTTTTGAAGTCATTTTTGCCCACTTTGCTTGCTACTTTACTAGAATCTCTGAACACAGGTTTGGATGCATACCCAATATTATAGCTAATCAGTACGATAATACTACTATATTATTTTCTTAATCTATACTCGATACCCTTGCTTTTGTTGAAACATTGTACCAATCCACATCACCGCCGCTATCGAATTCCTGGCGTTTTATACATGTGAGTCTATGCTTTTTTTTTTTCAGGAAATCTACGTTTTCGCAAAATATATAAAATAGTACTCAACTCTTGGGGCGAAACCAAAAGTTACTTAAATTATGGAATATCACTTTTTGTCATTAACCAGCTTGAAAAAGGTTGAAAATACCATAAAAACGTTGAAACTTTTCAATGATTATAGTTGTAAACATGGTCATGACTTTACTATGGTGTTTGTGCTCTGTTTATATGATAAGAAGATCTTTATAAAGGTAAAAAAAAGTTGTTGGACTCAAACTACCCGTTTAAACTCAAAATTAGCCGTTAATTATAGGAAAAACGGGGGTATTTTGTGAACATCAAACCTCAAACAGTGGAATATTGTAAACTACAAAACTTAAATATTGGCATATTGTAAACTGTAAAACCAAACAATGATATTTTGTGTACTTTTTTTTAAAAAAAAATAGTCGTTGGACAGTCGAACCAACGTCATTAATTTTTTTTAAATTCAAACTTTATGTCAAGGGCATTGTGGTCATTGTTTAGGGATGGTTAACAACGAATTTAACGTCCATTACCGAACAGTGGCATTTTGTGAATTTCAAACTCAAATCGTTGCATATTAGGGGCAACTTCCCAAATCGGGTATATCGTGAATTATAAACTCAAATCGTGGCTATTGTGAATTTTCTCTTTTTTTTATTTATTTTTATAATTTATTATAATATTTTAAATATTTTTATAGTATTTTGAATTTTTTATGAATTTTAGTGAATTTTTAATAACTTAAGGACATATTGTGAACTTTAAAAGTACTTGTTAACCCGTAGGGGTATTTTTGTATCTTTTTATTTTTAGTGGCATTTCATGAATTAGCCAAAAATATTGTGACATTTCATGAAATTTTCCAAATTTATAAATTAGTAAACTCTTGGGCGAAACGAAAAGTTAATTAAATTATAGAATATCACTTTTTGTCATTAACCAGAAATACCATAGGACAACAATTTAAAAAGGAGGAAATGTTGTAAATTAATTACCATATTTGGCGTGTTTTTGGTTTATCTAAATCCTTTTCATTAATGTAACTCTCGAACCTTCACTAGACTCTTTATTTATGTAATCGTCAAAGGCCTTTGATGTTTGTATTCCCACCTTAGTAATGTGTCACTCAAAAGTTCGGTAAATGATGTAATCTTGTACTATATAAGGACAATATGAAATGCAAGAAATATAGACGACATTGTGTACATTTCCTTCTTTCTTGTCTTCACTCTCATCTCATAATATGTTATCAGTACGATAGACTCTACTAAAATATATTACTCTCTGCCATACATCATTGACAAAGATCTTGAGTTTAGTTATTCGCTGTCGTTATACGAAGTTCATCACCGAAGCAAGAATTGCAGCTTAATTGAAACTAATCGAGGAAGCTTATTACCCACAATGCAACGAGGATAGTATCGTGGATCTTCAGAAGGAGTTTTCTGGTGACTTTGTGTATCTGTGCTGACAAAGAGTTCATGTTGAAGCCACATCTGAAATGATATGTGTATCATGCATGATTATGAAGAAGTCAAGATTGAGGTTGATTTTGGCAAGATCTATCTGTAAGATCATTGATGATATGAGAACTAAAATCTTGAATTAGCTTATGAAAATGACCATTTATCTTGTAGAGGTCCATTGTAAAAATTGTTACAATCTATGATAGATTATTGTCTATTTGTATATGGTGGGACCGTGTATAAAAAAGGTAATATTTATAGCTGACATCATGGTAGATCATCACATATCCCTAAAGGATATTGTTGAGATGTTATTATTGATGAAAAAAAGTGTTAAATTGTCATCCTTATATATATATATATATATATATATACATATATATAAAGTGTAAAAGACGCCTTAGAGGACGCGAAGTTAGACATATTTAATAACCATGCTATGGGTATTGGTTATTCATGAATACTCTAGAATAAAATATGGTACGTTGGATCATCTTTGCAATCTATAATAGATTCACGAGTGTATCATAAGTCATTGAATGACATAGAGTCATACTTTATCGATAGTGCTATAACGCACAATTGAAAAATGTTTTATATACAACTCTATAGTCTATAAGAGACTATGAAGAATGAGAGTGTGCTCTTGTGACCCATGAATATTAAAAGCTCTTCATATGTTTCTTGAGGGAACAAGAATAACATTGATGAAGCAGTTATTTAATGATAAAGTATGCTCATATTGATAGGAAAACAAACACAAATTAAAGGAGCCAAGTTATATAAGTTGATATAATGTAAGTTCAATCCATAAAACCCAAAAGAAAGAGAGGATCGCTAATTAGCAATTAGTGTACGATAAAGTATTCATTATATAAAACGAAAAAATGGGTCACCCTTGAGAAAAAAAAGTGATATACAATCACTAGTTTTCTACACTATTAAGCACTTCCAGGTTCTTACTTAGGTGACAATAGTTCATATAAGATATAGCGAGATCATTCAAAAGGAAGTGGGTGAGAATTTTTATACCCCCTTGATATATCATGGATTGATTATGGGTGAAAAAAATTACCATGTGCACCTTCGAGATATTATATGATGTTTAACACATGAAATAATGGTCACATGAAGTATTGTATTCATTGGGCTATTGATATAGAAAAATCTAGCTACAATGTGATTTTGAGGTTAAGATGGATAATATGAAAGTCAAAAGAATAGTGGTATTGGGTAACTTATACTTCCACTAAGAATGACCTTATTAAGTTTTTAATTTTGCAGAATAAAATGTTAGACAATTCGGTTTGTGTCTATACCTCCCCGTTTAAAAATATCAAAAGGGATACAACTTACATAAAAGGGAAGTTGAGAATAATGAACTTCTTTAGTTCTTAAGCATTCTCAACTTTAGAGGGAGAAGGATATACGTTTTAATATTTGGCACAGAGTCCTATGAGCAAAATCAAGTATGCCTTTGGTAAAAGATTACGAAAGCGGTCTCATGTGTGGTTGTGAATACAACCATGCTTCTAGGAAGTATCGCTCTTAAAGTTTTTTCTGAATTTATAAGATGTTGAATTAAAGAATGACTTGTCTCTAACTTGTATGTCCATAACCAGATGTTAATGGACTATACATCATGAATTAAAATAAACTAGAGGTTCGAAGAATAATTCATTTGCAAAATGTTGCAAATTAGCCACATGATGCATTCGTAGATATAAAGCAAGTACCACAATCATATATACCAGTTGCAAATGTTTCAGCTCGGTTAGAAGTCTCGGGAGAAAATTCAAATTACTAATGACAAGTGAATCTCAAGTACGCTGGAAGCGTGGTTGACCCTTGGATCCAAACACTTAAACCCTCGAAAGAGGAGATTGGACCCTCGGAAGGGAGTCTAGTCTCTCGAAAGGGGGACGCATATGCCAAAATGACACAAATAAAAAAGGAAAATGAGGAAAGATTTGAACCCTAAAAAGAGAAAACGATAAACATGTCAAGATCAAGCATGCTTATGGTTGTCTTATGAAACTACTAATTAGTACAAATTTCTTTAATATGATTAAAGTGTAGTTAAATGGTTCATTGTTAACTATAAAAAGGTGTTATCCAATGAGTTCCTATGAATCATTAGGTTTTCTCAATATTATTTTATTGCATGTAGAAACATAAAGGAGACACCACTATTATAGTGACAAGATTTTGAGTTTGTTACCAGGATACATAGTTTCAAATTTCAACTAACATACTTTTCCTATAAACCTGTTAATCTGTCTTTTGAGTTACAGTTCCCCTTCACATTTTAAAAACATCTCCATCCAAGCAATCTCTTTGATTTTGCACAATTCACAAATTTGTTAATTCAAATAAAAAGTAATGGGTAATTTCATGAAATACCATTGTGTTTTGCTAAATTCATGTTTTACCATTGTGTTTTTAAAATAGTACTTGATAACACCAAGTTTTAATAAATTTCATCACATACTATTCCGTCCATATTATGTTACCCCTCCGTTCAACAATATCTGTCATTTTAGAAACTTGCACACTTATTAAGGAAACTAGAAAAATGACGCATGTACCTCTACTTTTTTCTTTTCCATCTAGATAATAATTATTTTTGTGTTGAATAGTAGGGTTAAAAGTGGAAAAAAGTGTGTCAAAAAGCTAGAATGACATACATTTTTGAACAAGAATCACTTCCTCAAACGACAGATATTAATTAACGAAGGGAGTAATTCCTTCGTCAACACTCCTGAAAAAAGTCTAAGATGCCCCTCATATTAGTTAACCACATAACAGTGATCCGTCACATCGATAAATTTCACAAGAGACCACTTTCTTGTAATCTAATGACAAGTTTTGTTGAAATTATAAAAATTTCTCAAGATAGCAATTTCTTGTAAAATAAGAATAAGTTTCTTCTAACTTCAAATATTCCACAAGATACCACAAATTACACCAATTACCACGTCGAAAAAAGAGCCTCCAGTTTTTGTGCAATGCAGCCAAGACCACATATGTATATATCCCCATAGAAGCAAGTCCATAGCATCACAAATCCATAAAAACAACAGCCATGAGCACTAGCAAAATAGAGGAAGAGTTGAAACTATTATGCAAATGTTTCAAACCAGCCTTGATAAAAGTATCAAGGAGTGAGAGATTAATCGGTAGAGTCTATTACAAGTGCTGGAGATATGTGGTTTCTTCTTATGGTGGTCTCCTATCATGCATGCAAAAGAGGTATGACCCTTTCATGGAGGCAAACCAATCTATGGCTACCTTTGGAAAAATTCCCGTACACGGTTATTTTCCCTCCTCTATTCCCCATACCGGTTATATTTCATAGCAATTCCCGAAAATGAGTTTTTTTTTAAAAAAATTTGTACAGAAGCCGATAATGGCATTATTGGCTTCTGGAAGCCGATAATCCCATTATCGGCTTCTGTACAAATCGAAAAGTAACCGTTGAACGGTTTGTACAGAAGCCGATAATGGCATTATTGGCTTCTGTACAAACCGCCCAACACTTAAATTTTATAAAAACACAGGTAATAGTACATAAACAACAATATGAATGTAAACAAAATTGCAAAATAATACAACAACATTAGTTAAATTGGTAATTAATTAATTATTTTAATTTACAAGTTGGACAATCACCAATTTTGTGGTTATATGTTTTAATTTATTATGCTAATGTTGTTACATTATTTTACAATTTTTTTACATTTATATTGTTGTTTAATTTGAGTTAAATTCGTAATTAATTAATTATTTTAATTTACAAGTTGCACAATCACCAAATTGGTGGTTATATGCCTTAATTTATTATGCTAATGTTGTTGTATTATTTTGCAATTTTTTTACATTCATATTGTTGTTTAATTTGAGATAATTTCGTAATTAATTAATTGAATTAATTTACAAGTTGCACAATTAATTTATTATACTTGTTGTATTATTTTACAATTTTTTTTGTATTCATATTGTTGTTTATTTGCTATTACTTGTGTTTTTATAGAATTTAACCGATTGACAGTTTGTACAGAAGCCAATAATGGCATTATCGGCTTCTGTACATATCAAAAAGTAACCATTGATCTGTTGTACAGAAGCCAATAATGGGATTATCAGCTTCCAGAAGCCAATAATGCCATTATCGGCTTCTGTACAATTTTTTTAAAAAAAAAACTCGTTTTGGGGAATTGCTGTGAAATGTAACCGGTATTGGGAATAGAGGAGGGAAAATAACCGTGTTCGGGAATTTTTCCGGCTACCTTTAGCACCACATTCCAGCAGCCATTTGGTGTTACATTTTGATTTAGCCCTATGCAAACTCAAACTACATTTTGAACTGAACTATATTCACTTTCATTCAAAATGTAAATTATTTTGGATATGAATTTGAACAAAAAATAATTCAGAATCATCTTTAAAATGTGTTAGATTTTGATAAAATTATTTTTCCTTTATTACAAAGTGACCATGCAATATATATTATATCCTGGGTCATCTCTGTTTTTTTTTTCTTTCTTTATGTAATACTCCCTCCGTTCAACAATAACTGTCATTTTAGAAACTTGCACACTTATTAAGAAAAGTAGGACAATGACGCATGTGCCCCTACTTTTTACTTTTCCATTTAGATAATAATTACTTTTATATTGAATAGTAGGGGTAAAAGTGGAAAGAAGTGTGTCAAAAGCTAGAATGACAGATATTTTTGAACAAGAATCACATCCTAAAACGACAGATATTAATGAACGGAGGGAGTACTACATGAGCTGAATCATTTTGTACTACCTATGGCCGAACCTGTTGACAACGTAAGCAAAACCTTGCCGATGGGAAAAGAAAATAATCTCAGAGATCCATCATCATCATCATCTGTACTTTCCAGGCACAGTAATGATTTATAACCAGAGAAGATTCATTTCTTATATGCAGGTGACTTCAATTAAATTGACATGTCTCTTCATGTACGTATCTTTGCTCTCTGTAGAACTGTATCTTTTGCATTAACCGCGGCCCCGTCACTTTTCACTTTACTTCTTCCCCAACGCCCTCGTAATTAAATTAAGCACAAACAAAACCCAGTTGGTTTACCTGAGCCATTAAATTTTGAGTAGTCACGAGTCACATAGGTTGTCATCATCATGATGATCACTAGCTAGCTGTTATGAAATTAAATGTACTACTAGTATCTTTGCATTACCGCACTGCGCAACTTTTAAATCACTACTACTACTAGACTGTAATAACTTTTTCCCCAACGCCACCCTAATCAAATTAAACACAAACCCTCTGGGGTCTGAATTCCATTAAATTTTGAGTAGTCATGTAGTAGTACGTAGTAGGATATCATGATGACTGACTACAAGGGCAAAATAAGGGTTTAGAGGTGTCTAGCAATGAATTCAATGTTTTCTGGGGTTGGTGGGTGGGTGGACATGCAAATATCAGATCAATCGATTTACACACTTGTGCAGCCGGCCGGGTCAATTCAAGAGATATGAATTCAATTCATTATGCTGCGACCAAACTTAAAAACGAAACAATTATGATACTGGCCGATCGATGCATTAACATCATACGCTAGTAACTTAAATGAACACCAAACACCGCAGGATCATACAAGATTTTGTAGCTTTAGTTTGCTTTCAAACGCTACATTTATAGTTGTTCGTTGTACTGTTAATTACAGTGTAATAAATCAATACAGCCGCTTCTGCTTCTGCTACTACTATGAGTAATGTGGATTGATGTTGGTGTAATCTAATGTGAACTAGACACATCGGCTTGTATTGTACAGTAAACTTTATGGAATTGATTTAAACACCATTTTTGTCTGCATTAGGTATGATGATGGTCACAAAATAGGTGAGAGCGTCCACAATGGTTTTGAGTTTCTTAACACATTTTTAGTTATCATGTCATCTAAAAATTATATTTTATTATTTGAGAAACTTTATTCACTACAATAATAAAGTTTTTTAATCTTCTCTTATGAACAACCAATAAACTATCTCTATTCAGAGAAAACATAAAAAGAGAGATATACACATAGGAGGTCTATTATGTCATAAAAAGTGTGGTTCTTAGTTAAGAACCTTGGAGAGAGAAAATGGATGAGATCTATGTCATTGTGGAGCATTTTTTAATTTCTTCACCTATGTTACCGTGTCAAGAACCCCTATTGTGGATGCCCACAAATCATTTCCGTCTGCTTTAGGTATAGATAGAGTGATTGGAATAAGAAGTGATGTGAGACAAATTAACTTGCAGTCATATGAGATGCCCCTAGCTAAACTGGCCCGTTTGTTTCTAGTATGACCCACCCTCTAATTCACAGATGGAGCTTTATCCTAAATCAGATTGTGCTACGTTCAGATTAAGCTTCCATAAAGCTTTAATGTCGAAGCACCATTCTAGCTAGCAGAGTAGAAATTGAAAGATAATTTTACATAAAAGATAGAAATTGAAAGATAATTATACATAAGTGTATTTTTAGAAAATTCTACATGTATATATTGATCAAACGCATCATACAAAACATGCATGTAGTAATCAATCTCGAGATAGGCCAGCTCCTAAGCAGCTCTCAAGACCATCTCCTCTAGCAAATGGCGGCACTTGCAAACTCTCCCGACCGGTTGCCAAAGCTAGAGTGAAAAGTTCTCATCCTCGTCATCAACATATTCGAAACACCCGGCACTAGATGAATGGAGAGAAGTCTTTCAACTAACAGAGACAAGGTGGAGCACTCCAGTTCGTACAAGCTCAAAGCGATTTGTTGGTTCGGTCAGCTGCTTTACCCCATGCTTTTTGGGCTAAATTCTCGACATTCTCGAAAGCGCCCCCAATCATGGATCCCAGCAGTGAAAAATAGACAACATCTACTTTTTTTCGTCCAATGTTATTTTAGTTTTTAAAATTTGCGTCGCTCCCTCTATATTTTGATATGTTAGTGTACTCTTTTTTTGTCTCGGCGAGAAAGGCTATATGCCAGTATTGCCATTGTAACTGGTTCTCCAGTAATTATCAAAAAAAATGCATGTTGTACTCTTTTCATTTGATAAAAAAGTTACGGACAGCTTACAGCGTTCCAAGATTTTAAGAGAAAAAGACAATGTTTTACTTGGATTAAGTAATTTACCAGTATTTGTATATTTTTCGCTTAAGATAGTGCATCATTATCTATTAAATATTCATATATGTAGTTTGTTAATAAATGCACACATTAACAAGACTAGTTACATACCATATCAAATATAGACTTTCACGAAGTCTAATGTAATTTACTTGTATGGCAACAAGAAAGCGTGTCAAAAAAAATATCAAAAAAATGAAAACCTGTATTGTTTGTGGGAATGGCAGAAACAAAAGAACAGGTTGACAATGTAATTTGGGCCCAGTCTTAGATCTTCGAACTTTCTGGTATACCTCTTATTGAAATCGTCGCTTTCGTTATTTCGGTATTGGGCTGTAATTTGGGCTGTCGTGGCCTGACAAGAGCAAAAAACTTAAAACAACTATATATAATCACGAGATAAATCTCGAGGATTTTTTTTAAGAGGAAATATTGAATTTATTAAGAGGGTCAATATGCTTAGTCGTGTTTTCACTTCGCACAGTCAGAAAATGATCATTTTACTCCTGCTATAATATCTTTCAGAAATTAATATATTTACCCACAATTTGTGACATATTACGAGGTGACCCCAAATTTCATTACGCACAGTCGAAATTCTAATACGCTCAGTCAGAAAATGACCAATTTAGGGGCTAATGTAGGCAAAATTTATTAAAAGTGGTTCAAAAAAATAAAGAAGGATTCCGAAGTACTTATATAAGTTAAAAAATATATCATAAAAATTATCAGAAAAGTATACCATGACAAAGTAGACAAAAAGACGAACGCGTCGGCGCAAACAGATCGAAAAACGGAGCTATAACGAAGAAGATATGACGATTTTAAGACCGGAACACCCGGCGCAGGCGCCAACTAAGAAGGGTCGGCGCCGGCGTCGGCCCTTCCTTACAGGCGCCTGCGCCGGGTTCCGGTCTTAAAATCGTCATATCTTCTTCGTTATAGCTCCATTTTTCGATCTGTTTGCGCCGACGCGTTCGTCTTTTTGTCTACTTTGTCATGGTATACTTTTCTGATAAATTTTCTGGTATATGTATTATTTCTTCTTGAGCACAACATTAACTATCATCGACGTCTTGTTTGAAATTGCCTATCAACCACTAATTTCATGTCCGTCGAAGAAGAATCTATTTGAAATTCATTGAAATTGTCTATCATTTCCAACAATTTCACGTCCATTGATGAAGAATCTATTTGAAATTATCAAAATTTCCTATCAATATTAACTATCAGTGACTTCTTATTTGATAGTAAAACAATCAAGCATGTTCTATTCTAATTAACAGACGAATTTGACACTGATCTAAATAGTTAGATGTATCAACATTAACTATCATCGACGTCTTGTTCCAACTTACCTATCAATTCCACTAAATTCATGTCCATTAAAGAAGAATTTATTTCAAACTCATCGAAATCGTCTATCATTTCCCTCAATTTCACGTCCATTGAAGAAGAATCTGTGTGAAATTATCAAAACTGCCTATCAATATTGACATTAACTATCATTGACTTCTTATTCGATAGTAAAGCAATCAAGCCTGTTCTTTTTTAATTACCAAATAAATTGGACACCGATCTAAATAGTTAGATGTATCGACATTAACTATCATCGACGTCTTATTTGAAATTGCCTATCAATTCCACTAATTTGATGTCCGTTGAAAAATAATCAATTTAAAATTCATCGAAATTGTCTATCATTTCCACCAAAATCTATTTGAAATTATCGAAATTGCCTATCAATATCGATATTAACTATCATTGACTTTTTATTCGATAGTAAAACAATCAATCCGGTTATATTCCAATTAACAAACGAATTGGACACCGATCTAAATAGTTAGATGTATCGAGATTAACTATCATCGACGTCTTGTTTGAACTTGCCTATTAATTCCACTAATATCATGTCAATTAAAGAATAATCTATTTGAAATTCATCGAAATTGTCTATCATTTCCCTCAATTTCACGTCCATTGAAGAAGAATCTATTGAAATTATCAGTATTGCCTATCAATATCGACATTAACTATCATTGACTTCTTATTCGATAGTAAAATAATCAAGCCTGTTCTATTCTAATTAGCAGATGAATTGGACACCAATCTAAATAGTTAGATGTATCGACATTAACTATCATCGACATCTTATTTGAAATTTCCTATTAATTCCACTAATTTCATGTTCGTTGAAGAATAATCTATTTGAAATTCATCGAATTGTCTATCATCTCCCTCAATTTCACGTCCATTGAAGATGAGTCTATTTGAAATTATCAATATCAATATCGATATTAACTATCACCGACTTCTTATTCGATAGTAAAACAATCAACCCTGTTCTACTCTAATTAGCAGACGAATCGGACACCGATCTAAATAGTTAGATGTATCGACATTAACTATCATCGAATTCTTATTTGAAATTTCCTATCAATTCCACTAATTTCTTGTCCGTTGAAGAATAATCTATTTGAAATTCATCAAAATTGTCTATCATTTCCCTCAATTTCACGAGTCAATAATAGTTAATGCCGATAATGATAGGCAATTTTGATAATTTCACGTCTATTGAAGAAGAATCTGTGTGAAATGATCAAAATTGTCTATCATTATCGGCATTAACTATCATTGACTTCATATTCGATAGTAAAACAATCAAGCTTGTTCGATTATAATTACCAGACAAATTGGACACCGATCTAAATAGTTAGATGTATCGACATTAACTATCATCGACGTGTTATTCGAAATTGCCTATCAATTCCACTAATTTGATGTCCGTGGAAGAATAATCTATTTCTAATTCATCAAAATTGTCTAACATTTTCCTCAATTTCACGTCCATTCAAGAAGAATCTGTGTGAAATTATCAAAATTGTCTATCAATATCGACATTAACTATCATTGACTTCTTCGATAGTAAAACAATCAAGTCTGTTCTATTCTAATTAGCAGACGAATAAAACACCGATCTAAATAGTTAGATGTATCGACTCTAACTATCATCGACGTCTTGTTTGAAATTGTCTATCAATTCCACAAATATCACGTCCATTGAAAAAGAAATCTATCTTAATAATTTCAAAATTGTTTATCATTTCCACTAATTTCACGTCCATTGAAGAAGAATTTATGATAAACATCTAAATTGTCTATCATTTCCATTAATTTCATGCCCATTGAAGAAGAAATTATTGGAAATGATATACAATTTCGATGACTTTCAATTAGATTCTTCTTCTACGTTCATGAAATTAGTGGAAATAGACAATTTCAATGACATTCAAATAGATTCTTCTTGAACAGACGTGAAATTAGTGGAAATGATAGACAAATTTGATGATTTTTAAATAGATTCTTCTTCAATAGACATGAAATTGAGGGAAATGATAGACAATTTCGATGAATTTCAAATAGATTATTCTTCAACGGACATGAAATTAGTGGAATTGATAGGCAATTTCAAATAAGACTTCGATGATAGTTAATGTCGATACATTTAACTATTTAGATCGGTGTCCAATTCGTCTGCTAATTGGAATAGAAGAGGCTTGATTGTTTTATTATCGAATAAGAAGTCAATGATAGTTAATGTCGATATTGATAGGCAATATTGATAATTTCAAATAGACTCATCTTCAATGGACATGAAATTGATGGAAATGATAGACAATTCGATGAATTTGAAATAGATTATTCTTCAACAGACATGAAATTAGTGGAATTAATAGGAAATTTCGAATTAGACGTCGATGATAGTTAATGTCGATGCATCTAACTATTTAGATCGGTGTCCAATTTGTCTAGTAATTAAAATAGAACAGGGTTGATTTTTTTACTATCGAATAAGGAGTCAATGATAGTTAATGTCAATATTGATAGACAATTTTGATAAATTCACACAGATTCTTCTTCAATGGACATGAAATTGGGGGAAATGGTAGATAATTTTGATGATTGTCAAATAAATTCTTCTTTAATGGACATGAATTTAGTGGAATTGATAGGTAAATTTGAACAAGACGTCGATGATAGTTAATGTCGATACATCTAACTATTTAGATTGGTGTCCAATTCATCTATTAATTAGAATAGAACATGCTTGATTATTTTACTATGGAATAAGAAGTCAATGATAGTTAATAATTGATATTGATAGGAAATTTTGATAATTTCAAATATATTCTTCGTCAATGGACGTGAAATTGGTGGAAATGATAGACAATTTCAATGAATTTCAAATAGATTCTTCTTCTACGGACATGAAATTAGTGGTTGATAGGCAATTTCAAACAAGACGTCGATGATAGTTAATGTTGTTCTTAAGAAGAAATAATCCATATATCAGAAAAATTATAGCCGACCCTTCTTAGTTGGCGCCTGCGCCGGGTTCCGGTCTTAAATTGTCATATCTTCTTCGTTATTGCTCAGTTTTTCGATCCGTTTGGGCCAACGCGTTCGTCTTTTCGTCTACTTTGTCATGGTATACTTTTCTGATAATTTTTATGATATATATTTTTACTTATATAAGTACTTCGGAATCCTTCTTTGCTTTTTTCAAACCGCTTTTAATAAATTTTGCCTACATTAGCCCCTAAATTGGTCATTTTCTGACTGAGCGTATTGGAATTCCGACTGTGCATATTGAAATTTGGGGTCACCTCATAATATGTTATTAATTGTGGTTAAATATAATAATTTATGAAAGATATTAAAGCAGGGGCAAGATCGTAAAGTTTTTTAAAATTCCGACTGTGCGAAAAAAACACGACTGAGCATACGAGTTCAGTTTATTAAGGTTACATTAGTGCTTGATCATTTTGGGATATCGAGTACTTTGTTAGGGTTTAGATGAGATTAATTCAATTGATGATTTTCTTTGGTTAAATTAAGTTTTTGACTTGTGTTAGAAAGTTCATAAATAGTTTAGACTTATGGTTAGTTCAGATTTAAAGATATTTTTGGTTTCAGTTAACAATTTTTTGGAAGATTTGGGGTTGAAATATTCTATTAGATTTAGGTTGATTGTTTATTTTATTGTTTTACTAATACAATTCTAATTTCATATTTTGTATAAGCTATCTAATTAAGCTATGATCACTTAGTTATTCAAGCATAGTTATTAATTTTTTTGTCTCATATTCATTTCTTTTATATGTAATTAAAAAAATTTGTCTGCTAATATCCAAACCCCAACTTTTAATGTTATGTTTTTCCATTTTTATGTTCCTTTCAAGTATGGTTAAAGTCAAGTGAATAAATGTAGGTGCGAAGCAAGGAAATATTTGTAAGGACGGTCAGAATATTTTTAATAATATCAATTAATGTTTTAGAATTAATCTTAATTTTTAAAATTAATATAATTTTTCAGTACATATAATTATATTTAAAAATTGATATTAGAAATTAAATTTGACAAAAAAACTTTAAAATAAAATTGAAATATATATATATTAACATATAAATAAGTTTGTTTTATCTTTTTTATTTCAAAATTTTAAAAATTGGTATACTAAGTTATATGTTAATGCAATCAATATAGAACAACAACTCTAAACTAGTAGTTTTTTTCTAAAAACTTCTTCTAAAAGTTATTTTGAGTAATTCTAATTTATTTTAATTTACAAATCTGTAATAAAAAACTAAAAACACTAGTATTATGGATATAAGGGTACATGATTACTACGAGTGACATAATAATCTGTTTTACTTTAGACTATATTGCTAAAATAAGAATATTAAAAGTTTTCATATCTAATATAGAGTAAAAATAGTTTTTACAATATAATTCTAAAAAAGTTTAACTAATATTAATAGAAATTAGAATGATAATAAATAAAACTTAGTGATATCATGTGATATTTTACAAAATGTTATGGGGGCGAATAAATATCTATTAACATATATAAACTATCTAATAATAAAGTTATAACTAATTTAAGTATGTACCCGAGGGAGTTGGGGGGTCACACACCCACCAGCCCACCTTATCTCCGCCCCTGAATAAATGTATAGCCTTGCTCAATTTTGGATCAGGTTGGGTATCATTGATTTTGGTTGTTTAGGTCATGACTCTTTCAGGTCTTCAAGATTTAGGAGTTTCAAGTTTAACCCGTTCGGATTTGGCTTTACAGTTTAAGGGTGTTCAAATAAAATTGCATATGTCATATCGGGGCCGTAACCGGCATATATACCTGACAATTTGGGTTGATGAGTCAGGTTGATATCAACCCTAACCCAACCCATTTACAATATTATTAACCTAACCCAGCCCAAAATTAGATGGGTTGAAAACCGTGACCCTAACCCAACCCGTTTAAAATCTTTAAACCCTAAACCAACCAACCCAACCCATTTTCTAGGCAAACAATAACCCATATTACTTAACACTATCATAAACGTTGCATTACATGAGATTAAATTGTACGTCATCCTGTTATTAATAGATGATTTTCTAAGTGTTGTCATTGTTTTCAAAATGTAAGATGTTTTGGTCTTTTCTACCACTTACATTTCACATTTAACACTTACTTTTTTTTTCTCCACCCACAATTCCCTTATTCACCATAGAAATGTAAGGGTAAAATAGTCCACAACTTATCTCCTTAAGTTCTATGTGTTGTGCTAGAAAATCATCTATTAAAAAACAGGAGGGAGTATACGACGAGTACAACAACAACTTTAATATGCCACTTTTTGAAGTACAAAAGCTACTTTTCACAACCGCTAGATAGCATTACAAAACATACTTAATTGATATAATTTCATCACTTTTCAAAATACAGTAGCTACTTCCTAGAACTTAATAGACACAAAATACTATACTTATATATGTTGTTGTATAATATCATTCACAAACATATATATATATATCTCCTATTTTTGTTCAATCTTCTTCTTCTTCTTCATCTAGCATATCAGTTGTGTGTATCATTTCAAAAAGTCAAAAACGGATATCATTCACAAAAAACAATATCCTGTAGTAGTTACTTCACATCAGCAACTGCAGAGCTGGTTCAGTCAAATTAAACAAATAAGATGTGAAGTCAAACTCTCAAAATATTTGATATCCAGAGCTAGTTGGACTGTTTGTTTGATTAACATAATGAAGTGAGTGATATTTTTAAAGGTTGAATAGTTCAACTCGACTTGGGCCGATTGGTAAATATTTTCTGCTTAAGGCTAAGACATAGTTTGGCCTGAATGTAATATATCTATGTACATTAGTATTTTTATTTTTACTATTAACAAATATACTTTCGGGTTTCAGGTTGGGTCATGGGTTTAGCTCTTTTCCCTAACCCAACCCACAAATTTTGCTTATTACCCTAACCTAACCCAAAAACTAAATTGGTCAATAATCAAGATCCTAACTCAGAAAATTATGGGTTCGGTTCGGGTAGTATTTCGGGTTGGGTCAAAATTGTCAGGTCTACCGGCATACCGGGGCCGTAGCCTTCATAGCCGAACCATAAATCTAGTTATTGGCTCTGTTTGTGGTCAACTGTCAAATGCAGCTGTCATAATAAAATAGAGGAGAAATAATGGGACCAACATTGAAATTGATGTCAGTTATTAGGTACAGCTTTAAAAATAAAGTAAAGAATAAATGACTGAATGACAAAAGCAACGTTTACGACAAACACACCCAATAGCTCTGATTTTCCACCCGATTAACTAAATATGTGAAATATCTGGTTTAATTCCAGTTTCTAGTATCATGTAATGGATTAAACTGGTAAAACCGATTAATAATTTTTTATGTTAAAAATTATACTTTAGATATAAGTTTTTCCAATACTCAACAACACTACGTAATTGGTTTATTAATATCACTTCGTTACCTTTTCTCTTTTATTTCTTATTCAGTCAGTCACCTCCATAGATCTCACCAACAGAGGCAATTGTTGATCTCGCCTCCTCTGCTTTAATTTTGGAGGCAAGTTTTAGTTGCCTCGGTTGATCTTATCGAACTTGTCCCATTGACACATATTGTTGTAGTGATACTGAAACTATAACTACCAAATCTGTCAAATAATCTAATATTCCAATTAGAGATTCTCAAACCATTTAACAATAAATTCACTTATTAATTATAAACCAGTTACAATTTGTGATTCTTGTACCCAAGTCAAATACTACACCTAGTTGTGTCATATTTATTTATCTATTCTATCTAAATAAACATGTGACTAAAACTCTTAATTAATATGGTAATATGTCTTACTATGATTCTAATTGTTTAATTAATACTAGTTTTATGTATTATATAATTGTAACACCATACTAAAACTATTATAGTATTATATGTAAAGTAGTAACCGATCAAACTACATCAACACTGGTTGTTAAGCAGACTTGGTAACTGCTTTAAATAGAATTGTAGTGGTTTAACATTCTGCTAACCATCGATGTAAGTTATATGAACACCCGCATTGCTATATTCAAGTAATTTGAGGTTTTGATCAGTTCGAAACAAGTAGACAACGTATTGAGTAGGGCCAAATTTTACAAAATGTGGTGTCAGTATTTCTTCTCCATTGGTTGTTTGTTTTCCAAGTTTGGGTATAATTCTTGTAAGTCTCAATACACTATATTGTATTGGCTTGGTTGTGTTGCTTTAGAGTCCAGCAACTCCATATATATGAGGAAACGTAAAGATTGTTCGAGAAGAATCTCAGTTCTTCTTATGTGATTTCTCACTCAATGACGTAATTTAACCAATTTCCCTTTGATTACAAGGAAAAATAGATAATGATTCTGACCCAACTTGTGTTATTATATGACACTATGACTGCCCTCTACAGTTGTTAGCGAAAAATAAAAGACTCATGGATTGATAGGTGTGTTTTCCTAGCTAAGTCAATTCAAAGGGAGATCAAGGACAATATTAAGTTATGTTAGAATTTTTATGATCAAGTGATATGAGAGTTAGCATTTGTGACCAAGCCCATAGTTCCTGCGATACAGTGGTATTTCAGTATGGCACGTGTTGCTTCCAACATTTTTTTTATAATTAGAGGCTCAAGGCCAAAAAATACCACATAATTGTGGTAAACATCGAAGAATATGCTAACAAAACAAGACCACCTCCCTGCAGTTTACCCTTACATCCCTTACATGACCTACAAGGTATTCTTTCTTTAGCTTTAACTCCTTTCTAGGCTCTTACCTTTGTACGAGAACTTGTTAACACGAGAAAATTTACCAAAACCTACGGTGGGTTTCTTAAACGCTGATCCTTGCTAACTTCACTTAGCTAAATTTGCCTTCTAACTCCCGGTATTGGATCCAGAAACTTCCTTTGTTGCCCGAGCCTTTTGAGGGGAAACCATCCTCGTCTGTTGGATGATATCTTCAAGGTTACTAATCGCACGACCTTCATCAGAAATGAGCACCCAAACTCACGTGCAAGCTGCAGAGTTTGTCTTGCTTCTTCGTGCACATAGGCTTCCTCGGGCTCTTGCTCTACCGCCCCTGAGCTTCTATCGGCTCAAAACCTGGAGGAAATTCTGGCTCAACAAATAAAATTCTAAGGTCTTGCCTGTCCTCAACTCCTTCCCCCCGCTTCCAACGTATACAATGGAAGGTTTAGGGAAAGTTAATTGAGTATGAAAAGTCAGTGGCAAAGAGAAATTTTATGTTAATTCACATTGTTGAAATGTTCAAGCGTAATATTCCTAAATGAAAGTTGAAAAGTATGTGGGGGGACAAAGAAGCAAAAACTTTTAAGAATTCATCTGTCTAAAAAATCATAAGTTGGGATGAGAATTAAGTCACAATACGTAATATTTGCAAACAAGGTCATTGGCTTGCAATTGAGGAGAAGTTTGCATAGTTGTTTCGTACTGAGCTGGTGGATGTGAGCTTAAGTTTTCAAAGCTCTTCGAATTGACTTGCTAATAAGAACGACAAATGATGCAACCAGTTATAGATCTTGGTTCTTTACTATAATTTTTGGTTTATTTGAAAGATGAGAAATTTGGTTGCGCTTCAATAAAAGTTTTTATAGAATGAGGATTAATACTCATACTATTAAGACTTATGTTTGGCTATGGTGTAAGGCTCCAACATGAGCTTTTTATTGCTAGGTGTATGTGGTATAGATGGGTAGGTGTTTATTGGTGGGTTGTGTGTGACTATTTTTTTTATAATGGACTGGATAACCAATTAAAAAGGTAATACTATGGCAAAAGCCTTTCTCGCTAGTGTGCAGTACAACAATAGGATAGAATTATAGATAGATAAAACATAGGAGAATATGGAAAGACTAATACAGGGGATTAGAGAGTAAGGAGATCGTGGAGTTTATGTGACCCAAGGACCACGTGGGGGGGGGGGGGGGAGGCAGCCAAACTTTAAAGATTTTTGATTCCATTTGTAAACCAATCGCTTCACCGATTCTCCTGCTCCATGCCATACTGAAATGACATTATCAAATACCAACCAATTTCTAGAACTCAAGATTATCCAAAGGGTAAAGTACAAAGTTGACATCCACCATTTACTTGCTGTCTTATGCCGGCAAACTCCCTGCCAGTTCAGGAAGAGTTTAGCGCAAGATTGAGGGAAAGTAAAGGGGATCCCCTACCAGCTAAGTATATGGTTCCAGATTTTTCTTGATTGAGTACAGTGGATGAAGAGGTGGTTAGTACTTTCAGCTGCTATCGTGCAGAGAGGGCACAGAAGCTCGATTAGAGTGATCAAGTCTCTGGAGAAGAGAAGGTCTCTAGTTTGTGGATGCATTGTTTCCCAATGCTTGGTGTTGTTTGTTTTTGTTGTTATGTATTTGTGTGAGTGAGGCTTCAGATCTATCGGTGGCTATAATTTAATGTTGGGATGATGTCTGCCTGTGGTGTGTAATTGGTTGTGAAGTAGTGTGGTTTGTTCTATGGGTTTTTGTCATACTAGTGATATGTGTGTGTAATTTCAAGATGTGTGGTGCGTCTCAACGGATATTTATATGAGTGTTGGTGTTATTATGTTAAATAGAGTGTTTGTAGGTTGTTGTGAGGTGATCTCTTCGTCAATGTGTCTTGTGATGTTAGATTAGATCATGACCTACTATCTTGGTATATTTGATAAGTGGGGGATAATATGAATGTGGAGGATTTTATATACCTTCTTTTTGTTTATTTGTAACTTAAATTCCCTACAATTATAAAGTCTTAACTAGTTTCTATGAACTTGTACATTTCCCCCTTTCATTTTGGTAAAAGTGCATTGGAGTATCAATGAGGGCTGAAAGAATGTGTCTTGGTCAAGAATTGAGCATCAATATGTGTGTCAAATGCAATAGGAAAGTCTAGGAAGATTATAGCCCAAAAATGAAGACTCTAAAGCCGACCTCATCCTCGTATATAAGGCTGCCTCACGTGGTCGGTCAAGGTCGGTATACACATTTGAAGGCGACCAACCCAGTCATATGCTCCACATATGTCAATCTAGGTCGACCTGAACATTCGAAAAGCGATCGACCCACGACGTGTGGGTCGGTCGAGGCCCCCTTGCATTCAAAAGCAACCAACCCAGGCAACTTCCCACTCTTGGATTGGTCATGACTTCCCTAAACTCAAAGCATCCGATCTACCCATATGACCTCCCGCATAGGTTGGTCAAACACTAATTTTTGCACGTGATGTTGTCTTCACCAGGCGACCAATCCATTTGTTTACTAGAAAGAGCATTTTTCAATTAGGTCGTAACATGTTTCTACTGTTAATTTTTATTTTAAATACCCTAATTGGAGTGAGCGAGGCTGGTTATTTTCTCATTATATGGTAAGTGTAATGCGCAACCTCTAGAATGAAAAATTTTGTCACGCCAAGACGTCACAAGACAAAACATTTCACTAGTCACACAAGCACGCAAGCACATAGACAAACATTCACAGAGTACAAGCAAACAAGTATGCAAGTTGACGAGGAAAACATCACCGGTGTCGGGCGCAAGGCCCGACCTGCCTAATGCATGTCTGTCTCGGGCAGGGCAAGGCCTCTGCCACAAGACAGTCACCACCATAGCCTGACAGGGACTAGGAGTGGACTTCAACCAACGACGAGCTTTCCATGCGGACTCACTTATCCTGACACTATGCTCTGGGACTGGTGGGGTTGTGTCCTGATTGTTAAATCAACACCGTCCCTAGGACCCAACTTAAGTCCAGAGGCGTTAACACCCGAACAAATAGCCAACCATAGGACCCAACCTCCAGCCGGGTCTAAGGTAACTCAAGCCCCAACAGAGCGAGCTGGCTCAAGGCTTGCCTCTAGGGGGAACCCCGGGCCGTCGGTAGAGGATTCCAACGTGGGCAACATTGAACACTCGCCTCCTCCCTAATCCAAACCATCCCTCTCTTAACTCTTTTCAGGTCTCACAGGCGCGTCGCCCATCGCACCTTCAGTATAAGGGACTTGGTGCCAACAAGGTGCCAAGCATCTTATCGGCCCTACCTTATGATCGTAATCTTTGTCATTAACGCCACAGGCTATTGACAAGTGCTACTAGCCCCTAGCCTTACGGCTCGGGTCTAGGTTTTTATTGAAATGCTTCATCCGACAAGGGCCTCACGTCCTCAGCATACCTTCAAGAGAACTTAAAGGTGTAATACATGGGTGACTGAAGTCATTGCAACATAGGGACAAATGAATAGAATGTGATTACTTCTTTTATTCATTAAGTAACTTCATTACATTCAGTATCATTAAATTCAGTACAAATGACCCCCGCCTCAAGCTACGTTACAAAATGGGGCATGACAAACCACCCCTACCTATTCCTTTGTCGTCCCCAGAAAAGCGTCTAGATACATTTTTATCTTATCCTGAAATTACCATAAGTCTTTCTGCTTTTCCTAAGTTGCATCTTTCCTAGCTTCGCCCTTCCAATGGACCAGGAACTCTGTCGAACGATTCGATCTTCATCCCCGCATTTGATGATCAAGGATTTCATCCACGTCCTTCGTGTATTCCTTCACCATGACAGGCGGGGCTCAAGCTCTTTCCACATGAACCTTTTCAACATCCATAACGAATGGCTTCAGGTAACTCACATGGACAGTCGGGTGAGCTTTCAATTCGGGGAGTTCCAACCGGTAGGCAGAGTTACCCACTCGACGGATCACCTCAAATGGTCCATCAAAGCGCTAAACCAAACCCTTGTGTCTAGGCCGCTTGATCTGCTTTAAAATATGAGGCGTCAATTTCAGCATCACTTGTCACCAACTTTGAACTCGAGGGGATGCCGTTTTCGGTTCGTAAACCTCTTCATTTGGTTCCTAGCTAGCTCCAAGCTTTCTCTTGCTGCCTTCAACATCGCTTGACGATCGTGTACGAACTGATAGGCCGCCGTACATTCACCCGTGGCCGCTTGCTTCGCAACTTTGGCTGGGGTTAAGGGCTGCCAACCCATGAAACTTAAAGGGGCTCCACTCAGTAGTCAAACTTTTGTGCAGGTTATAGCACATTTGTGCAGTATCGAGCAAATGAATCCAGTTCTTTTGGGAACTTGTGACATAATCCCTAAGGTATTCCTCAAATAGTGTATTTACCCTTTTAGTTTGGCCATACTTCTACGGATGATTCGCAGTAGAGAACTTCAGCTCAGAGCCCATAAGGCCGAAGAGCGTCACCAAACAACATCCCGTGAATCTCATATCGCGATCACTTATCACATCACGGGGAAGTCCAAAGTACTTAACGACATGGGCATAGAACAACCTTGCTGTCAAGTCAGTAGGGCAGTTCGAGGGTGCTGGTATAAACACAACATACTTGGAGAACCGGTCCACAACAACAAGGACCGAAGTTTTCCCCTCCACCGAAGGGAAACCCGAGACGAAATCCATGGAAATTGACTCCCATGGTTTATCTGGGACAGACATCGGGTTAAGGAGCCCCGCTGTGTTCTTCCTTTCAGTCTTGTCCTGTTGACAAACTAAGCAAGACCTTACGTAGTCCTCCACATCAACCTTCATCCTTGGCCAATAAAAACTTTATTTGATCAACGCCAAGGTTCATTTTGTTCCCGCATGGCCAACCCATTTCGCATCATGGAATTCCCGCAATAACTCAATGCAGATTCTACCAGCAGGGACCACCACGCATCTCTGCTCATCGACCAACATATCATTGAGCAAGTGGAATCGCTTGGACTTCCCCAACCGCACCTTATCACAGATTTGCTGGTATGAGGGGTCAGTCCTAGCCGCTTCCCGAATTTGACCAGCCAAGTCAGTTTTTGCTCAAGACACTGACTGGATCACCACAAGGCTCCGCCGACTCAAGGAATCAGGGACAACGTTGTGCGATCCCGTTCTATGAATTCATTCAAAGTCGAATTCTCCAAGAAATTCTTGCCAACGAGCCTGCTTGGGTGATAGCTTCTTATGGGTCGTAAAATATGTGTTGGCTACATTGTCTGTCACTACAACAAACTTAGTTCCCATTCGATAGTGCTTCCAAATCACGTGGCAATGAACTACCACCAACAACTCTTTCTCATGAGCTTTATAGCGCGTTTCAGGATCTTTTAGCCTACGACTCTCAAACGCGCACGGATGACCATCTTGAACCAAGACCCCACCAATCGCTCTACCGGATGCGTCGGTGTGCACCTCAAATGGTTTGTCAATATCCGGGAGCTTCAACACCGGTTCAGAAGAGATAGCCTTCTTTAACCTATCAAACGCATCTTGCTGCTTCTCCGACCATACCCACGATTCTTCCTTCTTCCACATATCACTCAAGGGCGCCACTTTGTCAGCATATCCTTCAATGAACTAACGATAATAGTTCGCTAGTCCAAGGAAAGAACGTAACTCAGAGACATCCTTGGGTGCGGGCCAATCAAGGATAGTCAAAACTTTAGAGGGGCCCATGCAAATGGCCTCCTTGGAGACAGCATGACTGAGAAAAGTGATACTCTGCTGGGTAAAAGAGCACTTTTCCCTCTTGATATAAGGTTGATGCTCACGAAGTCTATCAAACACCACTTTTATGTGGCACAAGTGGTCCTAGAGAGTATTGTTGTATATAACAATATCATCAAGATAGACAACCACAAAATCATTAACATACCCAAATAAAACATCGTTCATTAGATTACAAAAAGTCGTCAGGGCGTTACATAACCCGAAAGGCATCACTAAGTATTCATATGATCCATAACGAGTTACACAAGTTGTCTTTCCCTCACCTCCTTTTGCAATCCGGACCTGGCAGTAGCCCGAGCGCAAATCTATCTTGGTGAAGAATGTGGCCTTAGACAGACGATCGAACAGGTTATCCTGACGAGGAATCGGGTAGTTGTTCTTCACTATTACCTTATTCAGTGCCCGGTAGTCAATACACAGCCGCAGAGACCTATCAGCTTTCCTCTGGAATAGGACTGGTGCTCCATAAGGTGCTTGAGATGGACAGAATGTCCTCATTTCCAGGAGCTCAGTCAACTGAGTTCTTAATTTCTTCAACTCCATCAGTGACATACGATAAGGAGCCTGGGTAGGGGCACTGCACCAGGAGCCAACCCGATGCTATGGTCGATGGGACATCGTGGGGGCAGTCTTAGGGCAACTCTGGGGGCATCAGGTCCACATTCTCAAGGAGCAAGTTCTGTATTTACGCTGGTATGGCTTCCGCAACTAAAGGTTTCTCTTGCCGCACCACGGCGAGAATCACCAAACACCTTCTATCTTTCACTCCCGAACTGGGCGGGTCCCCAAAACCTTTTGGACAGCTTCGTGAGGAAGCACTCACAGCTGGGAACATCAACAAAACAAGGGCAACGCTCATCAGCCACCAAAATGTCTCGGGGGTGCACCCTCGGCTCGGCCTTGACTGCATCTATGAACGGGCTTCCCAAAATCATTGGAAAGTCAGGCATGTCCATCACGTCAAAAGTCTAATCCCTGAACCATTTGCCCACTTCTATGTACATTCTACAGCTTCCGTGAACAACCATTACTCCACGATTTGCCGCTGTCGCTGCAGACTAGTTTGGGGTCAGCAAAAATTCCAGCACCTTGCAGGCACCGAGATCTAGATAGTTCTCGGTGGCTCTTGTGTCAACCATAGCAGTAATAAGATGCTTTCAGTTAACCCTCACAGAAATGTAGAGCAAACGAGGATGTAGGCTAGAAGCAGTAAGCTCTTAGCCACATACCTTCAACGGAGCCAAAATCGACCCCGTGAATTTCATGGGCATCAGATCAATTGAGTTCTGTTGTAGCTCAGTCTGAATTCCCTCAACCAGCGGCCCAGAGAGTGTGGCCGCAACCACGCTCGCCTTCTTTGGACACACGGTCGCATAGTGGTTTCCACCACAGAAGAAACAAGATATTCTTGCCTTTTTCCCTTTCGGTTTGGAACCCTTCACCCTAGAGGGACTAGGGTACGAGGAAACCCAGTTTCACGTAAAGAGGAAGAACCGACATTAGATACAAGAGGAATAGGAGGAAGATAAACAAAGGGAATATAGACCACGAGTATAGGAGTAACCCACCTCTTCAGAGGACTTCTTCCCAGAGTTCCTTCGTTTCTGCTTCCAACCTGACTTAGCGGTGCCATCCTTTTGGCTAGGCATATTCGCTTTGCTTGCAGGTGGCTCCACTCTAAAGTCGTTCAATCCCTCAGCAGCCAGGATAGCTTGCTGGACGGTGGTCACCGACTTCCTTTGGAGTTCATTCTAAACTCACAAGTTCAGTCCTCGTTGGAAATGATAGACCCTACATTTCTCATGCATATCGGGCAAGTCGCTCATGATTGAGTTGAACTCTGTAATATAGTCACGAATGGACCCCGTATGCGTTAAAGCCATAAGACGGTTTCGAGCTCGCTAATCAGTATCTTGCAGGAACAACTGAGCCTTGAGGGCCTCATTGAGTTCACCCCAAGTGCTCATGACAGGAATGCCATTCGTGCGATCATGATTAGGTTTTGTCCTCAACCGTTTCTTCGCATGACCGTCAATATATGTCTTCGCGACGGTGAACTTCTGATCCTCGGAAGTTGCCTTTGCCTAAACCATTCCTCCATGTCATAGAGGAAATTCTCCAACAACTCCAAATCCTGGTCACCCAGATACGGCGTTGGGTTGCGAATCTCATCCTTCTGATAAGTGCGAAATATAAATACTTTTAGGGCTTTAATTCTTCCTAATTCTATAACAATTCATGCCATATTTCTCACTTATCATATGTTTTTTCTTAGATTTATGTTTTGATGTAAACTGATACATTTTATGTGTCTTATACAGTGAAAAGTCTAGGAAATGCATAGATTATCTCATGAGGATTCCAACACAACAAACGGGGAGCGAAACGGAACTAAAACAAAGAATTTAGGCCCCGCCAAAGTTGTGTCCGACCTTGCGTCCGGACCTGCAAGGCCGATAGAGGCCGAGACAAATTTTAGACACGTCTGGACATACGTCTGAACGACCTGGGTCGGACAGCACTGTGAGATGTCCGGGTGACTTAGCCGGACACAGGGTCGGACTCACCATAGAAGAAAAATCTCGTGCGACACTTACAGAGGTGTCCGGACTTGCTCATCCGGACGCAAGTCCAAACGCAACCGACAGAGAAGTCCCGATGCGCGTTTTTATCAAGTTTTAAAGATAAATATTTTTTCCAATAAAATTGATCGCACGCTGCTGTTATATATACTCAACTTAGGTCGCAATACGGGGGATGTCCCAGCACAGGGGGCTTGGCCTCCACATTCATTCTCTCCAGATTCATCACACCACCACCACGTCTCCAGCCATCGTCCAACACCAGACCACCATCTATCATCTGCCATCACCATTGTTCACTGTATCACCTTCACCATCATTCGCCTAGGACCACTCCACACTGTACCACCACCATTATACCACCTCGCCACCATCCATTCACCACCATTACCATACCACCACCACTTTCTTATATTATTTTTGTTACAGTTTAATGTTGTTTCTTGTTATTTGTGTTATTTTTATAATTATGTTTGAGTAGTTAGTTTAGTTCCCCGGGTTGGGGTAGCAAACCGAATCTTTATATTTATTTTGTAATCTTTTCTCTGATTATAATTGCAGTAGTTTAATTCTTGTTCTTCATGTGCTTTAATTCTCTAGCTAATTATTAAACCAATCCTTGTAGTTTTCTAATCAAAATGTGGCCCTAAGATTAGTTAACAAGACTGAGGAAGTTAAACCGGATTAACGACTAGAAACATGGTTTTCCTATAGGTTAATCTGTCTCCAATAGGGATTGGTAATAAAGCGATTGGTTAGAATTGACTTGAGCATGGTTTGTGGCTTGTTATTTGTGCCAATTAGGATTTGTTGTACAGGGACCGGTCAACGGATTAATTAAGATTCCTGAGTTTATTACAGAATTAGGGAAGAGTTATTAATAGATTAATAAAGTGAAGGTTTGCAGAACAATACGGGGTGCTTCTTTAGATTTTAGAGTTTCAATCCTTATTTCTTTATTTAGTTTATTTGTACTGTTTTATTATTTTGTTATTTTATATTTGTTTGTTGAGTCTTTCATCTTATTAAACTAAGTAAAACCTGAAAAAGTGACAGTTCTTATTTTTTTAGTATAGTCTCTCAGTTAGTTTAGGGGTGATCATTGGGATAATTCGGTTAACCGAAATCCAAATTATAAAAAATAAATTGGATTTCGGTTATTTTGGTTAAAAACCGAATTATCTAAATTAAGACCAAAACTGAATTAACCATTATCCAAATTATCTGAAATCTAAATTTTTTTTTAAAGTGAAATCCAAAATCCAAATTGAAATCCAAATTTTAGTTAGTTTGGATTTTAACTTATCAAAATTTAGGGTTTGTGTTTGACTATTTGTCACTAAAGACTAGAATTAGAAAATAGAATAATCTTTTGTAAGGAAAATTTGGATAATTCAGTTAACCGAATTAGACAAAGTCAAAACCAAATCCAAACCAAATTATAATTAGGATAATTCGGTTAACCAAAATTTTTAATTTGGTTAGAAAATTCGGTTAAAAATCCAAAAAATAAAATCAGTTAATTCAGTTTTTGAATAAATTTAAAATATCCAAACTGAATGCTCACCCCTAAGTTAGTTAATAAATTGTCAATTAATTGAATGAGGTCCCTGAGATCGACAACCCCCACACAATTCATTATTCCGTAATACGATAGGTACACTGTCTAGGTAGAAGTATAGTAACACATATTTCTGCTACACCTTCCCAGGAGCTCCCAGGTGCTTATGAAGCAAGACTTTAAGCTCTTCATTCTCTCTTTCCAGCCGCTCTAGCCAGGACTCCTCTCCTTGTCAAACAGGTTCTCGGTTAGGGTCTCTCATACTTTGGTCTTCCTGAGTAGTAAAGACCTTTCGACTAGGATCCTGGCTCGATTCTGTCCGATGAATCGAGTCAGCCAAGGACATGATCACGCTCTCCATTCTGGAAGCCCCCGTCGTCAAGCTCTCAAGAGAACCCAGGACATTAGTGCTCCCTTCTAGAGACTGAGGATCACGACCATGTATCCCGAGGAATCACTTCACAAGGTCCATGTCACTGGCAAGAGCAGCGGTCCGAGAATTAGCCTTATTCTAGAGGCCATCTTCTTATGCAGTTTGAGTCAACATGGGCTCCAACTCTTCACGGAGTCACTCCGGCTTTCACGCGTTGGGTGAACAGTTAAAAGTCAAGCCTGCACAAGTAACGAAATGACCCTTAGCTCTGATACCAAAATTGTAATGTGCAACCTCTAGAATGAAAATTTTTGTCGCGACAAGACATCACAAGACAAAACATTTCACTAGTCACACAAGCACGTAAGCACACAGAATACAAGCAAACAAGCATGCAAGTTGACGAGGTTAACATCACCTGAAATACCCCAAACCTAGCTATGGTGTTTAGATGTTAGACTAAGGTATAACAAGGCTAAATTATGCCTTAGAAGCATTAAGAAACAATTTAGACAATAGGAAACACAAGGAAACGCCACAAGAGCAATTTAACCAAAAACATGCTCTAAGCTTGGAGTAACTTTGGGTAACACCCAAATATCATTATTAGACCTTAGTAACATGATAATAGACATGTTAAACCAATTACAAAAGAGAACCAAGCTCAAAAACAAGTTAAAACACAAATTGTGCTTTAAGGACTCTTAAAGCACATTTTTGAAAATTTGTCTTGGAAGGAGGTTTTGAGTGGCTAAATGCCCATGATTACTCCTTAATCAACTTGTGTAATACTTAGTATCACATTAGGAAGCCTAAATCAATGGGAAACCAAAAATTTCCTAAATTTGTGCACTAATTATGAATAGTAACCAAATAGTGCCCAATTTAAGCTTAAGTCAACTTAGTTTAATTAATTGGTCAACAAAGACCACAAATATCTTCATTATTAAGGGGGGGGGGTTGAAGTGGTGACTCACCACATGTGCCAGCAACTTAAGGAAAAGAAGAGGGAAATGGGAAATAGTACTATTTACTTTTAAAGACAAAATATCTCTTTTAACTTACCTCTCTCCTCTTCTTTCTTCATTCTTTCTTCCCACCAGTTTC
This sequence comes from Limonium bicolor, assembly GCA_023374045.1. NCBI lineage: Eukaryota > Viridiplantae > Streptophyta > Magnoliopsida > Caryophyllales > Plumbaginaceae > Limonium > Limonium bicolor. Next base: position 126,413,655 of record CM041782.1, read on the forward strand.
ATCTTCTTCCTCCCTTCTTCATTCACATAAAACCAGCCCCCATCCATACTCCATCTTGCTTTGCCCACCAATTACTCATTTTAGCTCCAAAATCAAAACTAAACACATATTACTCTTAGTTAGATCAAGCTCTTGCTTTCTATCTTTCCAAATATCTAAAAGATCCATTTTGGTGCCATGGAAAATCACCATTGATGGAGGAAAAATAGCTTGAAGAGTCTATTAGCTTCTCCATTCATTCAAGGTAAGGAAACTTGAAGAAAAATCAACTTTCCATTGTTTTCACACATGTCCGAAAATCATCTTCTCATGGGACCTTGTTTTATCCCTTGAATTAGCTTGTTTTCATTCTCTAAGGACTATAGGAGGTCCTCCTTGATTCATATCCAAGCCTATCTTAAGACTTCAAAGGTAAATATTCATTTTAATACCTTAAAACACATTTTTAACCTAGGAATGATTCCTTAGGGTTGGTGTATCCTTTAGCACTCATTAGAGTCATTGTATATTGGTTAGAACATTGGCAAGGGAAGTTAAGTTGGTGGCCGAAAATCAAACAAGGAAATCCAAGGAGAAAAGTGTGAGGAAAAGCTTGGAAAACAAGGTAAATGACTTGCCTTAAGGTGTTTTATTGTTTTAAGGAATGAGACTTAGATAAAGGGTATGTGTAGCTTAGAGTTTACATTAGGAAGGGGTTATTAAACCTAGGAGAAAGAACATGATTATATTTGAGAACTTGTGACTAAGGAGCAAATGGCAAATTGAGTTAGTAAAACAATCATAAGGTGAATTACAAGAACACTATTATTGCAATGGGAGCATTGTTGTATGTATTTACAGGTCAAAGGCTATTATATGTGGGAAATTCAGTGGTTAGGTTTTATGTCATTTAAGGGCCTAAGAGCCAAGTCATTTAAGGGCCTAAGTGTCAAGCAATTTAAGTTTATGCACTATATTATGATGTAGTGTAGTTTGGGTGAAGTTTTGTGTGTAAGTGTGTTCTTGAGGATTTGAGTGTTCTTGGTAGTTTAATGTGAAAAATCTAAGTGTTTGGGTGTAGTAATATACTAGGGAAGCCATGTTAAAATTTGGTTGTGAAACTTGGTGTTTAAGGTGTTCTAAGGAGGTTTTATGTCTAAGGGTGTGCTAGTAAACATTAAGGGTTGCTTAGGTGGAAATGGGTAAACTAAGGTGTTCTTGAGTAAAAAGGTGACCTAGCAATGTGTAGGAGGAACTAGGGGTTACAAAGGTGAATTTAAGGCACCAAAACTGTGATAAGAGAAGTTAGGAAATTTATGCAAAGTTTGAAGGAAATAAGGTGTAAAGACTTGTGAAAGTGTAAGTGTAAAACTAGAGTATATGGCCTTGGGAATGTTTAGGAAGTTTGAGTAAGGGAAGATGGATTGTAATAATGCTTGAGGAGAAGTTTTATTGGTGAAAAAGGAATACTTTGGTTAGTTGAAGTCTTAGGCAAAATTATTAGTTGGAAGTGGAAGGATTTAGTGCTAAGTGTTAAGGTTTTAATGAGAATATGAGTAAATGGTTAAGGAGGTTGATGGTGGGTGGATTAAGAGGTTTGGTGGATGGTTTAAGAGTGTGTAAAAGTGTTAAAATAGGTTATAACACATTAGGACACTTGTGGTAAGGTTTGGAGTGAATTAAACACTTAGAAATAAGTTTCTAGAGTCGACCTACCTTAGGACCGACCTTATCAAGGTCGGTCGGGCCTAAAATACACGTCTAGGAATGTTTCTGGAATGGACCGACCTTAGGACCGACCTTGGCAAGGTCGGTCGGGCTTAAATATTGCAAACGGGAATGTTTCTGGAATGGGCCGACCTTGGCAAGGTCGGTCGGGATAAAATTTTTAAATGGAAAAGTGTTATGGTTCCGACCGACCTTGAGACCTACCCTGCAAGGTCGGTCGGCCCTTATAAAAAAAATTCAAAATTTAAGGATGTTAAGTGGTATTAGTGGTATGCCATTAAGAGGGTAATGATGATTAGAAAGACAAGAATATAAAGACTTAAGGGATTAAGTTAAGTAAAGGATTTAAGTGTTTAAGGTTAAGATTATAAGAACTTAAGTGGTTTTAGATGAGGATCTTTAGTGGCTAAGTAAGTTAAGTGATTTGGAAGTAATTAACAACCTAAATTGGATGAATGTTTTAGGACTTGAGAATTGGGATTCGGAAGGAGATTAGACAAACGACCGTCGACGGTGAACGGTATGGTTTTCTTGTAGCCTGCTTGCTAACGAGGTGTCCCTCGTCTCATGTGCTATCTGTTTATTTGTTATGACTAAAACAAGATAAATCATGCAACCGGACTATTTATCTTCTTGTGTGTTTGCATTGTACTAACACACTTGACCTTGAGATTAGTTACTAACAATACTTAGTAACATTGGATGAGATAAGAAATTCACTCCCAAATTTGTTGGTTGGTTAATACCCGAGAAAGGTTTAACTAACACTTCGTCTTTAAGACTTTCTACTAACTGGGACTTGGGGGGAGTGAGGAATCCGGGACTGACTCCGGTCATGCATGTTAAGGAAAGGGGGTCGGTGTCTGAATCAGATCCGACTTCCGCTTGAGGACTTGTCTTCGGACTTGTTGCCTAGGGTCGAATGTCAACTCAGCTACCTTGGATTTCAGTCTAAGGTAGGAGGCAGATTAAGATGGTGCGGTAGGATCACCTAAATCCTAAATTTAAGATAAGTTGTTTATTCAACCAATGGAGTTAATAGCTCATTGGCTAGGGTTACTTTTGACCCGACAAAAATAAACATTGAGATAAGATACAACCAGTTATAATTAAAGAACGGTTTGTATTCTGAGATTGAGATAAGGATTATGATTGAGGTCAGATAAGAATGGACTGAGAATAAGAGGAATTATGATTTGAGGAGTTAAATGATTAACTCACTTACTAAGGGAACGCTTTTAAGTCGTTCATTGTTGTGAACTATGTTTGTTCATATGTGGCTTGTTGTTTATTGCACTTCTTATTCATGTTGTGTATCTAATCAACTCCATGCTATCGACAATTAGTCGTCGTAGCCCCGCTAGCTTGGGGGCTATAAGAGAATCGTACCAGCAAAGGTGCTGACCCCCTCGGGGGCTACTGTTTACATTTTGCAGGTAAGCGCCATCAGAAGACTCATCTTGAGAGTAGGGGTGGTTAGACTTAGGACGGGATTTATTTTGAGTACGGGTTGCGCCTGTGCACCCGTCTGTTGATATTACAACTTGTGGAGAATTATGTCGGTTGTTGAGAAACTTAGAAACTCGGTTGGTATGTATTTTGGTTAGATAGTTGTAAGTATTAAAGTTCGGTTATTTTTGCAATTCAGACGGTGGCAAGGTCCTGATGTATATTAATTTCCACTGCGATGTTATATATGTGTTGTTAAGTTTGCGATAACCACGATTGGATTAAGACGGGGTGTTACATCACCGGCGTCGGGCGCAAGGCCCAACCAGCCTAATGCATGTCTGTCTCGGGCAGGGCAAGACCTCTGCCACAAGACATCCACCACCATAGCCTGACAGGGACTATGAGTGGACTTTAACCACTCAACGACGGGCTCTCAATGCCGACTCACCTATCCCGACACTATGCTCCAGGACTGGTGGGGTTGTGTCATGATTGTTAAATCAACACCATCCCTAGGACCCAGCCCAAGTCCAGAGGCGTTAACACCCGAACAGCTAGCCAACCATAGGACCCAACCTTCAGCTGGGTCTAAGGTAACTCAAGCCCCAACAGAGCGAGTTGGCCCAAGGCCTGCCTCTAGGGGGAACCCGGACCGTCGACAGAGGATTCCAACGTGGGCAACGTTGAACACTCGCCTCCTCCTTAATCCTACCCGTCCCTGTCTTAACCCTTTTCGGGTTTCACAGGCGCGTCATCCATTGCACCTTCAGTATAAGGGACGTGGTGCCAACAAGGTGTCAAGCATCTTATCGCCCCACCTCATGATCGTAATCTTTTTCATTAACGGCGCATGCTATTGACAAGTGCTACTAGCCCCTAGCCTTATGGCCCGGGTCTAGGTCTTTGCTGAAATGCTTCGTCCGACAATGGGCCTACGTCCTTAGCATACCTGCAAGAGAACTCAAAGGTGTAATACATGGGTGACTGAAGTCATTACAGTATAGGGACAGCTGAATAGAACGTGACTACTTCTTTTATTCATTAAGTAACTTGATCACATTCGGTATCATTACATTCAGTACAAATGACCTCCGCCTCAAGCTACATTATAAAATGGAGCATGACAGTAAGCTATAGTTGACTAGTACATATTGTAAATAGCTGATGTATAATGAATACTCCCTCCTATCTAAATATAGTCGTTTTAGGCTTAGAATTTTGTTCAAATTATAAGTCGTTTTAGACTTTTTGTATCTATCTTCTACTTTTACCCTTTCTACTTTTTTAATTATTATTATCATTGCACTCTACTTTTTATCTTACCAATAAAGTATACTTACTTTTTTATTTTCCCAATACAAAAAGCAAGGGTACAAGTCTTTTAAAACTATTTTCTTAAAAATGTGAAAAGTCTAGAACAACTTATAATTAGAACAGGAGGGAGTATCTGTTTGATATATTTCATGGTATATATATGTATAGTAAATTAAAATAACTTTAGTTTAGATTTCACGTGAATTTAGCATACTACTATCTACAAAACAATGAAAAAAGTATAGAATATAAAAACAGCGACATATATATCAATGCAATCAGCTTCCTTTTTTAGGAACATGATCATATGTGTATATACTTGCGCCTAGTTGCTTAGTTCTATATAATTATAGTTCTATGTTTACATATAGTTCTATACTTATTATATATGTATATCTTGTTATAGTAAGTATCGGAAACGAGGAACTTTCTTGGGCCTTGTTTCACGGAAGTTGATTTATTATTCGCAAACCCAATGCAAAAGACACCCTCAAAAGGAGATGTTGGTTTGATTTTACCGGGAACATCAAAAAATAGGATAAACTAGTAGTATTAAGTTTTCTGCTACAAGAAGTTGTCTCTTTTACATTCTCAGATTTCAGCAAAATTTAAAAATGTGTTTAATTCATTCACACAATAAATTATCATAGAGAATTGAGGCTGTCGATCTTCGGTTCTCCAACTTTTGTCCCTCACAAATTTTCACCAAGACAAAACTTGACTTTGAGAATCGAGACTATCACCATTCACCACCAATAGAAATTAGAAAGAAAGAAAGACGATGATTAAAACAAACCATTGGAGGGTGGATGTTCTGCTAATGAGACAGACGGAACGAGATTTCTTTCTTTGTGCAATTTTCAATGTCAATAATAAACGGGTTTCTACTTTCTAGGACGATTTTGTCTGTTGTTACATGATGGAAATTATGCTAAAGGCTTAATAATCTCATTTTCTGTTACCCTTGCCTTCTGTAGACAGGGGCGGACCGAGGCGGGGTCCTGAGGGTCCCGGACCCCATAGCTTTCTGAGAATAAAAAAGATAATTTTTTAAAGTATAGTTTTAATAAAATAAAATTGAGTAAAATACTGAAAGTTGATAATAATTTAGTGGTAGAGACATGTTCCTATATGTGAGGTTGTAAGTTCAATTATTGTCAACCTTATTTTAGTTTTAAATGTTATGGAAACAAAATTCCTTCTTTGATCTCATGTTAAAGTCTAACCCCATCAGGTAATATGTTAATTTTAAAAAAAAATGAGTCTAATTTACAAATACTAATACTTATTTAAAATTTAATATTACCTTAAATTTTGATATATTATATACACTGATGCTCAATAAATTTATGACCACACACTTATATACCTTCAAATTTAATATATGTAATGTTGAAAAAAAATTGGACCCACAAGATTTTACTTTTGGGTCCGCCACTGTCTGTAGATATGTCTCAAGTTAGGTTTAGGATTTAGCTGTACATGAGTACACAGATTGGCAACATCTATTTAAATTAAGTTCATCACCATATACTGAGCAGTAGTCCATCATCACCAGTCCTTACGAAACACACCTTCCTATGCTGTGAAGGTGAATATTGATTGGTAGCTTTCTTCCAATCAGTGATGGCATCACCCTCGCATTCGTATGGTCAATGTTTTTTATCTCAGTCAACGTTGCCTAGGGATACTTGTTCGTTAAGCAAAATAACTTCCACAACATCGATGATCCTTTCTTATAGCTCGAAGATAGTGGTTGTCCTTCTCAAGGGCCCTCCACTACTGCACTATCACCCTTATTTGATTTCAGTGTGCCACTCTCATCAATTTTATTACAGGTCATAACAATTATCACGAGAATAATCGAATTTCCGATAGGTTGGTACACTTGAAGAATATTGATCTTGGTTTTGGTGTGTGTACTTATTTCACTCTCCTCTTTAAAATATCCTTCAACGTGTTGGTTTTTAAGCTTTCAAGGGCAATTTTTTATAATATTATGTTATTTTATATTTTTTAAAAATATTATATTATTTTATATTTTTAAAAAACTTATATGAACACTTAACTGGACACTTAACTGATTTTCAAGCCGCTACTGCAACAAACGCCGCCCGATTGATTTAGTGAGAAAAGCGGCTGTCGTCAATGTTGTCTATCATATCAGGATAGGAAGATGCAAGCGTGCCATGGCCAGCCAAACCAGAGACCCATCTCTCATTATCTCAGACATCAAAGCTGCCATTAAAGCCATTATTTGGACGAAGATAGAGAGATCCAGCACTGATTTCGATTGGCTTGATAGGGTTCTTTGCTCCTCGGAGCTCTTTTTGTACATCCTAGTGCCTTATTATTTTGTAGTTATGGTTGGGTGTGTTTTGTCAGCATTACGCTGTTTTGTTCACTCCTTTTTGTTAGCACTAGGCCACATTGGTCAGCACTAAACTGCTTTGTTCACTTCTAGGGAGACTTTTGCATATCCACCCCTCCCCAGCAGTGTTGACTCCCGATTAGTTATGAGATAGGTAGGAATTGTATGTATCTAAATGTTTTATAATTCTTTACCATTATATATCATTGCATTATTCAAAACAAATAAATTCGGGGGACTGAAATCCTTGTGGATCTACTTTCAAGTCATAAATTTAGGGGGATCGTGGATTATCATGAACTTCTCAAATATGACAAATAAATTATTTATATAATTATTTGTAGTCACTTTTTGGAATAAACTTGTGTTAAAACTTTCTTTTTTGCAAGAGAGAAACTTATGTTAAAACTTTAATAATTCATATATGTGCACTATGTTGTAAATGAGAGAATAGAGAAAATAGAGAGCATAATATAGGTTTTCATTCACTTCGACTGAGTACAATGGTCCTATTTATAGAGAGAAAGGGATAACCCAAAGGGGTAATTAGGACATTCATAATATATACTCCTCCGTCCTGAATTGACCGTCCTTTTCTATTTGGATATTTGTCGTTGACTTCATTTTTTAACATATCAGATAAATTAATTTTGAAAAGTTTAAGTTTTTGCAATATGATTCCTTACATGATAAACTATCATGTTACAAAATTTTATTTTATAAAATTATTTTATCTCTATATGCTTAATATTGAAGTGGAAAAACAACGTGCCATAAAGCAAACAGGACGGTCAATTCAAGCGGAGGGAGTATATTATATATATAATACACTCCCCCTTGAATGTCCCTGTTGATTGCCTCATTAAAAAACCTTGCTTGGAAAAACCCAGTGGGATAAAAACCAAGACTAAGGAAAAAAGGCTGCAATCATAAGTTCTCCCCTCTGAATAATTCACTTCCAATCTCTGAATCTACATACCCAATCTTGTGGATTACTTTTCGAAAGTTGAAGTTGGAATTTTACTTGGTGAATATTATCTGCCAAATTCTCGCTTGAACGGATTTGTTGTATCTAATTCCTTCCATTCTTCTGAAGCTCATGGGTGTAGTGTAAAAACTTGGGAGATATGTGCTTCGTTTCTATCTCCTTTGATGTACCCATCTCTATCTGGGCTATACAGGCAGCATGTCTTCATATAATGTCGTGGGATTTTCTGATCAAAGGTAGGCCACACGTCTCTTGTACATGCTGGATCATGGACCTCACCAAACACATTCTCCGGCTGGCTCGTGATTGCTAGAATTTGCATGATTAGAGGAGTTGGCGACACTCGTTTGCTTTATCGACTTCCATGTATATGGCCGTACCTCCATGAGTAATACTAACCTTGTTGTGACCTTGCCTTGTGAGATCAGATAGGTAGCCAGCATCAGCGTAACCTACTAGACCAGACTTAGGTGTCTTTGGAACAGAATAAACCCCATATCCATTGTACCTCGAAGATAGCGAAGTACATGTTTAACACACCATTCCAATGTCTTTTGGTTGGAGCAGCACTATATCTTTGCTACATAGATTTACTGAGAATGCTATATCAGCGCCACAGGCATATGACTCGCCAAGTACAATTCATGCTCCAATGGCACTTAGATATGGGACTTCAGGGTCAAGTAACTCTTTCGTTACTTCCCGGGGGTCTAAATGGGTCCTTGTTTACATCTAGGGACCTAACAACCATTGGGGAGCTCAACGGATGAGCATGATCCATATAAAATCTTTTCAACACTTTTGGAATATATTGAGTCTGGTGTAGGATACCCCACTGGTGTGAATGCTCGAGTTTGCAGTCCTAAGCAGAACTTTGTCTTACCAAGATCTTTCATTTCAAATTCTGACTTTAAAGACACCAACACTTGTTGATGTTCTTCAGATGTTCCAATAATGTTGAGGTTCATCAACATAGACTGCAATTATGACATCCCAGATCCACTTTTCTCCTTTATGAATATACAGGGACAAATTAGTCATTCTTTAGCCTTTCTTTTCCTACCAAGAATTCGCTAAGCGCTATTATTACCACATACGGCCCCGACTGCTTTAGTCCATAGAGGGATTTATTCAATTTAATAGAGAAACTTTTCTCTAGACTTGATTTAAATGCTTCGGCAATTTAAATCCCCTGGTTAGCCTCATATAAATGTCGCTATCAAGCGATCCATATAGATAGGCTGTAACCACATCCATTAAACGAAACTCAAGATTTTCTTGGACTGCAAACTAATCAAGATCTAAAACTTGTGGCATCCATAACTGGGGAATAGTTTCTTCATAGTCAATACCAGGTCTTTGACTAAAACCTTGTGCAACTAGACGAGCTTTGTATCTCACAATTTCATTTTGCTCGTTTCTTTTCCGCACAAACACCCATTTATAACCAACTAGTTTTATCTTACTGGGTGTATGGACCACTGGTCCAAAAACTTCACGTTTTTGAAGTGAGTTTAATTCTGCTTCAATAGCATCTTTCCATTTTGGCCAATCATTTCTTTGTCTGCATTCTTCAATAGACTTGGTTCATGATCCTCTTCATTATTCATAACTTGTAGCGCTACATTATATGCAAAAGTTTCATCGACGTCAATTTCATGTCGGTTCCATCGAATTCCAGTCATGACATAGTTGATCGAGATCTCTTCATTTCAATATTTGTTTCAGGTACCTGATTTTTCTGCATTTCTGCAACTGTCATGTCTACAGACTCTTCAAGAGTCTCACCCTTTTCACTTAGACCACCTTTAATGCATGCTCCCTTTCGTTTTCGAGGGTTTTTTATCTTTGGAACCGACTGGTCTAACCACGCTTATACGTGTGTTGACTCATTTGCAACCTGTCCTCCATGGACATCAATTTAGCAGGAGCATTTTTGGCTGGCACATATGACTGTGTCACCTGATTTAGGTCATTAAATGCGGCAGGCAATTGGTTTGCCAGCTTTTGGAGATTAATATATTTTGAACGTCTAGTTCACATTGTTTCGTGCGAGGATCATATGTAGTAATGACGGTTCATTCCATGTAATCTCCTTTACCAATTGCTTATTTTCTCCCCATAATGATGGGAATGTGACTCATCAAAATGACAGTCAGCAAATCGAGCTGTAAACACAAGTCCCCAGTAGTTGGCTCGAGATATCTAATAATTGAGCAGATTCAAGCCCAACATATATTCCCATTCTTCTTTGAGGGCCCATTTTGGTTCTTTGCGGTGGAGGTATAGGAACATATACCGCACAACCGAATATCCTCAGATGAGAGATATTGGGTTCTTGACCCCGTAACCATTTGCAATGGTGACAACTTATTAGCTTGTTGGCCTGATGCGAATCAAGGTGGCTGCATGTAATATAGCATGTCCCCAAGCAGATACTGGGAGTTTTGATCTCATTAGTAACGGTCTTGCAATTAACTGCAGACGTTTGATCAAAGATTCTGCCAAACCATTTTGGGGTATGCACATGAGCTACTGGATGTTCAATGGTTATTCCAATGGACATGCAATAGTCATTGAAGGCCTTGGAGGTAAATTCACCAGCATTATCCATGCGTATGGATTTGATTTGATTATCAGGAAAATTGGCACGCAGTCGAATTAACTGAGCCAATAATCTTGCAAATGCCATATTACGGGTTGATAATAAGCTAACATGTGACCATCTGGTTGATGCATCTATCAAAACCAGAAAATATCTAAATGGCCACATGGTGGATGGATAGGTCCACATATCACCCTGAATCCTTTCGAGAAAAGCAATCGGATTTATCTCGAATTTAACTGGTGATGGCCTTATAATTAGTTTTCCTTGAGAACAAGCAATACACGGAAAACTATTTAGTTGAAGAAACTTTTTGTTTTTCAACATATGACCACATGAATTTTCCATAATTCTTCGCATCATGATGGAACCGGGATGGCCTAACCGGTCATGCCAAGTTTTGAAATCATCAAAATATTTTATTTTTTCAACAACATGTATTTCTGTTGTATTAATATACGCAGGGTACAACCCAGAGGAAATAGCAACTAGCTTTTCCAATATTTGTCTCTTTCCAGCTATCACTTTTTGTGATGCCAATTATATTCAACATTTCCATCTTTCCCCGTCTCAATGTGATACCCATTCCGGCGTATATCAATGAAACTCAACAGGTTTTCTTTGAGACGTGCTGGAAAATAATGCATTTTCAATGCATATTTTTGTTCCCTTAGGTTAGAATATAGTTGCTTTTCCAGACCCTTCAACAATATTCGTACTACCTGATATGGTAGTAACCTTTGGCGCATAATTTCGTAAATAAGAAAAGTATTTCTTACTCTTAAGAATTGTGTGCGTTGCAGCACTATCAATAAGACATATGTCTTCACCATCCATCAAAGAAATTCTTCAATGGTAATTATTCTTACAATCTGTCATATAAATAAAATAAACAATATTAGGACGATCCTATAGGTATCGTTTTTATGACATCATTTTAATATCAGAACTGAAAACTTTCCGGCACGGTGCCTTTTTTTCTATAAATAATATTAAAATCAACCTTAACAGGCACAATGCCCTATATAGCGATGTAACATCATAGAGGTCAAAACTTGACATATGACATACAATTATTATACGATGTCGCTTAATTAGATTTTTTTTTTTTGAACAACTATCTATCATAAATTTCCACTGGTGCTATACCATCATGATTCTTCATGAAGCATAATACAATGCTCATCTCGTACAAAAATAATATATAAATACGACTGCATATGAAGTAACCAGGTGTTATACATCTTTTCGATGAGTGATCTACTCAATATCATTTCTTTTTCATATATTATAATAATTTCTGGCGCAATGCCAATATCACATTATATCAAAATCAAAGTTTCCATGTGTGATACCTTTTGTAGCATATCAAAATTAAACTTTCAGGCACAATGCCCTTTACATTTTGGTAATGTTGACCATTCTTAAACACTTTTGTCATAAGGTAAACAGATATAGAAGCGCTATACATGTATCGTTTTCAGAACATCACTTTGTATATAGCATCACAAAAGCTTTCCGGCATAATGCCTTAATGATTACAAATTAAAATTAACAGGCGCAAATGCCGTATGTAGTGATATAAGCATATATAGTATAATAAACAAAATTGAATAATTTATCGTCACAAAAATAAGTAATAAATAAATAATACAGAATAAATGGAAATATTAAATAAAATCGGGCACAATGCCTCACGTGATGAGTAAATCTGGCACGATGCCTCACGTGATGATAAGTATTACTGGCATGATGCCTCACATGATATTCATATTTGGCACAATGCCTCACGTGATACTTATATCTGGCACAATGCCTCGTGTGATACTTATTCTTGGCACAATGCCTCACACGATACGTAATAAATAAACAACGAAATAAATAAATAAATAAATAAATAAATAAACTAAACTGGATAAATTAAACACCACAAAATAAATGAAATGAACTTAACAATAAACAAAATTTGGCGTGATGCCTCACGTGATACGTATTTCTGGCACGATGCCTCACGTGATATAGATCGTGGCATAATGCCTCATGCGAAATTTATTTCTGGCACAATGCCCGACGTGATATAATAAATATGTATAAACCAATATAATTCGAGCAATATAAAATAAATAAAGGGATAGTGAAATACCCCAAACCTTAATAAGTGGTTTAAATATTAAATATAAATTAATAAGACTAAAAAGAGTCTTAGAAATATTAGTAAACAATTTAATAAATAGTAAATACAATTAATTGCCAAAATGAAAAATTGTCTTGTAAATGAGTTTTGAATGGCTAAATGTCCATCATTACTCTTTAATTAATATGTGTACTATTTAGTATCACATTTGGAAGTTTAAATTAATAAGAAATCAAGAATTTCGCTTCAAAGTGCCTTGTTATTATGAATAGTAACTAAAATAAGCTAGTTTGTAATATATGTTAATATGTAAATTAATTGAGCAATAAAGACTAATTAACCCCTTTTGTAAAATGGGGGTCGGTTTGCATGTGGTGAACCACCCGTACTAGCTAATTGAGTAGATAAGTATTAATTGAAAAAGCACTATTTGCTTTACATAATTAAATATCTCTAAAAGCAACTACAATCATTCATTCTCTCATTTCCTTACTATCTCACGTAGCCATCCCTTCGCTGCTCCTTCACGATCGAACAGCACCACCACCAACATACAACTTCAAATCCTTGTAACTTCTTGCTCACTTGTCCAAATCTAAAACCGAGACCACCGATCTCTTAGTTTCATCAAGCTCTTCGACTTAGTCCCTTCAAATCTTCAAGAGCTCCATTTTGGTGCCAAGAGGAATCTCCATGGGAAGAGCTTGAGTTCATCTTTTACGTATTATTATTCTCCTTTGCTTCAAGGTAAGGAAACTCAAAGAAAATGGTGTTTCCTCCATGTTTTATGTTAACCAAAGGTAGCTTAAAATTCCTTTGGAAAATGAACTTACGTTGTCTGTTGAAACTACCTAAAGAGCCAAAGGTAAATGACTTAGAAAATGTTCTCAAAGAGACTAGTAAGGGACATACGTACTGCTGTTTGTATTTGCAGGTGAAAGGCAAATATATTGTGGAAATTCAGTGTTTAAGATTTATGCAATTTAAATTGTGCACTACGTTGTTATGTGGTGTATATTTGGGTGAAGTTTTGAGTATAAAGTGTACTGGGAAGTTTATATATCTGATAGGTGTAGAGAACTTGCGCAGCAGACATGAAAAATTCCAGTACGTCGCTTTTGTATATTGGGTCCGGGACCTAAGTCATGGGACAAGTCCCGGACCATGAGTGCAAAAATTACCGAGAGTTGTACATAGAGATAGGTCCGGGACTTGGTTCTTGTCCAAGGACCCGGACCAACCCCTTAAAAAACCGAGAGAATTTGCTTAGAATGGTCCGGGACTTAGGACCTGGGTGAAGTCCCGGACCACCCCATTAAAAGTAACCGAGAGGGATTTGTTAGTATAGGTCCGGGACCTAAGTAAGGGACCAAGTCCCGGACCACTACGTAAATTTGGTTCTAGGTTATTAAACGATGTCTAAAGATGGGGATAGTAAGAGGTGATGTTATAGAGTTATATAAGACATGTTAGGAGAGTTATATGACATTTTAAAAGGTGGAAGTTAAAACAAAATGTGGAAAAAGAAATAACTAGAAATGTGAAGTAGTTAATGTTAACGGTGAACTAGTACGTTAATTGACCGACGTTACTAAATGTGTTTAGGATTCTCTCAAGGTGGGAACAGTCGAAGCAAGGACCAAGGTATGGTTTTCTTGCAGTCTGTTGCCTACCGGTTTACACCGGCTTGGGTGTTGTTTGCTTTTCTGTGTGTTACGACCTTATAAGACTAAGGCATGAAAAGGTTTACAGTTGTTTATATTATGATGTTGTATTGTTGACTCCTTTCTTGGTGTGTCTAACAAGACCTAAACACTTTTGTGTGTGACTTAACAAGTTTATTTGTATGATCACTAACAAGTGCTAACCGGGGAAGTGAGGAGTCCGGTCATGTTCCGGCCACGCGTGTGATGGATGGGAGTCGATGTCTATCCGGTTCGACTCTCTTGGTGTATGTATAGGTTGTATTCCAATTTGGTTTCAACTTTCCCTTAGCTTATCCAAAGCTAGTTTACTGACTCACGTCGGGCCACAGGGGCATACGAATGTTGTTTTCGGTGTGCTTGGGATTACTATATCCGACACGCCTTGGGTTTAAGTTAACCGTTCGATATAACTGGACGGTAACGAGGTTGGTAACGAGCTTAGCATGAGATTGGCATTAATCTCTAGGCTCACTATGTGTACTAATTATGGTGGAAGGTTCCTTGTGTGAACCGATTTATGGTGTTATGTATTATTGTTGTGCTACGCAATTTCCCTTGCTAAGCTATGTTATATATAGTTGGATGTTTAAAATGAATGCCATGTTATCATGACAATTGGTTGCGCGTATCCCGGTAGCCGATGGGCTGCGCGTTAACCATACCAGCAAAAGGTTGCTGACCCCCTCTGGGGGCTCCATATTTTTACTGCAGGATGAGGATCGAAGAAGCGGAGTGGCTCTAGATCCTAGGTTGTTGGAATACTTTTGGATCTTGTAAGATAAACCCGGGATGCGCCTGTGCTCCCGTAGTGTTGTTTATGTTGGTACTGTTGTTTACAGTGACAGGTGTTTAAGGTTACAGTTGGTATGTAAAATAAATACTCGGTATGGTTTGGTTATGTTTATGTATGGATGTTAGGACCTATGCTCGGGAGTCTGATCATCAGACCGGTACTTGTATTTATTCTGCCTAGTTAACCACGTGGGTGGTTAACGGCGTTGTAGCACCATTGTTTAGTTATGTTAGATGTTTATTCCGCTGCGATTTCGGTAGTTGGTAAGTGCGTTGTAGGGGTGTTACAAAAAGTGGTATCAGAGCGAAGTATCGCTCTGATGACTAGAATACCGAGCTAGAAACATACCGAGTTAGGGAACCCAACCCTAGCTACCTAGGTGAACAGATTGGGAAGGTTAACCACTAACTAAGTGTGGAATTAGCTTGTTGTTGGAAGATGTTACAACCGTTGGATTGGTAAGTGTGCAAGCATAATGCTAATGAAATGTTCATGTGAATTCAGATGTCAGGTAGACCACGAG
The DNA here is from genome assembly GCA_023374045.1 of Limonium bicolor. NCBI lineage: Eukaryota > Viridiplantae > Streptophyta > Magnoliopsida > Caryophyllales > Plumbaginaceae > Limonium > Limonium bicolor. The sequence continues at coordinate 126,429,248 of CM041782.1, forward strand.
GTAGAGGCCGCGGGCGCGGTACTGGAGATGAGGGTGACCAGGGCGACGACACTACGGCACAGACCATGGCTGAGGCATGTAGCAGCCGCCGTAGCCCAGATGGTACCCCAGTTGGTTACTGCGATGCAGCAGGGGCAACAGCCCGGTGTTCAGCCACCACCACCACCGCCACGAGAGACCAATTGGGTCAAGGCGTTGGCTGATTTGAGACCGTCGTCATTCAATGGGGAGACCGACCCTAGTAAGCTGGAGGCGTACATCTCCGAGCTGGAGACCGCCTACGAGACCTTGGCAGTACCTGCTGAAGCTAAGGTCCGTCTTGCCGCTTACTACCTGAAGGGTTCGGCACAGAGTTGGTGGAAGCTTGTGAAGGAGGACAGGATGGCTGATCCTGCGTTTGGTTGGAGGGAGTACACGGCTCTACTGCGAGCCAAGTATTACCCTGTGCATGTGCAAGAGGCTAAGCGCCTCGAGCTGGATAGTCTGAGGCAGGGGGATAAGATGTCGGTTGATGACTACTACACCGCATTCACCGACCTTATCCACCTGTTACCGGACCTTGGATACTCGAACCGGGTGCTGGTGAACCGGTTCTACAATGGTCTTAGCCACCGTCTCCGCTACGGGATGGGGCCAGTTGAGTATACTACCTTGCAGGTAATTAAAATACCGTGTTGTGAATCAGTTTATACTTTAAGTGAATGTTGATGTGAGTTGGTGAGTTTTGTTTTGCGGGGCATGGCTGACATCCTAAATTCAGGAGTGCTATCATGCCGCTGCTAAGGTTGAGATTACCGTCCGTCTGAGGGACGAGGAGAATGCGCACAAGCGCAAGGTCACGAATGAGGGCCAGTCAGCAAGGGTATGGGGGAGGAAAGAAAAAGAAACACTACCCTCAGCCCCAGAAGAGTCAGTACCAGGGTGACAAGGGCCAAGCCCAGACCACCACAGCCGATGAGCCACTGAAGCTCACATATGCGTATGCAGCAAAGCCTCTACGCTCCTACCCGCCAAAGGGTAATTATTTAACCTGTGTCAAGTTGAAATATATGTTGTTAAGATGTGAAGAGTATTGATTGTGCATTGTTATAGCAGATAGCGCGGGCTCTGGACCGGAGCGCCACTTTTACTGTAAGTGGTGTAACGGAGACCACCCCGGCAAAGACTGCAAGGGGAACGACGTGCAGTGTCGTTACTGCCAGAAGATGGGGCACCGCGAGTTTGAGTGCTGGCAGAACCCCAATGGTAGGAACTATAAGCCAAAGGGGCAGTGGAAGGGTAAGACTACCGCGACCACCGAAAGCCCGAAGGCGATCATGCAGCAGCCCTCTGACAAGAAGTACACTGAATCCCAGAAGGGGAAGGGAACGGGGACCGGCAAGGCCGCCCTGAATGTAGTGGACCGGTCTGAGGCACCAGGACCCTCTTCTAGACCAGGTACCACCTAAACTGTTAAGTGAAAAGTGATTGCTTACCGCATTTCATGCATGAGTGTTGTATTAGTGAGTCTAATGTACAATCACCAAAGTAGTGAATTAAGGAATAATGTGAAATGAAAACTTAGGAACCTTCAATATCTGTTATCCAATCCCGCCCACACCGAACCCTGAAGAGACAGCCATCAGCATCACCGAATTCCCACTGGAGCAATGTCAGGTTATCCAGCCAGGTATGATACTCTTAAATGGATACCTGACACCGGAAGCACAAATCCACATCATCAGGCGATGCAACGAACTTGGAGCAGCACCAGGAAGTTTCTACACACCCGAATACCCGAGTGGTTCGAAGATGAAGCTGAAGATGATGTGCATGGGTAAGGACTGGAATCCTTACACCAAGTCATATCAAGAAGTGCGAGCTGAAGATGAAGCAACTGTACCAGGTATACCTGAGGAGTTCCTTGCGGTCGTTAACCACGCCGTGGGAATTGCTCAGCAAGTTGAATCGGAACCGATTCCGAACGTTAAGGCAGATCTTTGTATTGTGAACTTCTACCAGAAGGGTGGACGGTTGGGATTACACCAAGATAAGGACGAGTCACCCGAGTCTCTACGTAAGGGAGTACCCGTGGTGTCTTGGTCCATTGGTGATACCGCAGTGTTTATATATGGCGAGCAGAAGCGTGGTGACCTCGCAAGGAAGTTAGTGTTGAAATCAGGTGATGTGTTAATTATGGGTGGACAATCAAGGATGTTATACCACGGTATCAAGAAGATCAAACTGAATACCGCACCATCAGCAGTGGTAAATGCCACACATCTGAAACCCGGACGTTTGAATTTGACTTTCAGGCAGTTTTAGCCTTGTGTAATCATGTAACGTATTAAGCCAGTTGTATGCTAAGGAAGCTATGTTTAACCATGTCTACATGTAAACCAACTTATGGTGTAAGGAGTGTGTTATGAATAAAGAGTTGTGTTTGGAGTGTCAACGTGTTACTACTGTATACTTATGAATTTGCAAATGAACTAGGCTGTGCACACGGAACGGGAGGTATGCTGAGTGTCTGCAATAAGGCAGAAGCCAGCAAGAGCGGCACAATCCTCACCGGTACCTTTCCAGTGAATGGCGTGGATGCATCGTCTTGTTCGACTCTGGAGCCTCACACATTATTTCGCTATCGTTTGCGAAGAGGCTGGGGTTAGACGGTGAAGAGATGCCAGATTTTGGTCACTCTCCCGTCGAAAGAGCGGATCAGGTGTACCCGCTACTACCGAGATGTTGTTATACGTATCAGGGAGGAAGAGTTTCCGATCGACTTGATAGAGTTCGACGGACTTGGTTTTGATGTGATTATCGGGATGAACTGGTTGGAGCGGTACAAGGGCAGAATCCTATGTGCCGAGCATCGTCTGCTTCTTCGGAGTCCATCTGGGGTTACTATATCATACCGCCAGAGGCCCAGGGAGCCTTCGACACAGATCATCACCGCCATGGCCATGTATCGTGAGTTACGACGAGAGGAGATGATGTATACCTCTGCTATGTCCAGGACATAGAGAGAGACCCTGAGTTTAGCCCAGATGTGCCGGTAGTCTCGGAGTTTCCTGATGTATTTCCTAAGGAACTGCCGGGCATGCCGCCAGCACGGGAGGTTGAGTTTGAGATTGATTTGATTCCAGGCACCGGACCTATTGCGAAGGCACCTTATCGTATGGCTCCAGCAGAGATGACAGAGCTCAAGGAGCAGCTGAGAGACCTACTTGACAAGGGCTTTATCCGCCCTAGTGTTTCACCATGGGGAGCGCCGGTCCTCTTCGTGAAGAAGAAGGACGGTAGCCTCCGCCTTTGTATTGACTATCGAGAGCTGAATGCAGTTACGGTGAAGAACCGTTATCCTTTACCACGCATCGACGACTTATTTGATCAGTTGAGAGGAGCATCAGTGTTCTCCAAGATAGATTTACGATCCGGTTATCATCAGATTGCAGTTAAGGACAGTGATATTGAGAAAACAGCGTTCAGAACCAGATATGGACATTATGAGTTTACGGTTATGCCGTTTGGTTTATCCAATGCACCAGCTAAGTTATGGACCTGATGAACCGTTTGTTCCAAGATCAGTTGGACAAATCAGTGGTAGTCTTCATTGATGACATACTTGTGTATTCGAAATCGAGAGGTGAGCATGAAAGCCACCTGAGAAATGTGTTACAGATACTGAGGAAGAATCAGTTGTATGCAAAATTTTCTAAGTGTGAATTTTGGTTGGACCAAGTTTCTTTTCTTGGCCATGTGATTTCTGAGGCTGGGATCGCTGTGGATCCGGCAAAGATAGATGCAGTGCGCACCTGGCCTAGGCCGAAGACAGTTACCGATATAGGAGCTTCCTCGGTCTGGCAGGTTATTATAGGAGATTTGTGAGGGACTTCTCCAGTATCTCGAAGCCGATGACTTCCTTGATGAAAAAGGATGCACCATTCGAGTGGACAGCCGACTGTGAGATTTCTTTTCAGAAGCTTAAGGATGCTTTGACATCTGCACCAGTCCTGACTATACCAGACGGTCCAGATGGTTTTGAGGTTTATTGCGACGCATCAGGCAGGGTATGGGTTGTGTGTTGATGCAACACGGGAAGGTCGTAGCATACGCCTCCCGACAGCTGAAGAAGCATGAAGAGAACTACCCTACCCACGATTAGAATTGGGTGCCATTGTCTTCGCATTAAAGATATGGCGACATCATTTGTATGGGGTAAGCGTGACAATTTATTCTGACCACAAGAGTTTGAAATACTTGTTCACTCAGAAAGAGTTGAACATGAGGCAAAGAAGGTGGGTCGAGTTCTTAAACGACTACGACATCAATTTACAGTAAGGAGGGTAAGGCGAATGTGGTAGCTGACGCATTGAGTCGCCGAGCACACTCTCTCCATTCGCTAGTCTCTCATACTAGCCTTGGTTGAAAGGTGCGGAGTGCTCAGATGACGGATCAGTATATGGTGGAGATTAGACAGAAGCTTATTGACGGCACATTCGAGGGTCAGAAGTACGACTTCAGACTCCACGATATGACCTGATTAGGCTTAATGGCCGACTATGTTACCGAGGAGTACGCTGAGCTGAAGGAGCGCATACTCAGTGAATCCCATAGTTCTATACGACTTCGGTTCACCCTGGAGCTTCAAAGATGTATAAGGGTATGAAACGTTATTTTTGGTGGCTGGAATGAAAAGGACGTAAATGATTATGTTGAGGTGTCTCACTTGTCAGAAGGTCAGTTTGAGCACCGACGACCTGGTGTGTATGGTGCAGCCAATGCCAGTGCCTGAGTGGAAGTTCCATGACATTTCTATGGACTTTGTAGTAGGGCTTCCGCCTACAAGGGAGGTCTGAATATGATTTGGGTTGTTGTAACTGACTGACCACGGTGGCTCGATTCATCCGATGAAGGACACCTGAAAGTGGCTAACCTTAGAGCCGACATGCGATCAGTGGAGACTCCCCGTACGGATTCTGGATACTAAGACTCGAGCACTCGCCATAAGTCTGTACGACTGGTGAAGGTCCTCTGGTCTAACCAGGACGTCGAGGAGGCCACTTGGAGCTTGAAGATAAGATGAAGGCGAAGTACCCATCACTGTTTACTTCTTAGTGTTTATATGTATAGGGTACGGGGCGTACCCCTTTTTAAGGGGGGTAGAGCCGTTTCGGTTATGGATGTATTCGACATGTATATATACATTGTCTATGTTATGTTACAGACCTTAGAGTCTGAATGGTATTATGTGGTTTGGACCTTGAGTTCTATGTTATGTAGGTATGTTGTTGATGTTGTTATGGAAGTATTGTTTCATAAGTGATTCCCATGTTTTAGAATATAAGATCTGTGGGAAGTATGAACTTTGGGGACAAAGTTCTTTTAAGGGGGTAGATGAAATACCCCAAACCTTAATAAGTGGTTTAAATATAGATAATAAATTAATAAGACTAAAAAGAGTCTAGAAATATTAGTAAACAATTTAATAAATAGTAAATACAATTAATTGCCAAAAATGAAAAATTGTCTTGTAAATGAGTTTTGAATGGCTAAAGGTCCATCATTACTCTTTAATTAATATGTGAACTATTTAGTATCACATTTGGAAGTTTAAATTAATAAGAAATCAAGAATTTCGCTTCAAAGTGCCTTGTTATTATGAATAGTAACTAAAATAAGCTAGTTTGTAATATATGTTAAGTTATGTAAATTAATTGAGCAATAAAGACTAATTAACCCCTTTAGTAAAATGGGGGTCGGTTTGCATGTGGTGAATCACCACCCGTACTAGCTAATTGAGTAGATAAGTATTAATTAAAAAAAAACACTATTTGCTTTACATAATTAAATATCTCTAAAAGCAACTACAATCATTCATTCTCTCATTTCCTTACTATCTCACGTAGCCATCCCCTTCGCTGCTCTCCTTCACGATCGAACAGCACCACCACCAACATACAACTTCAAATCCTTGTAACTTCTTGCTCACTTGTCCAAATCTAAAACCGAGACCACCGATCTCTTAGTTTCATCAAGCTCTTCGACTTAGTCCCTTCAAATCTTCAAGAGCTCCATTTTGGTGCCAAGAGGAATCTCCATGGGAAGAGCTTGAGTTCATCTTCTTACGTATTATTATTCTCCTTTGCTTCAAGGTAAGGAAACTCAAAGAAAATGGTGTTTCCTCCATGTTTTATGTTAACCAAAGGTAGCTTAAAATTCCTTTGGAAAATAAACCTACGTTGTCTGTTGAAACTACCTAAAGAGCCAAAGGTAAATGACTTAGAAAGTGTTCTCAAAGAGACTAGTAAGGGACATACGTACTGCTGTTTGTATTTGCAGGTGAAAGGCAAATATATTGTGGAAATTCAGTGTTTAAGATTTATGCAATTTAAATTGTGCACTACGTTGTTATGTGGTGTATATTTGGGTGATGTTTTGAGTATAAGAGCGTACTGGGAAGTTTATATATCTGATAGGTGTAGAGAACTTGCGCAGCAGAACATGAAAATTCCAGTACGTCGCTTCTGTATATTGGGTCCGGGACCTAAGTCATGGGACAAGTCCCGGACCATGAGTGCAAAATTACCGAGAGTTGTACATAGAGATAGGTCCGGGACTTGGTTCTTCAACAAGGACCCGGACCAATCCCTTAAAAATAACCGAGAGAATTTGCTTAGAATGGTCCGGGACTTAGGACCTGGATGAAGTCCCGGACCACCCCATTAAAAGAAACCGAGGGGATTTGTTTAGTATAGGTCCGGGACCTAAGTAAGGGACCAAGTCCCGGACCACTACGTAAATTTGGTTCTAAGTTATTAAACGATGTCTAAAGATGGGGATAAGTAAGAGGTGATGTTATAGAGTTATATAAGACATGTTAGGAGAGTTATTATGACATTTTAAAAGGTGGGAAGTTAAAACAAAATGTGGGAAAGAAATAACTAGAAATGTGAAGTAGTTAATGTTAACGGTGAACTAGTACGTTAATTGACCGACGTTACTAAATGTGTTTAGGATTCTCTCAAGGTGGGAACCAGTCAAAGCAAGGACCGAGGTATGGTTTTCTTGCAGTCTGTTGCCTACCGGTTTACACCGGCTTGGATGTTGTTTGCTTTTCTGTGTGTTACGACCTTACAAGATTAAGGCATGGAAAGAGTTTACAGTTGTTGTATATTATGATGTTGTATTGTTGTGGCTCCTTTCTCTGGACGTGTCTAACAAGACCTAAACACTTGTTTGTGTGTGACTTAACAAGTTTATCTGTATGATCACTAACAAGTGCTAACCGGGGAAGTGAGGAGTCCGGTCATGTTCCGGCCACCGTGTGATGGACGGGAGTCGATGTCTATCCGGTTAGACTCTCTTGGTGTATGTATAGGTTGTATTCCAATTTGGTTTTAACCTTCCCTTAGCTTATCCAAAGCTAGTTTACTGACTCACGTCGGGCCACAGGGGCATACAAATGTTGTTTTCGGTGTGCTTGGGATTACTATATCCGACACGCCTTGAGTTTAAGTTAACCGTTCGATATAACTGGACGGTAACGAGGTTGGTAACGAGCTTAGCATGAGATTGGCATTAATCTCTAGGCTCACTATGTGTACTAATTATGGTGGAAGGTTCCTTGTGTGAACTGATTTATGGTGTTATGTATTATTGTTGTGCTACGCAATCTCCCTTGCTAAGCTATGTTATATATGTTGGATGTTTAAAATGAATGCCATGTTATCATGACAATTGGTTGCGCGTATCCCGGTAGCCGATGGGCTGCGCGTTAACCATACCAGCAAAAGGTTGCTGACCCCCTCTGGGGGCTCCATATTTTTACTGCAGGATGAGGATCGAAGAAGCGGAGTGGCTCTAGATCCTAGGCTGTTGAAATACTTTTGGATCTTGTAAGATAAACCCGGGATGCGCCTGTGCTCCCGTAGTGTTGTTTATGTTGGTACTGTTGTTTACAGTGACAGGTGTTTAAGGTTATAGTTGGTATGTAAAATAAACTCGGTATGGTTTGGTTATGTTTATGTAAGGATGTTAGGACCTATGCTCGGGAGTCTGATCATCAGACCGGTACACTTGTATTTATTCTGCCTAGTTAACCACGTGGGTGGTTAACGGCGTTGTAGCACCATTGCGTTTAGTTAATGTTAGGATGTTTATTTCCGCTGCGATTTCAGTAGATGGTAAGTGCGTGTGTAGGGTGTTACAGATAGTAAAAAAATATATAAGAATGACGATGTGAGAGAAATGTTTCTCCTCTGTGATTCCATTCAGAGGCGTGTGATTCAATTCAGAGGTGCATGAGAAAAAAAATTTGTCGGTGACTGTTCTCCTCTGTGATTCAATTCAGAGGCACATGAGACAAAGAATAAAAATAAAATTGGGTGTGTTCGATCGCCGGGTTAGGTTTGCGAGGGGAATTGTGTCAAGTTGCGATTACCAACAAATCAATTATATAAATCACCGAGACATCATTGTAGAGGAAAAAAAAAGCAAATAAACAATTGTATATGTCATGAATGATGGGTGATCGAGAATGATGGATCATGACAATGGTTGAAATGATTGACGTGGAGTGGGTCGATTCAGATAGATGAACGATTAACATAATCGTGGTTTTTCAAAACGGATTGATTTTTTTTCTTTTTGATGTGTGCGAAAGGCGGCGGTGATGACTAGTACTGTGATTGATGACTATGTTCGTCGGAGAATTATAGTCAAAGAAAGAACTTCATTAGAGAAATTTGATCGGAAATACAATGAATTACCTATTGTAGATGAGAGATTTTAGAGCGTGCTGATAACGTGTTGTAAATGAGAGAATAGAGAAAAGAGAGAGCAGTAATATAGGTTTTCATTCACTTCGAAACTGAGTACAATGGGCTCTATTTATAGAGAGAAAGGGATAACCCAAAAGGGGTAATAAGGACATTCACTATATATATATATATATATATATATATATATATATAATATAACACACTAATCATTTTCAGGTGTCTAAAATTCACAAATACTTGTGTCTAAATAGATTTTTGACGCTACAGTAGAGGATGCGGGATATCCTATTTTTAGACACATTCTTGACGTGAAAATTGTATTTGCAGTGAGCTGAAATGAGCATGCTTTATTATAGTGCATTGAATAAAATTTTGTACCAAATATTAATGAGGCTGTAACATATACTATTTATTTTAGGGAAATTTCACGATATACCCCCGAGGTTTGAGCGAATTTTACGAGATACCCTCGAGGTTTCATTTTCATTACGAGATACCCCCGAGGTTTCATTTTTTTTTACGATATACCCCTAAGGTTTCATTTTCATTACGACATACCCCTGAGGTTTCAATTTTATTACGAGATGCCCCTCAGTTCAGATTCGGATATATTATATTTGTCATATCCTCATTTTACCCTCGCACCATATGTCCCGTAACACGGGTTTATGGTCAAATTTTAAAAAAATTTAAAATATGAACAAAATACACATAAAAATTAATGATCAATTAAAATTTTATTTCAGTTTAAAAAACATAAATAAAAGTATAAAAACAAATTAAAAAAAATAGAATTAAATAGAAATGACTAACCAACAAAAAAATAATCTATTTAGAAAACTTATATTGTTACATAATTTAAAAACTATTGTAGCGGTGGCTTAAAATCATATGCCCCGCAATAAACTCAGGGATATATGATCAAAGTTTTGTTTGAATTAGAAACTTAAATAAAATGCTCATATAAATTAAAGTTCATATAAAATTTTAAATCAAAATTAAAAAATGAATATAATTAAATAAACATAAAACAAAAAAAATTAATAAATAGAAAAGACTAAAAAATAAAAAGTAAATTATTTTGAAAAACAAACATAACTTGTTAAGGAGTTAGCTAGATATGTATTAAAATTGTAAAAAGTATAACAATAATATGAAGAATATTAAAAGCAACAATTTCATATAGTACATAGAAAAATCAATATTTAAAATTAGAAAAATAAAGTATAAAACTCATTTTTTTGTTTTTTAAATATAATTGTTATAATATTTTTTAAATTATGTAACAATATAAGTTTTTTAATCAAATTATTTTTTTGTTGTTTGGTCCTTTCTATTTATTCTAAACTTTTTATGATTCTAATATTTTAATTTATTTTTATACTTTTATTTATGTTTTTTAAAATTGAATTAAAATTTAATTGATCTTTAATTTTTCTGTCCATTTTGTTTATATTTTAAATTTTTAAAAAATTTGACCATAAATCCATGTTGTGGGGCATATGGTGCGAGGGTAAAATGAGGATATGAAAAATATAATATATTGGAATCTGAAATGAGGGACATCTCGTAATAAAATTGAAACCTCAGGGGTATATCATAATGAAAATGAAACCTCAGGGGTATATCATAAAAAAAATGAAACCTCAGGGGTATCTCGTAACGAAAATGAAACCTCGGGGGTATCTCGTAAAATTCGTTCAAACCTCCGGGGTATATCATGAAATTTTATAACTGATAACTATTGAATTTTCAATAATATATTATTTAAAAATTGTTGAGAATATGATGATTTTTTATGGGATTAACTCATGTTTGTACCCTAAAAGGTGACTTTACTTTTCATACTTTGTTAACTAGATATGCCATGTTTACAAACTATATGCTTTTAAGTTTTAAGGTTGTTTTTTATCAAAACTTATTTTTTCTAACCGACGACTATTAGATCAAAGGGAAATTATTTAAGAAAATTGAGGCGTGACTTTGAGTTTCTAGCTAGTATACCAACTTATTGTTATTTCGTTCACTACATGTTAGCATGTTGATATACCAAGGTCTTCGTATTATGAATCAGAATTACTACTTGTGAACAACAATTATTAAAAGTTTAAATTTGCTTTTAACATATTTATACTATCATTATATCATCTACCAACTATAATATGTCTAATTATGGTGATAGTATTCGTATACCAGAAACAAATAGAGCATGTTCATTTTTAAATTTGATTAAAAGAAATTGTATGTAAACAGTCATCAATTAGAAATACCATTTAACTATAAATTCGTTTACTAAACAAAGCATATGTCATCAATGTACTTTAAACGTAAAAATATTTTTGATTATTTTAAATGGTTTATAAATTGACTATACAGACTTTACAAATTAATTATATTGGAAACATAAAAGTTAAAATTACAGAATGTGTTCTAATATGGTTGTCATCGATAGAACCAGAAAAATAGGAATTTTTTTCGGGTAGTTAAGGATATAATCCATATTGAGACAAATACTATTGTATAACTGGTTACATAAGTATTACAAACTGTTTATTTAAGTTTAAAGGTTGTTTAAATTGATGTATCAGATTAAGGTGAAAGTTATTTGTGTTATTATAAAAGTTGTTCAAATTAAATATAAAAAATGTTTAATGATCTACGTTATTTTCGTACAACCATCGGATTGCTATATTGAAGCTCCATGCCTCTGTCACCTGGTTAAAAGAAAATAGATATACTATCGGTAGTTTTATGAGTCCAAGCTTGAGTAGTATATATACATTAGAGAGGTTTAAATAAATGTCCTTCTGTTTAAATTTCCTAGAAAAAAAAAAGGATAACCCCGTCAAGATTGAGAACTCCAGCAATAGGTATCCTATATTGATAGTAGGATTTAATCACCGTGCTCAGTGAGTAAATAAACGTGGTTAAAAAAAGAGAGTAAATAAACGAGTATGGTATAATATATACAAGTGTTGGACCTCGGTCGGTGGGGTAGCTGTCAACATTTTGCAAATTGCCTCTTTGTTGGCTTGTACTTGTTTTATGCGTTCGTGTAGTAGGTTGAAGTAACCTAGCATCCTAATAAACCTCGAAATTATTAGATTTAATTGTAAGCATCCATTTATATATACTATGTAGCATATACTCATTCCTAGCGATTGGTCATTAATGAAGGTTTATTTAAGTACTACAAAGCGTGTCCCCAATTTCACATACATGAGCTAACATTTTTACATCTACACTCACATCCTATTTTGTTTAAATTATTTACCCACTCATCGCTTTCAGCTAGTTGAAATAAAGTAGGTTTGTCTTATGTGATTTATCCGGTTAATATGGTTGATAGGTGTTCACATTATTTGTAAGTATGCCCAGAGCGCATTTTTTTTTTTGATAGACATTGTGACCATATATTAAAAACATATAGCAAGCACAAGGGAACCCTCATGTCATGCTAGATCCGAATCAAGCTTACAAGCCATACAAATCTTAGGGGGAACATGCTCCCCCAACCACACCTGGTTAGCTTCAAAGTGGGGATTCCCCAAATTACATATAATCTTGGTCAGATAATTATCATACATAGGAGAATCTCTTCTAATAATACTAGTAAAGCAGGAAAGTGATCCTCTCACCCTCACGATGTCATCCCAACTGGCATTGGGTCTTCTTATATCTACCACATTGAGGATGTCCTCGAAATATTTATCAACTGATTCAAAACAAATGCTATGGCTACCCACCGAAATAGCAAGATCCATGGCAATTCTTTTTGCTTTGATATCAGCAAACTGCACACTACTGGTGCTGGCAATTCTTCGATTGAAAACAATACTAGGCAAACCATGATCGTCTCGAATGAGACCAGCTATGATCCGGTCCCCATAGCGACTAACAAGCGTCCCCGTACAAATACTATGATAACCCGACGGGGGTGGATGCCACATCTTGGGAGAAAAAAGATGGGAGGAGACTTTCATCACCGAAAGATAAGCTTCAGTAAAGGAATTATTTACCTCGACTTCTTTCCACCAAGAAAGCTCTGGATTATGCTTGACTTTGTTCCTCGACGAATAAATGACCCAAAGCTTGTTAGCTATAAGAGATAGCTTTTTCACACTCCACACCTCTGCCATCCGAAAGAACCAGTCCAACATTCCTTCCACATTTTTAGGAATTTCATTCACTTCCACCAGACCCTCCATATGTCTCTAACAGCACAACAATAAAAGAAACAATGGGCCAAGTCATCCTTTGCCCAGAGCGTATTCTAATAGTAGCGACTGTAATTTTCTATCTAAAAATAAATAAATAAATAAATTAAAAGGATCCAAAATTAAGGGCTTTACACTAGGGTGAAGCCCACAATAAATTGTTAGAGGGGCAATAATATGTTAGGTTAATCATTAACTTTAGCGGTATGTAACAAAATGTTCAATTATTTAAATATACATTTTGATTTATATGTAAATTATGTAAATTGTTAAAGATATTCACTATCATAGAAGGAATAATATATTAAAAAAATAAAAAATCGCTATTATATAACATAAATATCATAAAAAATAATGAAGTAAATCATCAAATGATAGCAAGTCTTCAAAACATGTGCACTAATCCAAGAAAAATACTTTAAATATAGAATATTTTAGCTGTTGACAATTTCTTTTTTTTTTGCATGATAAATTAAAATATATTAAAAAGTAGAATATGTTAAACAATACAAGGGGTAGAGATGGAAATTATAGGATTTAAACATGCTGAAACATCTATCATTTTGAAACTAATGAAAAGACCTATTTATTGGGAATAAGCACTCTAAAAAAATACTCCCTCCGTTAATTAATATCTGTCATTTTAGGATGTAATTATTGTTCAAAAATATCTGTAATTCTAGTTTTTTGACACACTTCCTTCCACTTTTATCTCTACTATTTAATATAAAAGTAATTATTATCTAAATGGAAAAGTAAAAAGTAGGGGCACATGCGTCATTGTCCTACTTTTCTTAGAAAGTGTGCAAGTTTCTAAAATGACAGCTATTGTTGAACGGAGGGAGTATATCATATACCAAAACTAGCTCTCTAATTGATAAGAAATTCTATATATTTATCAAATTAGTAAACAAGCATTTATGGTAATCATCAAATATTAAGGAGTCAAGTGGAATCAATGAAAATGAGATACTACAAAAGAAGCTCTATTATGCCACAAGGTCTAATTTTGTAAAAGTTACTAATATACTGTAAAAAAATTGTATTTAAAAAAATCATAAATACAATCATCTAGGAGATAGTCCAAAAAGAATTTGATTAATGAAATCAACCATTGATATAAAAGTCCTTAGACAATCTACGCGATAAGGTAATCAGGAGAAACAAAAAATTAAGAACTTATAGTCGGTTGGTGGCATTTGAATGAAAGTGATTAGATTAGAAACAACATAAAATATTAATATATTTACTTTGCATGATAATTATTTTTTATTATTTAAAAAGTCATTATTTATTGTTATTCACATGAATAATTTAACATTTATATTTCTATTTCTATTTTTTTCAAAAGGTTGAGGGGTCAAGCTCCCTAATGGTATCAAGTATCTCACACATGTATGTAACCGCTCATATAACTTCTAATAGTTAAAAGAGACAAGTTTTTGATATATGGATCTCTTGGAAGAAAGTAAATCATAGTGCGACAGAGTAGAGCTGATCAAAATGGGCGACGGGTCGGGTTCGGGCCGACCGACATTGAATTCTAGGTCTGAACGGATCAATATTTTTAATCCAAGCCCGTTTTCAAATTTTTCGGGCCAGCCCGGGTTAAACCAAGACTTATTTTAATCTTTGTCATTGCCCGATCCACTTGACACGATTTTATAATTTATTTTTATAATATTGTTAATTTTTTTGAAAAAATATATAAACTATATATAATATTAAATATAATATGAATATATGTGGTATGTAATATTAATAGATATTATATATAATTAGAATAAATAATACAAAGGTATTATATAAAATTAATTTAAATATATACTTCCTCTCATCTGCAGTATTTTATTTTCTAACTCCAGGCATAAGAATTAAAGAGGAAAAATTTAGACTATTTTACCCTTATTTTTTGCATTGAGAATTGAAATAATTTGAAAATTAGAGTTGTAAAATAAAAGATGGGAAAGTAGAATTGGAAAGCAGATCACAAAAAAGACTAGAACATTCTATTTTAAAACTAGTGAAAGAATCAAACAAAATATATACTTAAAACAAGGGGAGTATTATATTATATTTATAAATATATATAATAATAATAAACCGAGCCGGGCCGGGCCGGGTTTAGTTACGGATCTAAAATTTTGTCGAAGTTCGACTCAGGTTTTTATTCAGACTTAATTTGTTATCCAAACTCACCTGAAATTTTCTTTGGACGGATTGGACCGGGTCAGTTTTGATAACTCTACGACACAGTAGCGAAATAGTAGTACCCAAAAAGAGGCGGTGTGTGAAGATATTCCTTCATCGTTAGTATTCACTACTAGCGTGAGATTTGTCCCTCTAACAGTGTGCACCACGGATACGACAAATCTGAAAAGTAGTACTACCACTAACTTGATGTGCAGTAGAAACAAATAATAATTGAAATCCAGATGGTGTTTAATGTTTACTCTACTCTTCTCCTTTTTGGAAACGTAACCTTCTTCTCTGCTAATAATGACATGTACATTGAGACACGTTGGTGCTCGGTACACGTATTTGGCAGAGTCGACGACCTTTCTATTGAATGCAGTATAGCAGAAGGGTGGCATGGCATTGGCAGTCGTAACAAGTGAGTGACGCCCTTATTTGCGTGTTGATAATTGCAAACATATAAATGAAAGTCATCATGCATGCATGCTCCATCGACGATGGACATAACCCCACAAGTACTACCGCTCAGGAAAGGTAATTTGAAATCAGCGGTCACGATCACATGCTAGAGCTGATCATAATGTGTCCGGCCCGGCAGCCCGGTCCGACCCGGCCCGTAAAAAAGTCCGACGAGCCCGAACCCGATAGGGCTTCCGGGTGGACCTGGATAAAATTAGGCCCGAATGAAAAACCGGGCCGGACCGCGGCACATTTTTTGAGCCCGTGGGCAAGCCCGGCCCGGCCCGATTTTATATTATTTATTATTATATTTTAAAATGAATATATACATATTTAATTTTTATATAATATATAAAAAAATTATATATAATATAAATTTTAAATAAGTTATATATAATATATTAATTTTAAATAAGTTATATATATAAATATAAATCTATATTAAAATATATTAATTTGAATTTTTTATTATTAATTTATATTAAAAAAATTAAAAAACCGGGCCGGGCGGGCCGGGCTTCGGCAAAGTCTGGAAAAACCGGGCCTAGCCCGGCCCGGCCCGAGCATGTAAAAAACCGGGCTTGGTTTTTGAAAATAGGCCCGACGGACCTAAAAATTTCCTCTGACCCGGCCCGAACCCGGCCCGCCCGCCCGAATGATCACACATGCCAATCTGAGTGAGTTGATTACTGCCAACTCGCTGCGCAGACACAACCTTTGGGCCGAGAAAGGAACGAAGAGGTTGGGTTGTCTACGAGTAACGACTAATATGGCTTTTTCGATATGGTTTATTTGCCATTGTTTTTTGTTATTTTAGTTCGGTTATTTTAGCTGATTATTTTGAGATATTTTGGTTGCGTTTGGTGATGGCATAAATGTGACATAAATGTGTCATTTTTTATTTTGATATTTTTGACCCAAAATGTCAAACCGCTATCATCGAACAACAATTTTTAAAACAATCATTTTCAAAACAATCAATAATTTATGCTGCAAATAGAATGAATACCGTAAACAGAGGTGGAGCCAGAAAACTGTAATTAAGGGGGCGAAAATATTTTAATACTCCCTCCGTTCAACAATAACTGTCATTTTAGAAACTTGCACACTTATTAAGAAAAGTAGGACAATGACGCATGTGCCCCTACTTTTTACTTTTCCATTTAGATAATAATTACTTTTATATTGAATAGTAGGGGTAAAATTGGAAAGAAGTGTGTCAAAAAGCTAGAATGACAGATATTTTTGAACAAGAATCACATCCTAAAACGACAGATATTAATGAACGGAGAGAATAATATTAATTAATATTTAAAAATTAATTTTTAATAAATTAATTTAATTTTCAATACTTATAATTATATTTGAAAAATGATTTTATATGCTAATATATGTTATTTTTTATTTCTCGGCATAACCGGTATTAAATTTAAATTTATTTTTTTGAATTTCATTAAGTAATATTTAATTGAATAAAATATATTGTTTTAACTACAAATATATGTTTAAAATAAATATTTTATCAATAATTAAATAATATATAATAAAAATAATAAGTGATAGTTATACGTAATAAATATATTCGGTTACAGTCAATTATTTTATTATTAGAAAGAATTATTTTTTCAATTCAATGATATTATTTATTCGGTTAAAAATTAAAATAATCTTAAGTATTAATACATTTAAAATGTTATATTAAATATTAATATTTAATCCATAAAATTTTGTTTTTATATGTAACATCTAATATATTTGCTCTAAACACAATGGTTTATTTCTTTATTTTTTCTAATATATGTAAAAAATTATTGATAAATTAATATGAATACATATTATAAATTATTGTCACTGAAATGTTAATAAAAATAATAATAATAATTAAAGTATATAATTGAATATCTACATATATTTTAACTTTATTAACAAAAAATTGTTTTAAAATGTAATATACAATTTTTAATTGTAACACCAAAAACGGTAAACGCACTGCACAAAACTAACTTATTCAAAACAGCCATACGAAACCGCCGCCTGCCGAACACTATTTTTCAAAACAACCACAAAACAACCAATAAAACTACCACAAAACAATCAACAAAACTACCACAAAACAACCAGACCAAAACAACCACAAAACTACCACATTTATACCCACCCGAACGCAGCCTTTACTGATTGTTTTATGTTGGCTGTTTTGTGTTTGTATTGAAAACTATTGTTTGACATTGTGACGATTTTGTCTGACGTATTTGAATAAGTTAGTTACCTGTAGTACCCATTTTGAGACAAATAAAAAATAGAAAGTGGACACTAACACTAGGACGGATAGGGGTGTCCATTTGGTTCGGTTAATTCGGTTATAACCGAAAACCGAATTTTTTTTTGCTTTTTTTAACCGTTTTTTATAACCGTTTTTTTAAATTTCGGTTTTTAGTTAACCGAATTTTATTTCGGTTCGATTTTCAGTTATTGAAGAGAATATTTCGGTTAACCGAATAACCAAAATATTTTAAAAAATTAAATTTAAATATATAAATATTAATCAAAATATAAATTTTCTTTTAAAAATTTCGGTTAACCAAATTTATTACGGTTAACCGCTACTAATTTGGTTTTCGGTTCGGTTTTCGGTTATTAAGTAGAAAATTTTTTGGTTTTTTTGGTTTTCAGTTTTCGTTTAATTCGGTTAGTGAGCTGATTTCAGTTAATTCGGTTATAACCTAAATAACCGTATACCATTTTTTTTTTCAAAATTCGGTTTTCGGATAACCGAATTAACCAAATGAACACCCCTAAGGACGGAGGGAGTAAAAAAATATGGCCTATATATTAATATATGTAGATAAAATTAAATATTCAGATTTTACACCTTATTTTAGTAATATAGTCAAAAGTAAAACTGATTATTATATCATTCTTAATAATCATGTACCCCTTCCGTCCATAATACAAATAATTTTTTAGTTTTTTTATTATAGATTCTTTAAATTTAAAAAATATTAGAATTACTCAAAATAATTTTTAGTATAAGTTTTTAGAAAAACACTACTAGTTTAAAACTATTGTTTTATATTATTGTCATTAACTTATAATTTGATATATCAATCTTTATAAAAAGATAAAAATAAAAAAGGGAAAACAAAATTTTTTATATATTAATTTATATATTTCAATTTTAATTTAATTTTTGCGTCAAATTTATTACTCCCTCCGTCCCACCTTGACCGTCCTATTTACTATTTGGACATGTCGTTTGACTTCAATTTTTAACATATAAGATAAATTAATTTTGAAAATTTAAGTTTTGCATATGATTCCTTACATGATAAACTATAAAATACAAAATTTAGTTTATAAAATTATTTTACCTTATATGTTTAATATTGAGGTGGAAAAACGTGCCAAAAAGCAAACAGGACACTTATGACGGGACGGAGGTAGTATATAATATCATTTTTTAAATGTAATTATAAATATTGAAAATTCAAATTAATATATTAAAAATTAATTTTAAAATATTAATTAATATTATTAAAATATTCTCGTCCCTTTAATTACAGTTTTTTGACCGCCTCTGTTTACGGTATTCTCTTTGCAGTATAAACTGCTGGTTGTTTTGTGACTGTTTTGTGTGTGTATATTTGTGGCTATTTTGAAAATTGTTGTTCGGGAGTGTGACGAAACTCAAAAATACCACAATTATACCACAAAATACCAACACCGGTTTACCTCGTGTTACAATTATGAATGGTGCTGATAATAGTAGTAGAAATAAGTCTAGCTTAATGGCAGATAATAGGGGTATCCATGATTTCTCCCTCCAACTTTTTTTTTATTGAATCATCGTCTCACAATTTCTCAATTAGTTTCGTGGAGTCTAATTTTAAAAAATGTTTCTCAAGTAACAACCTTATATATTGTTTGCTTTGCCTCATTATTTTTTTTATACTAATATGGTGAAATTTACTCTTGCCCTAAGATGGAGTTAAGGTCAATTCTTCAGTTCGCTCTTATTAATTTTTTATTTTTTCACTTACATGCATTTATTAATTACAGCTATAACTATCATCAATTATCACTACTACATATTAGTTGAGAAAGGGCATTAAAACTTGCCCTTTTTGATTTACTTTTTGCCCTAATAGTCAATAACAACAAAATAAGTATTGCCATTAAATTGCCCTTTTATCCTTGTTGCGGTAGCTCAACAAAACATTTTTTAGGAATTGCCCTCTTAAATCTAATCAAATAGGGCACCAGAATATGTTGTTATAGTTAGTATCAAATAAGACATGAAAAATATTGTTGTCTTTGCTTAGTATCAAATGTTACAAAAAAAATATTGTTGTATTCGATCCATATCAAACATAACATTAAAATATTGCCCTCTTTAATATAATCAAGAAGGGCATTACTTACTTATTGCCATATTTTTGGAAAGCCATATAAAGACAATACTTCCTAAGGGCCCTTTTTGATAATAACTATATGACCCATATTTTTATAATTGCCTTTCTGGATATAATAAAGCGAGCACTATATTTTAATTGTCCTTTTTAACCACAGACCTAAGAATATTAAAGAAATAGACCACAAATAGAGAAGCTACAAAAGTGACGTTTCCATTAATCAAATATGAATTAACTACAAAATTGATCAGTTTGATCGTGTGCTGTTTTTATTTTGACTCAACAACTTGATCACAAAACAGATTTTTGATAATCGAAATGTACAAGAACTATTGAGGTAATGTTTGTGAAGCTATATATCAAAAATTTCAAAATTCTCTATGGTTCTACGATTTAAGCAACCACTATGATCCTAAAATCCTTCATTGTGTTGTGTAGCAGCACCTCCTTAAGACTTCATTATGAGATATCCTTTAATGATGTGCTGCTCTAGCACCTGTAGCAAATGAAAAAAAAAGTCAGAATTATGAAAAGCATGCGCAGTGCAATCCTTACAACATTTTAGGCACACATAGAGATGATAGGAGTCTGGTACATTAATAAATAAAAATGGATCCAGAACTGATGAAAGTGTGAACACAAAGGATAGTTACCGTTTCTATTTCAAACTTGTATCCAAATAGATTGAATAAATCTCGGCAATAAAGATTCCAACATTAAGAGTGTAAGTGTTTTGTAAAATTATAATCACAAGTTTGAAAGTTAGAAGAGGAAGTACGCACAAAGCATTCATGCCTGATATTAGCTACATCTCCACTGTCACACACAGAAGACAATCGTCATCATTACCACTAATTTAAAGAAACAACTATTAGTGTCATTGAAGAAGCAACACTCGCGTCATTGACAGACAAAACAGTAACAACAATTCAAAGAGAAGGAATCATATTAACTTTATTATGATTTCCAACAATAATATGCCCGTAAGAACAACAGTACTTAAAATCTAGGATATCATTCAACCTCAGTTCACAGTTCTGTAAAATCCAAATAATGGATTCAACCTCAGTTCTTACTAGTGTAAACACGAAACATCGAGAGAAAAAAAACATCCTCCTGCCTAGTTGGTACACATATATAATCACACACCAGAGGACGAGGCTATGATATTCAGACATGCAAGACACACCATAATAGCATTATCTTCATGAATAAACCGACACAATCAAGCAAATATTCAGACACACAAGACTCACCACAGGACTAGTCTATGATAAAATTAAAATGTACTAACATGCATGGAACGATCATAAAATGTAAAAACATATATCCTATCCTAGCTCTCCAATGCCTAATGTTACAGAAAATAGGATACAAAATGCACTAACCTGTAAGCTTGGTGACCATGCCACTGAATTTAGCCAATTCTGCCATGAACTCCTCCTTAAGTTTTGCTTCTCTTTCTCTTGCAGCTTCTTCTCTTCCTGCTTCCCTCTCAAGTGCTTCTTGTTCTTTTCTTACAAGCTCAACTCACAATTCCTTTACTCGCTTTCGAAGTTGCTCAAGTTCAACTTGTAGCTCAGATCTCCAAATAGACGCTTTCTTGGTTGGTATCGGGTGTGCTCTTCCCAATCCACGAGCATATCCTGAAGGATGGACTAAGACAAGTTGATATGCCTCTTCAATTGTTAGATTATCCGATCCTTTCTCCTCAATCTGTTTCAAATGTAGTTCTTGGAATTTTTGCAAAATGTATTCAACCTCTTCATCCATTTTGCCACTAATGTTCCTAAGATCAAGTATGATAAAAAAAAGTTAAACAATTACAACAATTAATTTGTTTGAGTAGAAGTTAGTGCAAATAGATGGTAGACTAATTAATAGAGTAACTATAAATGAATTCAAAGAAATGAGGTGAATAGTAGTAGTAATAGATGGTAGACTAATTAATCACCTCTTTGTCCTAATCCACAATTGGATATACTTAGGCTCAGTCCTAGAGTTCATTTCTGTCTCCACATCAGAGTTTAATGGGCTTGTCTGAGGGGTCTCAGACCTTTCATTCTCTCCATCCTACAATGAAAAAACAAAATTAATGTTCCAACTATTTAATTCACCAAGAACAATATGGCAGGCCTTTAAAAATTTAGAATATTACCATTTCGTATATGATTCGAGCGATGGACTTTGCTCCGCTGCGTGAGCAAATCTTCTTTGATAGAGCAGCAACACGATTCTTTTCACTCCTTTCCTATACTTAAAGAAACAACATATAAGATATGTATCAATTTATTAAGGTAATTTAGTTTATACAATATTCAAAATATGAAAAGGTTGCTTACTCTTTGCCTGGGACAACTCCAATAGTTGTAAACCAACAATTTCCACTGCTCTGCATCAATCCCAGTTGGACAATTGTTTTCTACATCTCTCAAACAGGTGTTGTTTGTGAAATATTTTTTCTTGAGTCTTTCCCTCAAATGTCTATACAGATTGGAGCATTGAATCTTCAAGGCTTTAAGCACATGCTCATCCTCAGGTAATACATATTTCCCCTAAAGTTATATGGAAGAGAATAAATTACTCTACAATCATTTGTTCAATATAGATAATAATAAACCTTCTTAAGTGAGAAGAAATTGTTACCTTGATCTTTCCATACAATCTGTCAATTATATCAGCTGGCATGTCTCGCCATTTCTTGACATTGAGCGGGCATATTTATTTTATCCAGTTAGAACATTCAGCAATAAATTGCAGTGCTCTTTCGCCAACAGCTGCTCCCAACTCTTTTGGAATCTCAACTAGGATCCTAGCAGCTTGTGACCGTCTTAGCTTTCTATACTTCAATGCTCTATTTGGACCGCGATAAGGACCATTAAAGAAAGACAAAACGAGATCAGAATAGTATACAAGAAAAATAAAGCTAAAATAAAACATGATATATTATGAACCTAAAACATGAGATATCACAAAAGGAAAAAAAAGGCACTTTCAATTTAAATACATACAAATCAGGAAAGGAATTATGAAGCTTTTCATTGGTCACATTTCATTTGCTCTCTTGAGTTCCATTGTGCTGTTTTTATCTATTCCTAACCAGAAGTGAAGAGAAGTCAACATAACACATTGGGATCAGACAGTTTCCGTCCGGGGATATGAATATCATCAAGTAGAGATATAGTTAACCATTGATGAAGTATACTAAGCAAAGAAATTAGGATACTAAGGATAAGTTAACCATCGACCTAAGTAACATCAAATACTTTCCTGCTCTTTTTTTCTCTTTTTCCTCTGGCCATTCTGCAACAGAGAGGTGTTACCAGAAACGTCCAATGGCTCATCAGTATATGATGTGTTTCTGAACTCTGCTTCAGAACACTAAAATCATAAAATGTTCAAATTATGTAGTGTAGTCTAATTGTATCAAATACTTTAGAATTAACTTTGATTTAAATAAAATAGGCTGTAATTCAATGACATACACTTGTGACTGATAAAGATCATACATTCACCTCACTCTCTGTTCTCTGCTTCACATTTCTCTTTAACGGTTCGAGAGAAAGACCTCTAGTAAACTTATAGTATTGTCTCAGGTAGGTTTACTGATCTCGCAACAGAGGAAAATATCATCCTTTTATTATGTTGTTTGCAATAACTAAAGGAAATATCACATGTCTCTGAATCTCATAGGGCATTATTTCATTTTCAGCTATTAGTTATACACAGACGGATGAAGTAGTGCTAGAAAAGTAGAGCACCAACTTACAATCCATTTGATATGAGGGAGTTACTTCTGAACTTATTTGGTAGGTTTTTCTTTTTCAGGTAGAAGAGGGGCAGGCAGACAACCCGACAACATGAATATTAATATCAAAGAGGAGAAATATGGCTTGTATCTGTGTGAAGACAATACACAGCACAACAAATGGTTTTTCTTGTACGTCTCCTGGTTTTAGTACTCGTATGCAGTGTAATACAAAACTGAAAATGAAAGCTGAAAAGGGTTTTGATTTTTCTTTTAAGGATAAAAAGGATGCTAGTATAATGGTAACTAGTATAATGATCAAACAATAATATGTGTTGTTTATCATTTCATTGGCTCAACTTACAACAGCAAGTCAGCCACCACCCTCCATCATCAAAGAATGGAAAAAAAAAGGCAACAAAATCTAATATATATAATGGTAATAGTATAATGATCAAACAATAGTTAATGAAGGAAGGTAATTCAATTTTGTAGCATGAAGACCCTTTTGGAAGTTGAGCAAAGCATAACTCTCATGTTTCACAGCTTCAATTCACACAGTTGCACACATAACTATAAATACTAGATATTAGAATATAAAACCCATAACCAACTAGAATCATATACATCGAATGCAACCACTAGCATCTATAGGAGATTGTCAACAATATGTGCAGCTTGATATTTCTCTTCGGAGTGCAGAAGTTACATCACATTGAAATTTTGAAATCAGAGGAAGAATGCAGCAGAGAATAAAGGACAACAAATTTTCATTAGTCATCGTTTGTGTCTGCATATAACTTATTAATGTGAAATCATGGTACCAAAAAGCTAACTCGCATGCAAACTCAACATTTGCAAGTGTGAATCTAATATTTTACAAACAAATTCAGAGAAGGCAAATACAACAGTTGATTACGTTGTTTAATTAGGAAGTCAAAATGCCGGTAATCAAAAGTGACGGAAGGGATCGAAAACCTTATAACTGTGTGGAGTGAAGATTTTGTATGAAATCAAAAGTGCCGGAATGAGAAGATGTAAAAAAAATTGATAATTAGGAAGTCATAAACTCTAGGAGATCGAAAATTTCGCAAGTAGATCGAAAACCCTAACTGTGTGAAGTGAAGAGGTTTGGACAAAATCAAAAGTGCATGAAGGAGAAGATGCAAACAATTTCGATAATTATTAAGTCATAAACTCAAGAACAACGATGATTAGTACCTTGAAGAACTCTGAAGTTCAACAAAAGTGTGTATAGCAATTCACTGGTTAAACTTGAGCATGGTGATGGTGAGCTCTTGCCTTTGTGCGGTGACAGTGAGAAATCACTTGCAATTGAGCTTACATCAGAGAATTCGAGGTCGAAAAGTCGAGAGAAGCCGAGGTTGAAAAGAGAGGGAGTGTTCTCGCTCTGTTGGCAAAGGTTTTTTTTGAAGACATTACGAGGAAGAAAGAATACGGAAGTTAATTGGAAACAGTAAGAGAGAGAAACAGAGAGAGGCATATTTACGTAAAAAAAATTTAATTTGTTGTGCTTGTGTAAAAAAGGAGGCATAATCAAATTTTGTTTTAATTGCTTTGACTAAAAACTACAGAAAAACTTTGTTGTCTATGAATTGAATAGATACAGAAAATATATAATTGTCATTTTTAATAGGGTCTAACACATGTAATTACGATGCCTTATTTATATTAACTATTAGGACATGTTTTTTGTTGCCCTTTCTAGTAGTCTAAGTATTGCCTATTAATCAAATATGTATTAGTGTATCAATTTCAGCTTTACAATAGAATGAAACCTTAGTTTAATTTTTAGTGATACAGATAAATTGTCATTTATTAACTTGATAAGAAATGAAATTGAGTTGAAAGAGAGTTGTGGCTCGAAGTCAGTTGCTAACGGATTTCACCTTCTTGAGTTAGTACTGTTGAAAAACAACAACAGGCTCTGCAATTTGTCATCTAATGGGTCAAGAGCTGTTGTTTCTATACTTGACCCAAATTAGTTGTTGATTGAATGACGTAGTGCAGATTGAGAAAAGTCACTAGCTATCTCTCATTAAAGTAACATTTAATTTATCTAGCCATTGAGATATTTAATATTCATATATTTTTTTCAAAGTATTGTATCATATATAAAGAAGAGAGAATATGTGTGTTGACTACTTAACTTTATATAAAAACTTCATTATATTTACTTCACAAGTCTTTCATTAATATATATAAATCAATTCACTGCTTCAACTACACTATTATTAATCAAAGTTTTGGTATTTTATATCTCATAAACTATACATCATCCTAACTGAAGATACACCTTCGATAGTTAGAATTACCACCGAAAAAGTTACACCTTCCACCTCACTACAAGCCTACACTGCCTAGTGGCTTTTCATCAAAAGTCAACGGTTCCTTATTTGGGTAATGAAATGAAAATTGGGGTAATATTGTTCGCGTCTTTATAAGAGTACCTTCATTCATAAAATGAGATGCACGCTTTTTCATGGAGCTTTTCAATATATTTCTAATATCTTTCACACAATATATGTTTGTGCTTTTGGAATCTCATCTGTTTTTATTTTGACGACTGATAAGATAGTCGAGCATAAATGGACCACATGGTTTTTGGATGATTCTTTAGAAGAATTTAAAGAAATGAGTTCACTTTTAAAAAAATTTGCTAATTTCAAATCAACATTTACAACTTCTTCAAACATGAATTCTTATGTCCCGAGGCAGATGCTTCTAACTAACACCGCGTGATTCTAATATCCTGCATATATGGGACATTGAAGTGCAATTCAGCACAGTTGGCATGGTCTATTGTAAGTTTCATAACGCACTAATAAGGGAGAAAAGAACAGAGCGAAAGTAAGTACTTTTTATCTGCAAATTAATGATTGTTGTTTAACCAAACTTAATTAGTTAAGCCACCAAATACAGATAACACAGCCATGTGTTGCCGCAAGTGCTAAGGTGATGCACTACTACTATCACTTTCTCAACCACTTCATTTGTCTCTTGTCAAACTAAGTATCTTCCCCGCGAATCTGATGTGATATTTGGTAAATCATCTTTATCTTTATGTATAGTATTATTTAGTTTTAACATTACAAGAATTGAATTTGCTTATTAATTAATTTCATGGGTGCGCATAGCTGCTGAATTATCTAATTTAAGATAAGATTAAGGCTTTATTCATATTGACATATCTATAATATTGAGATGGTCTTGGTCCTAATTAGGTCCCATGTGGATCCGTTGGTTCTCATCTACGTTAAGGGGATGAGGTAACATCAAATCAAATGCCCGTTACATTTTTCGTTTACAAGAAACGAAGGGAAAAACTAACCTGAAGCCCGCAACTGCAAATTAAGCAGAAGAAATAAATTGCTATAAAACACCAACTACTTTCTTAATTCTTTCCCTACTTCTAGTAACCTGTAAAATATAATATCACTACTCTTATGATCTACTTACAGATTTAAATAGTACTAGAAAATTGTATACTTTCCTCAAAAAAAAAAAAAAAAGAATTGTGTACTTCAATTGATGTTTTTTCACGCAGATCATGTGATGCCATGTGAGAGGGACGGTCGATAGTTTTCTTTTCTTTACCAGCAAAACAACGACTTCCCTTCACAACGCAAGAGATCAACCATACATATATTTATGCATATGAAGCAAAGAAACAGAACTTTCATCTCAAGTCTCAAGCCACTAGATCGATAAGTTTGACTTAAATCTTAACTAAAAACTATGCAATTGCTAATATGCACTATAACTTAAACTATTCATGACCAAAAAGCCGTATCCATCGATCCAGAAATCCCGATCAATTCAAAAGTCTTTTTTTTTTTAAGAAATCCTAGCTAGAATAAAATTTGAACATTTACTTCCATTAAAATAAATTCTAAAAATTACATCATTGCGCACCATCACCCGGATCTAACAAAGAACAGACAAATGACCACCGCTACTGACCGCCGCCACCACCGCACTACTACTACTACCACTTCTCCGCGGAGAGCAAGGGAAAGACAAGGGGGAAGACGACGAAGGAGAAGGAGAAGAATAATGACAGATACTAAACGAAGATGTTGAAGAACCAGAAGAACAATTCGCTGATACTGACGAAGTAGATGTCGAAGAGTTCATCATCATATCATTATTCTTATCATCATTCTGGATGATGACATCCGCGGTGGCGGTGGTGGTAAGGTTGACGAAGTGAGATCATTTAATAAGTCAACAAAAGCACTCACGATATATCCATGGTTGTTCTTCCCATTCACTTTTAAATACCAAGCTAACAGCTCTTCCATACCTTCCCAATCTTTCACTCCGTGTGCTTCCACCATTTCTTCATTGATTGTCGGAAATCGCCGCATGGGTCTTTTGATTCCATTGAAATAATCACGCTTTCCTTGTACGGAACCATAACCGCAGTTTCATCGGTGGTTGCAGCTTCTGTCTCCGTTATGGATTCCACAACTGCAGCTGTTGGTGGTGATGTCGACGGGGTTTGT